>OX392450.1:35987327-36588001 GCA_947623535.1 Coelioxys conoideus | reverse complement strand
CAGGGTCAAAGGGATCATTGTCTCATAATTCTGGCAGCATCCTAACGTCTATTATCAGTAACAATAATAATCCTAGGTTAAACACGCTAATCTGTTTTGTAGTTCAATCTCTAATAAATCTAATGTATCAATTAATCCAGACTATGCTACCAAGTATGATCTAAATGTAAATTTCTTGAAAGAACGGACCGCACGTCTTGCGTGAAACGAAGCGCATCCAAAACTGGAAGTAAACTTAATAAAGCAGTGTCTCCCGCGTCGCTAAACCATGACTTTATTGGTATTGCGTTATCTGCGGTAAAAGAAAAAAAAAGATAGAAACAGATGTGTAGAGACTCGTTTCTTAAAAGAAAGTTCATCGCACACGTCTAATATCTCTAAGTTTGCAAATCGTTTGTAGAAAAGCAAATGAGTCGTCTAATATAACATCCAAGAGAAGTTCGATGCTGTGATTAATATTCCGATCAAACAAGGCATTCCGTAGAAGAAAGTACAATATTTATAGACAAAACTTTCTTGGATGTCGCAAATAAAATATTTTGAATATAAAAATTAAAATCTAGCTTTTGAACTAGTACCTGATACACAGGGATTATTAAAAAAAATGATTAAAACAGCTGAAATTATTTCATTGCCGATTCGGCGTAGTGTCCAGTGCATATTCAAGTGGAGGAGCATTGGCAATTGAGCATATTTTACATCTATCCATAGGCCTGTATTCAGTGCTTGCTTACAGAACATCAACGCTGATAGCTGCAAATAGACATGGTTTTCAATAAGAATTACCTGACACCCCCAATTTTTTATTGTTTGTGTATCCAGTCAAACTATTCAACAAATGTAAGCCTAAGAGTAGGGCCGGCGCGAACATTTATGTATACTTTTCACGTTTGGAGCGATTCAACCTCGAAACTCGTAAATTTTACAAGTGGCCATCTATCAACGATACATAGACCCCTTTCCTAAATCTACACGAGGCCATTTAACTCCGCGAGGAATCCGCTCGCGCCGGCTCTGCCTGAAAGCTAAATAATTTGAAACGAGATTACAGGAATAAAAATGGCGATGTTTTCTGTTATTAATCGCGAGTTCCAAAATAATCATGACAGTGATAATAATAATAATATTAACAACAATAATAACTGCAACAAAGACACGGAAATCACGTGTACATATGGTTACATATCAGAAACATATGTGACGAAAAATTTACTTTAAGTACTTCTTCGCTATCATTATATAAACGCGTCATTGTATAAAGAAAGATGTCTAACACCGTTAGAGATTATGATCAAATACATCACAATGTAAACGATGTAGTATTATCATTTATGAGAACAGTTTCTTTATGAACAAGAGTTATCTGTAAATGATTATGCGACATTTGTGTTGTTAATTTATATTGAAATTGAATCATACTGCTACTTATAGTTGTGCACATGTAAGCAAGTTCTGACTACAGGTCGTGATATGTAGTACATGATACAGTAGCATTAAATCAAACAGACAATATTATGAGAAAAAATGTATATATTTACAATATACTTATTGTATCATGTACACATTAAGAATTAAACGAATTTACGATACATCATTTTTTGTAATATGTATTAAATGAATGAGGAAATTAAAAAGATAGTGTTAAAACAGACAACCATAAAATTAAAATTATTGTACTTAAAGAAAGAGACACATGTATGTGTGCATATACTTACGGGGGTAAGCTCTGTAGGCTCCTGGGCTGTTATCAAGTATAAAGACTGATGCTAGATCTGAACAAATTGCAGACAGATCTTTAGTATAGGAACCCATTTCTGGTGTACAATGTTGTCTATAATATCTGCGCCTTAAAATACCCCTGTTGTTATCTAACTTATCTGCAACAGCTGCTCCATAGATTTCCATGGAAGCAGTGAAGACCACTAGTTCATACCTAAAGAAATCAATAATTTAGTCAAAACCACAGTTATAAACGAGTTAGTATAATCTCATCTAAACATAGGAGGTACTTTCTGATAATTATACTTACCACTGACTAACAATGTCTAAAAAGAAATCTACATGTGGTCTTTTGTGAACAAAAAACCTGACTGGATGTCTGTCTATTGTCACTTTAAGAATAAAATCTGGAGGTGTACCAGGCCTAACTGTCGGCCTTGCTACTCCGTCATGATGAGAATGAATTAATGTTTCATCTAAATCCAATACTAATACTTTCCTTTTAACTATACCTGTAATATGCTTTGGTTACGCACAAATAGTAATACCTTTTATTGTTATATGAAATATATGTATTGGGTCTTAACATAAAATTTTATCTGTACAAGTTTGTCATTCATCTAAAGAATTATGTTTTTGCCCAATAATTGCTTGAAGGATAACGATACTTACTAAGCCTATGCCTTGACAATGGAGACAATGGGAAGATCTCGTATTTAACTGGCTGCATTTGTGATATCTAAAAAAATATAATTAATAATACAAAGTTAAGAGTTTTGGTGCATATGTTTTGAACACGAGTAAGCCACTATAGTACAAAATATATATTTTTTATTGGAAGTTTACATAGTAAATAAGAAATAAGGCATAACAAGGAAATAAACAGTTCTTAAGATAAAGTAAATATTGACAATCATGCTGATAAACGATTTTGAATATCATAACTACATAGATTACCATATAGATTGAATACTTCAACCCTTCTTTGGATTTTTAGATTTGGACGATTTTATAAGAACATTATTTTACTAAATCGAATACAAACAAACGTGTTCTGTAGCATCGAAAAATTTAATGAGACGTACAAATTTTCAAACGATTATACGAAGCACGTGTAGTTTGAAAATCCGAGGGACCACCGAGACCGCCAAAAACCGAAGAAGGGCTAACGAAATCAAAGATACATTGCTAAACATACAACGCTATCACAACATGACCGACCATGACAAAATGTTTACTGGAACCGGCAAAAATTTTCTGAAACTCATGAAAGTAATCTGATAATGCTCGATACCTAAGGTAACACGATATCGAAAGGATGTTACGTCGTATAAATTATAAACGTAAAAAAAGGCTAATAGAGGCGCGAAGCACCTACTTACGGCTCTAACCTGCTTCTTGAGGAGAAAGCAGACGCATGTCCACACACGGGAGGCCATCAAGAGGAAAGCTCTCATCCCCATCTGCAATTGTTTCAGCATCTCTACTGATCTTCTCACCGGGCCGAAGTCCGGCAACACTTTATCTCCAGTCTCGTCCAAGTTAGGGTTTCTTTTTTCCCTTACAACACTTCACTCCGCGTTGAAGTATTATACAAACTTTTCCGTAAACAAACGTCCCTCACGCGAACAGGAAACATAGAATCTGAATATTCATAAACATACTATGAGCCTTTCGCGTATAGTAGCGAAGTACACGTGTGTATCGGTTTTTCCATATTTTCTCATGTTTTGGCGAAATTTACCAAGTACGAATCTTTCTCACACACACCACGCAGTGGTCGCCATCTTTCGCACATCGACCCAATTTTTCCATACGCTGCGCTAACGCGCATGAATCTTCTCAAAATTCTATTTTACGTGCACTACGTGCACTTTGGATTTTCATTGAGCCCGTTGCGCGAAGTAAAATCAAGAATTATAATGCGATCGAGCCAGTTGCGTAACGTATCTGGATGAAATTCGTGGAAGGCAGTTCATCGTGTATCGTCCGAAAGGGATTACGAGCAGATTTTAAATTTGAAAAATTACTATCTTCGAATTTTGAAAGGTGTATGTAACAAAATATTATATATATAAAAAGTAGAAAAAAAATGCCGGTACACAATTTATTACATACTGTACGTATTATCGAATTTATCACGCGGAAAGACCAAGTTGGCCAATAAAGCGTTATCATTTTCTTCTCTGTGAAGAAAGTGCAAATAACGGTCGCATGAAATTAGTATCAAAGCGTTTGATTCGGTGTTTGCTATAGTGAAAGACCAAACAACGCGGTCAATTTTTATTTTCTGTCAAGATGGCGTAATACGTTTACTTTTTATTATACTATACATTGTATATTATACTGTACCGTATGCGACTAAGTATATACAATATATCCGGTAAAAAGATTCGTTAATTCATTGTACAATTGCATTAATCAAACGAACACAAAATCGTTGCTCGATAGATTGGAAAAAGTGTTACCGTGCGTTTCAATCCATTTCCCATTCCGATTAGCTGTGAACTTACCGTAAATGTGAAAATTTAAAAATAACTTTCTCTGGGACCTGTAAAGTGCATTTATATACATTTCCAACATATGCAAATAGCGTTTATAATCACATTATTGCTGTATTATTGGTTTCCATTTTCAAAAGTTCTATCGTCGTGATTGGATGGAGCATTGTTGGATTCTCCTTTCTTAGCCGAGCATCCGTTGCAACTTGCCGGATTGCACCAATCAGAAATGAACGCTGGTACTGAAAGGGAGTAAGCGTCGGCATTCTGTGATACTACTTGTTCACAGATGTAACAACGGTATCAACCTTAAATCTAGTATGACGTTTATTATACGAGCAGCTGCTTGCGTTACATCAAAATATTATATTCTTTGTGATTTGCTGGAGCAGCCGAACGAAATTTTGAATTGAATCGCTAAGAATTGTTATCGTTGCACATCTTGAGTTACACCGTTGAACTGTGAGAAGCACAATGACGGATCTAACGGAGTTACGAATGAACGTGGCCGCACTGAAACGAGTGGATCCCTATGTGAAAGATATTTTGGAAACTGCGACGCACGTTGCACTTTACACTTTCAACACAGTTAATAACGAATGGGAAAAAACCGACATCGAAGGTGCATTATTCGTGTACTCGCGTAATGGCGAGCCCTATAACAGTGTTCTTATCATGAATAGGTAATATACATTATTGTGAATCTACCATGTATAAGTTTGAATATATCTTTAAGTATTTTAATAACGTCGAGAACGACGTTCTTGCATAAGTTTGAATATATCTTTATCATTTCAATAACATTAAGAACTATGCACCTATCTATAAATAAGTTTGAAACGTTCAAGGGTGATTTGTTTCTTTTCGAGTCATCGATTGTAGACAACTTCTAGTCCCTACACGAATAATATTTTTGCAGATTAAATACGAATAATCTAGTGGAGCCTGTTACTCATGGCTTGGACTTACAACTGCACGAGCCATTTTTACTATACAGAAATTCCAGATGCAACATTTATGGCATATGGTTTTATGACAAAGAGGAATGTGTACGCATTGGCGCTATGTTGAACAAGCTGGTCAAGGACTCGGAAGAAAACCGCAAAGCATGTAACAAGTCTGTCGTTAACGAGAAAAAAGAATCTGGTCCTAACATGAACAGCGTTGACATATTCAGTATGCTCAGCAAAGCTCAGGAAGATTTTAATATTAATAGAAATAGTAGTAGCAGCGGAGGAGGTGGAGGAAGCACCAGAGAGGGACAAGGCATTAAGTCCCCTCTGGTTATTCCTGGTACAGAAAACGTACCCGGACCGTTAACCGCTCCGTTAGGTCCGGACGTTACTTCGCAAAGCGTGATGGACTTTTTTGCGAAAGCGAAAGTTAGTACTTATAAAACATTCAATTAATCATTATACCGTTTAATCTATCCGTTAACGAATTGTAAATGTAGGTTTTACAATGGTGGTTCAGCATAGGCAGGAAATATGCAGGTTTTTACGATACTTTCAGGTTAATACTGGTCATTTTAAAGCTGGAGATCAGCCGACACCAGGGGGCACTGTACCGAACGAGAGTAAACCTTTGCTTGCACGCTTAATGTCACATCCAGCAGCACACACGGTAGAACACATTGAAAAGCAACACAGATCGGTAACTCCTCAACCAGCCACTCAGCAACAGTCTCAAACGACTCCGACCGCTATTGTGAGCAGCAATAACGTGGCCAGTAGCACGGCATCGAACAAATCCAAAAGACGAAGCAAGACAGTGTCTCAACCGGAATCTATGATAGCTACACCGGCGTCTATGACTCAGGATATTCCACCGCCTGTAAATCCAAACACTGCGGACACAAACGGTACAACGGGATTTCATAGGATACAGTCTCCCATAAACGTATCATCTTCTAATTCAACGAATCATCAGGCCTCTGACGTTATTGTCTCTAGTAATTCGAATCCACTTGCGTCTTTGTTTGCTCATGCATCTGCGACAACGGTGAGTGGTTTGCGTTCGCGTTAAGTCGCACAGATTTTTTTTTTTTTAATTATAAAATTTGAGAATTTTCTTTATTGATTAAATTAGGCATCGGAAGATATCATTACCGCGCCCACTTTATCGGGAAGAGGATCGGCACCGGCATTAATACCTCCGGTCATGTTTGCTGCACCTAGTCCACCTGAACCCTTAACGAGACCGTTAGAACCGTTGACGAGGAACCAACTTCTTCAGGCTTTTAATTATTTGTTGAGAAGCGATCCGGAATTCATCAACAAACTTCACGAGGCTTACGTGAAATCATTTGGCGAAATTCTGTCCTAAAAATTATGATCTGTTAACTAATGTAACTAGAACCCGTCATGCGGGTTGTGACGGTCGACTGATTATAAAAGCATCGAGCAAAACCTAGTATCCCTATGTTGCGTGTACATAGATGGAACACAATTGTCCTGCTCGAATTTCAATTGAACTTGACTGGTAGCCCAATTATTGTTGGGGAATGAACAAAAAAAAAAAACATAGAGATACAAATGAAGATACATACCTTAAGCAGTATTTTTATAAGCTAAATACATTTTTTCCCAAGAACGGAGACGGAGCGGACCCGTGGAAGCGGAGCAAGATCGAGACAAGAAGAAAATTAAGCCGAGCGAAGAAATTACAATTAAAAAAAAAAAAAAAAGAAAAAAAAAACGGAACGAAACGAGGAACGTGAAAATTGTACGATTTTAAACTGTGATGCCAAAACATTTATATTATTACTGAACGTTTTATGGTTACTATTTCGAAAGTGGAACGAGACAAATTTTCTGAGCCGATCAAATCGATTGTTAATTTTACAGAATAATGACATACCCTTCCTGTATATCGGGTATCGATATGGTATGTGTATGTAACTGATAAAAAGGAGTAAATAAATAGAGATCCGATTACTGCAAAATTATTTCAATATATTTTAAGTCGACTTTTTCGTATCGATTTTATCCCTCGCGAGTAACTCGTGTAAAACAAAGTCGTGGTACATATTTAATAAACATAAACTATTATACAAGTTATCATCATATTATCACAATAGTATAAGATTTAATATGGAATACGATTACTATGTCAGGAATACATGATATACCAGGATAACTGATCTTCGACAGAAGGTGACCTAAGTAATTGAAAAAAAACAGATATCAGACTTTTATCGTTCTTCGTTCGTTTTCATCGGTATTCTCTCTCGATACGTAAACAATTATTCTTATTGCAGAATTATACGTATATACTCTCGGACGAGATTATATCGTAACGTTACAATGGATTCTTTCATTATGGAGACCTCGGTAGATCAATACATATTGTCGATGTTTCAGGATTTCTTAACTATTGGCGATAATGTGCATTGATTGTACCAAGGTTTTCATTCTCGTCTTTTCGAACATCGAGGATCGATGACACACGTTCGTCTAACACGCCATTACAATTTGTAACGCCTCCTAAATAAGCGATACCATCTAAATACCATAGAAAATACATACTCTATTTACAATGCTACAATAAAGGCGATATCATGCGTTTTATTTTTTTTCTCGCTCATTAACGTCATGTACAAAGGTCATCGGTGTAACTAGGATTTTTATCCGGGAGATAAAAGAGGGATAACCTTGGATCGTCACTCGTTATATCGCCGTGCATCGCATGGCTCACGTATCATTTTCTCGTGTGCCCCATCGGCTACACGTTAGTTCACCGCACGTTGTATTTAGGGTCGATTCCGATCCCCAGTTACTCCAATGACGAAGGTCCTGTTCTATCGGCCTTTTCTCACTCTGTTCGCTCTCACGACGACTATACATACACACCCCGTTTATTTCTCGTTCGATATCGTCGTACGAGGGGTATTCGACAGCGATCGATGCATAAACACGCATTGTTATAATTTACAGCAGTCGCTCTTTCACAAAATTCACAGCCAAGTGGAGCTACGTAAGCCCGCTAGCTTTTTCTAGAGATAGTCTTTACTAAAAAAAAAAGTTCTATCCGCGGCTAGAACACTTTATCAAAACGTCTTTGGATTGCGAGATACATTAAACGAAAGGCACTTTCTGTGGTCCTAGTAACGGCGGCCCGTTATCGGGCATCCGATGTGGTCCAAGCTTGTCGGTTTGCGTCGGCACGGGCTGAAGTAATCTAATAGCGAGGCTGGCCAGTATCAGCAGAACGATTAGGCCGCAAATCGGTACAGCAATCGTGGCAGTCTTGAACCAGCCGTCCGTTGACTGACCCCCGTGATTGATCGGCTGCACCGGGCCGAGGAAAGGTCGTTGGTCACCCGCCAACACTGCAACAATGATATAAACGTTCCTCGTTATGCCGCGTGCTTCGCTATCAATTATGCCGAAGACTTCGTTATTCATAAATTCGCACAACCTTCGACTTTCACTATTGTTTCGAGCCGTTCGTTCGAGACTTCGTGGAAATTCGCGCTCGTATCGAATCGTTGGAATCGTTCTTGGTACCCGATGTTCGGAGAACGCGTTTCGATACTGCGATTTAAAAAAAAATCGATCCCGTGCACCAGCTATACATAACCCGGGACGAATAAACTATGGACTAATTTTTAATTCCATGGTAAACGAATGCGTCTGGGTATACGTTTCGGAGAGACATTTCGCTATTTGTCGTCGATCTTGAAAAAGATGTAGAAGGGATGTGGAAAGAGTTCAAGAAGGTCCTACATAGAACCTGAGGTCTTTGAAACAGGGTGTAAAAAGCAAAATTGATACTCGTTTGAAATTGAGACAGCACCGGACTGTTTCTAACCCTTATCACTCCTATGTCGAACGATATGTCGATACTATTATATGTCAACACTATGTTCCATAATCGCGTTTCTCTTGGTTTGTATAAATAATTCAGACAAAAAAGTTTGTTGGATATATAATTTCATTTGTAATTTGTACTTTATAATTGAATATATAATTCATATATCATATATATTTTTTTTTAATTTATTGTAAGCAGTAAACAAATGGAATTATATATTCAACAATCAAATTATATATGTATATATACGTATACAAAATATATATGGTTTTATATTATGCATATATTTTATACATATATCATTAATTTGAATGATGTGTACATGTATATGCATATATCAAATAAATTAAAAATATATTTGTTATATATCCTGCACAATTGCAACACGTTTTATCGAAAACTCGTTCGTTGATCGATTTTGTAAATGACTTAAGGAACTGTTGGGTAAATTAAAGAGCGCAAAGGGTTGATGAATGCGTAAAGAGAACGATCGTAACCTTGAAGAGTCTTGTTGAGCCTGTTTCTCATGGCCGGGCTATCGACGTGGTTGCAGAGATCCTGCTCGCAACAAAGATATCCCGTGGGACACTGTCGTCCCTTGAAACTTTCGTCGAGGCATCCGCTGTAAGTGCTGTGGTCCGCTCTCAACAGGGACGGATTCGTGTTGGATGGCAGCTCGGTGAAGCAACCCCTGCCGCGGCACATGTATCCTTGAGGCACGCATTCCGGTTGATTGCAATAACACCTCACTTCTTGGACGAAAGGTGAATCTGTAAATCGGCAAGAAACGTATTTGGATTAATTAAACGGTCGTTTTTTGTACGGGGATAAAAACGTCGCTAGAGGAAACGAAACACGCGCAAGGACATCGGGTCGAATACCGGGGACTCGTTGGTCCACGATGAAACGGAAACGAGATCGACTACTATATAAATTATCCTCGATGTCGACTTTAAAATGGCGGCGCGGAGCGGAGGAACTTTGTCGCCGGGGTTGTGGAACTCTCTCGCCGAGTTGGAATAATACTGAAATTCAGATGAGACCAAAGAAAGACATTAACGAGGGGCAAAGGGAGTCGCGTTACTTCTTCGCAACGTTGCCGAAGCAACAGCGATCGTTGATAATAAATGACTCGCGTTGATTAATGATGCTATATCATGGGTGGTCGATATACCGTAACGAGTTCCGTACTTGTCCCGCGTCGTATCATCTCGAATATAATAAGATTCGATCTTCGAAGTTATACGGAGCGGGGCCACGCGCTGTTCGCTTCGCTAATTGATTACAACTCGTGTTTATTTATAAGCACGAGCACGATAAGAACGTCCGAGGATGCGTGTAAATATTAGGTCATTCCAGAAGTTCGTGGCATCGTACAACGTTGCATACGTACATATTTCTTTAAACAAAGTACGTTTGATCGAGAACAATGAAAAGATAACGCGAGTAGATAAAATCGTGTGGTACATCGATTTGGGAATACGAAGATCCGGAAATTCGAAACGAAACCTGCTCCGGATGATTTCGTTTCCACGAACGTACATCGTTTTTGCATACCGATCATCGCGAGGAGAGCGTCGATACCTGGCGGCATCTTTTAATGAATAGTCGATCGAAAGTCATAAAAAGATCATACTTTGCTCGTCGAGCACACGAGACGCTCACTTTCATTTAGCCGGCAGGTACCGTGCCTTCCTTTGTGTATCGAGTCGGCTTTTTCTGCGGACTGGAACACTCAAGGATGATGCCCGGGCAATTTTGCGAGTCGGAACGAGCGCGTTGCGTGTACAAATGAGGTAATCGTCCGGACGTTGTATTTGCTAAACAAATTACCCCAAATAAATTTGCCGTCAGGGCGAAACTTCGCGTCGAAGGAGAGAGAAGGAGGAACGCGTTCGTGGATGTTTTTTGCTTGGAGAGAGATTTCTCGAGCGGAGGGTCTGGAAGAAATCCACGGCGAGGAACACGGCCGATACACTGGGACCGTGTTTGACGTAGCGTAAATATACATTACACGGAGAGAGAGTGGAGTTCTCTCTGGTCCGTGTGTTAATGAGGACTGCACGAAATAAACAAAGAGACATGGAGCAGTTCGCGGTGACTAACCATCGTGCCGCTTGTTTATTATGATAATGCGAAGCCATCTTTATCCGTGACTTTACTCTTTCTCGTTCGTCGTCTCTCAGCCTCTCCCTTCGCATCGCGGGAATAATTTATTTTGCTGTACAGGCTGCCGTGCGGATACCAGCCAGCCCGCGAACGATTCCGGTTCAACGGAACGAAAATCATTCGTTTTCATGAACGAACCCTGTCACCGTCGCTTCTCGCGAAACTCGAAACGATCCCGATAATGTTCCTCGTTCTCTGAACATTACACTCCGCCAAACATCGGCGCACGATCGGCCACGTCCATTGGCGTAACCACTTAGGATCCTTGTGCATTGTGCCGCAACTTTTCTCGTAGCATCGACTATCCAGATCAGACACGCCTTAGAGATTCATAATTCTAAATGGTCATGGAGATTCAATATTCTAAATGGTTTTGGAGATTCAGAATTCTAAATGGTTTTGGAGATTCAGGACAGAAATACTTGGGCCGGATTTGTCTATATACAATTATCCAGTCGGTCTAATTCTTAGGTAGTCCCATAAATCTCTTCCTCTTTCGATGACACAGAAACGCACTTCGAGGAACATTTTTCAACCACCCCCAATAATTTTAGGCAAAGTAAGTAACAACGTTTCTTAAGAAACGGAGGAGGGTGACAGAGCATAACAATTCATCGACCTTAATAAATATCGTGTATTCGTTTCTTCCAAGAAAAGGAAAAAACTTAAGTTGCGTCCTTCCGATTGTAGAGTTCTTCCTGTACAGTCTTCAACAAAAAAACGTTCCAAATGACCTCGCAATAATTAAAAAGAAAGTTCGGTGTCGCAAGGATTAACCGCAGATCCGCGCAATTGTTTATTATGGTAATGCGAAGCCATCTTTATCCACGACATCGCTATGTCCACCCCGGGAACGTTCCCTACGTCCCTTTTCTCTTAAACGATTCTTTTTTCTCCGTCGACAGAGCTCCTTACGTTCTTCTCTTTCTCTTCTGACTTCTTGCTAATAAGCCTGCAGCGATGGCCCTCCTCTCGTGTCCCACCCTCTCCTCTCTGACCGTGGCCCGGTCTCTCCGTCTTCATTGCGCGTCTCCTCTGTTTCGTCGACGAAGTCCCGGCTCATCGGGGAATAAAAAACGCTAAAACGGCCGAGTCACAAAAGAAAGATTAAAGTGGAGAGAATATATGGAGAGGAGGCATGCGGCTCTCTCGTGTGTGCACCGCTGCTGTGCTGCCGCTGGCTTCCACTCGGCTATCTCACGAGTCTTCGTGAACGAAGAGGAGGACACGACGAGAACATCATGAGAGGTCTTTAGGGAACCCTCTCGCTTTGACTACGGATTGAGTAAACTTCTTCGAGAACGTTCGATCGATGCGCGACACATTATCTTATTTGATAAGCATTCGGATGGCCCCGACGTTTATATCGCCGCGCGACGTATGGCCACGTGTAAATGGTACAACGACATTTTGCATCGAACTACTATTAATACTTTGACTGCCGTGTCATCCATATGTGGCTGACACTAAAATTTCTATACAAACTTAACAGCTGTATTATACAAAATTTGGTCACTTTTCTAACTGCAAATACTCGTATCAGTCACTTGGAATTGCGAAGAACAAATGTAACAATTTGCTTTGATGTCGACGTGTGAAGCTGCGATATACAAATGCACATAAAGAAATTCTAACTTCTCTTTTTGTAACTTTTGTAAAAATTATCCATGAAAAGGTTAACCCTTCGCACTCGAAAGCAATTTCGTTACTGGCAAGTAGTATCTTACAAATAGCATTCAGAAAATGGGAAAGTTTAATCGATTTCTCAGAAATGGTCATTTTCTATTATGAATTACCACTGTTGTCCACATCAGTATGCTCATGTGACACAATATAAAATTTCGTTGCAAAAAATTTATTCAAACTGTTTTGTTGGATGAAATAGCGAACAGCGAGTTCAAAGGATTAAATGTTTCGAGTTGACCGCAAGAAAAATAAGCTTGGTCGGTAAGGTTTATGAAGTTTTAATTCACGCAGGCCGATACAATTTCGTAGGTTCCTCTAAAAGGCGGTTCTTTTTTTAACCGTGGACCGCGGAGCACGATAGGGACGAACTAGGGAGAACGGTACTCCGTTGAGAAACAGAAGGGGCTCCGGGAGAAGGGCCTGCCTCGTGTGCGTTTAAAATAAAAAGGGAAAAAGGGAAGCAGCGGGAGGTCGAGAAGGCCCAGGCAAAAGAGAGATACGGCCGACATGCCTGAAGCCGAAGAAGACCCGTCCGAAAACAAACAGACTGCTTCGCGGGGTCGTTCGTTATGCGTTCATGGCATATTAATTATTTCTCGACGGTCTCCCCCCCCCCCCCCCCCTCTTCCCGGCTGCATCGTTCGTTTTTATTCTTCTATACTACGCGTTTTCTTCGGTAACCAAAACGGATCATAGATTCGAGATACGCGTCAGTCGAAACCGTAATGGTACGATTTATTCCCTGTTACGTTATCACTGAACAAATTATGGAAAACCACCCCGATTTACTGGGGGTTGGATGCTCTAAGAAGCGAAGGACGGTTGCTACAACATTCGGTCTCATTCGAAAGCGTGAAATTATAGGATTTGTTCCACATTCGGCGACTTACTCCGATTTAATAATGTAACGTGAATCGATGCCGTAATTGTACGATTTATTCTGTTGTACGTTATCACTGAACAAATTATGGAAAACCACCCCGATTTACTGGCGGTTGGTTGCTCTACGAAGCGAAGGACGGTCGCTACAACACTCGGCCTCGTTCGAAAGCAGGAAATTATAGGATTCGTTCCACATTCGGCGACTTGCTCCGATTTAATAATGTTATAATGTATAATTTATGCAAATGCGCGTGCGTTAAACGGATCGAATATACGTGGAGGGCTGGGAGGGGGACGAAAAACGAAAGCATAAATCGCGATGCCGCGGGCAAAAAGGTAGACAGGCCTGAAACGCTTGACGAACGTTCTCCTCGTGTGTTTTGCGCTCGTAAAACTGTCCGATTTTTCTTCGGGCAGGATCGACGAAATTCCTCGTATTATTCGTATCTCTCGATAAAAGGTTTTAGCGACGAACGCTTCGCGCGAACGTTCTTTCGACGAAGCTTAACCTTTAACTCGATGACGTTAGATATACGATCCCCGCCGGGACATCCGATCTATCTAACGAGATACACGTGCTGTTACTTGTAACTCTCAGATAAGCTTGTTTGTTTGTTAAACTACAACAACCGGCCGAGAAGGGTTCATTTGGTTCGTTGCTTTATCAGAGGCGTACGTGCACGGTCGGGTGCAGCGAAGCCTTGTTTGAGCTAACGTTGCAGGAGACGTGTGCTCCAAATTGTAGCTTCTGAACGATAAACAATCGGAGAGGAATTTTTGGAGTTCCCGATTCGAGCATTCGGGGGTTCGGGGATTCGGGCATTTAGAGATTCAATGATTCAGAGATTCGAAGATTCAGATATTTGGAGATTTGGAGATTTGGAGATTCGGAGATACAGCAATATAGAGATTCCCGGAGTCAGAAATTCAACAATTTCGACACTCAGCAATGTAGAAATAATTAAATTTGAGAATTTCAACCCCTTCGAACCCTGTGCACATTGTAATGTACATAATATTTTTCGTGCTGTATTTCATTATATTATGTTATAAATTTTGCGTAAGGACCAAATGCACATTTACAACTTATAAACAAATAAACAAATATTTTTGTGCAAAAGTATATTGTTGCTTTCATTCACACGAACTCAGTTAATACTGGTCTAAAATAATTTTTTCTTAAACGAAAAGAAATTTGGGTCTGAAGGAGTTAACAAATTTATAAACCCGGTGAACAAAAGGGTCTGAAAATCGAAAAATTTGAACTTCACTAATTTGGTACAGTAAAAATGAAAAAATTAAAACCTCGCATATTTAATCACCCAACATTAAAAATTATCTCTCCTTTATACCAATGGCGACGCGAAATAATTCCATATTGCACCCCGGGACGTTTCGAGTTTCACCGTGGATCGTTGCGAACGTAAAACCCGATCAGCATGGAATTCGACGAGCAAAAAGATAATCGATATCTCGGTTCGATAACGAGTGGCTGAAAGCGCTCCACGAAGGGTTACGATTCGTTTATCCAAACGATCCCGAGCGAACATGCCGGAGGATAGAAAGCCGTGCTCGACGGAAACTTGATTTGAACGGGGCCCGTTGTATATGCAATTAGAAGAGCGACGACCCGTGTGTTGCGTACGTGCACGTACGAGAACGTCGTAGTCGTACGTACACCACATCGTGCCGAATGATGAAACTAATGAGTTTCTCTCGGTTCCCTCGAGTGTATCCGTAATGCACGTTACATTGCGTAACGCACGACGTCGTTCGCGGTACGCTCGGGGATTTATTTAAATCGTGCGAATTTTTGTTTTCTTCTTATAGCGTGCACGAGAATCGAGTTAGCATCGGCTAACGACACACTCGCCAGCCAATTACGAGGTGAGCCGAATATCGATGGCACGGGTTATTCGATTTACTAATTAATAGGGAACGACGTTAACGCGTTATGTAACGGCAATTAGCGGCCGTGTAACGAACCCGAGTCGATTATCAAAGCCGTTCGTTTTGTTTAATCGGGACGTGGATTTTAGTCCGCTTCGACAGTGGTTTCGTTCGGCGAACGATATTCGTCGCGTCACTATGCTTCATGAGGGGGAAAGGGCATACTCGAATTTCGGCATTTCGATGGTTATGTTCGTCTCTTAATACTAAAACTACCAACGTATAATGTAGGATTATATTGAAGTTAAAAATGAAGTTGAAAAATAAATGAACAAACGATAAAACATAAATGAACGCACTTATTGATTCATTATTTTGATGACAATCAACACGGATGTCAAGCAGACCATCTTAACAAATGTCCATTGAAGTAGGAGATTTTTAAAATAGTCATTTGATCGCTCTGGTAGTTTTAGGGTTAACTACGTTTTTTTTTGTGCTCTGAGAGTTTGTTGATTAGTGAGTTCTCTTATTATTATTTTATTTGAACGTCTGTACAACTGAAGCAGCGTTGAAACCTTAAAGAACGGAACAAATTTTTGTCGGATGATATTAAACAATTTTTAATCATCTCAAGTTTATATATCCATGAAGAGATATGTTCAAAAACGACTCTGTTTCTGGAGCACACACGCAGCACCGTTCGACAAAGACTCAATTTCAACGAGGGTTCTATCTCGAACGACTTCAGGGTCAGAAATGAACAACGCAGCTCTATGGCAAATAGCCGCGCCAGAGAAAGTTTATAGTTTGTGCTCAATTGTTAATTCCGCTAACCGCGTTACGGGGTAATTGTAAACCACGAAGTGACTCGGTCTATCTTAATTTCTAATTAGTAACATCCACCGTTCTAAATTGCGACAATTAGTATTCAGCCGCGACGCGTTGGTGGCCGGGGCGAGGTTGGCGTTGAATTTCACGGGAAGAGTACACGAGACTACGAATTCGTTTCTGCCACCGTGACACGCCGGCTGGAAAAAAGAAAGCTGAAACGTTGATGCGTAAGAAACGTTTCGAGACAACAATCGGGGATTACGCGATATGGCCGGGATTACGGGCTCTCTAAAGCCTCGCGTGTATGGAAGACGAATGGCGTGCGAGTAGAGGGTCGTTTCTCAATCTTGGCAATGGCATATGTACACCGAACTTTTCTGCCTGCCACAACGGCAGCAGGTCGCTTGACCTGTTGAGCAAACGATGTTCCGTCGATAATAGACGTTGCGGAATTCGAGCCGGTCCATCCCCTTTTATTTCTATTTATGAATTCGTCTCTCCGAAACCTTCCACGACTATGCTACCTCCTTCGGCTCTATGACTCGGACAAAATCTACTTTCTCTGGCGGTTTCATCTTGGAAATCGTAAACGATGCACATCCTCTGAACCTCAATTTTGTGTTCTGTACTTCCATCTTTATTCATTTATTTCTATATTTTATAGTATTATTATATGTATAATTATAAAATTGTAATATGTACATATATACATATGTATAATTTTGTACTCCATCATGTATATAATAGAAATGCATACACATATATACATATATACATATATGTTAATGAATATTTTAGGATGTTTAGAAGGAAGTGGCTCGGGGCTGAGTCTCAGACGAAGAATCATTAATTGAAAACGACATTCAAGTTATTGATTTGAAAACGATAAGAGTTCACTTAAAGAAATTGTTCAATAGATTTAATATTAAATACTTTCAGTAACATTAGTTTGTAATAATGTATATGTACATTATAATTTTATACAATTATTATATACATATATATACATGTATATTTGTGTATATGTGCGTATTTCTATTGCATGCATGGTGGAGTACAAAATTATTTTGTCTGCGAGATTACTTCGATAGTCATCGATATGAAACGATCAAGATGTACTCAAGATTTAGTACATATAAACACCAGATTGCGTATAAGTGCATAAAAATTGCAGACCATACGATCGTGATTAAAACTGATCTTAAATGTAGAACAAGAAACGTAGTTCATCGCTATTAAAATTCTACCGCGACGTTAAAAATGATACACGCCCAGATATTTCAACTTACGAACTATTAGAAGTCGATAACCTGACTATACGATTAGCATAAGAAACACTTAAGCGGATAGATGTATAGAGTGTGTTGGTATCTTCTTCGACTGTTGCACGCAACACGTGTATTCGATGTTATCTTCGTCATCTCGATCGAGGGGACAACAATGACCGTTTGTTAGCGAATAAGAGTAGAGAACAAGCAAAAGCGAGGTAACGATGGGTGTATTAAGGTAGCGGTGGGAATTATAAACGATTTGGAAATCGAAAGAGGAAAAAAAAAATGAAAAGGTGGAAGAAGAACGAAGAGAGGAAGGAAGGAAGGAAGCGAGGCACGTCGTACGATCCGGCACGGGACACCTGTTCGTGGTTTGACCGGGAGTGGGCTATGAACCTGCGGAGTTATGCGAAAAGAAAAAGAGCGGGTCGGGAACGAAGAAGAAGAGGAAGAAGGGTCCTCATCGACGCCGAAAACGAAAGGAGTGGCCACCGGACGAAGAAGTCGAAGGAGGACGAACGGGAATGATGGTGGTATGCAGAAGGAGGACGAGAACAGAGGGACCGGTCCTCGCTGATGTTCCACGAAAGATTCGTGAGAAACTTCGGTCGTGAGGCACGCTCTTCATGGTATTCGAATGTACGCGGATCGTCGGATCGATGCTCAGGAAGAAGGTTAAGCAGTGATCCGCGATGAATGGGATCGGATACTGAACAAATTTACCGGCTCCTTTTATTGCTCTCCACGTCGGATCTCTTGAAGCAACAATCCGAATTCCACGATGACGGCTACCCAATTACCCGACCGGGTTGTAAATTTTCGAGGAACCGTTAAATCGAAAGAAAGATTTCATGGAAGCCGACGCACACTTTTGCCAGGGGCTGTTCGATAATTGCGAGTGGCGATCAAATACGATGGATTCTCGTTACATTGCCATATTCTACGCTTCTACAAATGTTAGCACGGTTTGTCGTAACTCTCGCTTTTTGAGTATGATACATTGCACGTTATTCCGGCCTGAAGTATCGAAATTAACTTTTAAACATTTTCAAGTGCCCGAATTCTTGAATTTCCATGTTTGCAAATTTTATAATTCTCAAGTACAATCACATCTTTGAATCACTGAATGTGAAAATTCCTAAAATTCCAAGTCTATAAATCCCTAAATCCAAAAATCTGTAGATCCTCAAATCCACAAGTCAGTAGACCCCTGAATCTCCAAGTCCATGAACCCGCAATTCCCCAAGATTCCTAAATCCCCAACTCTTTGAACCCCTAAATCCTTAAATCTTCAAACCTCCAAATCCCCAAATCCCCAATCTTTGAACCCCAGAATCCCCAAATCCCCAAATGTTTGAACCTCCGAGTTCTGAAATCCCCAAATGTTTGAACCTCCGAGTCCCGAAATCCCCAAATTTGTAAAATAAAAGCGCGGAACGTAACCGAATCAGCACGGTGAAAAATTAGTCAGGAGATCCTTTCAGAAAGTGATTATCCGCTAAGAGCATAGATTAGCCGCAAACCGGTTAATTAGCCGGTTAAATGCAGAAGAGGCGTATGTATATTTCGTTCGAGGTAGAAACTTTATTAGCAATATAGTGCTGTTCTAATCGGAGTAGTGGACAGACAACCGATAAAAGCTGTAACTAATGAGGCCCATTAAACGGGGCCGGGTACCGCACGAATTCAGTCGATTCCTCATCGACTTGCAACGAAAGACGGGCCCCGTGTCTCTCTCCAGGAGGTCTAAGATAGGTTTTATTGCGGCTGCATGGATATTTTGACCCTCACGGACGGTCCTGGATTATCAAGGTACACACTCGAACGTGGCAGCGTTATATATATAATCGTGAAAGACAACAGCGGTGCATCCGTTTAATGGGGGCCCGGGCTTCCTCCCATTCTCCTTTTTAAGGACGATGACTGGTCAAGAACAAGGCACAGATTAAACTTTTTCTCATCCCGTAAAGATTCCACGTTGTGAAAAAAGAAGGACGTATTTGGTATATTTCTTTTTTTCACCGGGTAACAAGAACCGAGGTAATTTTCATTCCGAACGTTTTTCGAAGCTAAATACCAAATGATGATGCTGAAATATCAAAAATCTCCGTCACGTCGATCACCCAGGATGAATTTTCACGAATTTTTTTTAATCCTTCGTGCTACGATTTGTCAAACATTTTTATGAACTACTTGTGGAGTACTTTTACGGACACTGCGAATTTTGCGAACCAATTGTGAACATTAAACCTTCGCATTCGAACAGTGACTCACACTCGTTATTTGATACAATAGAATAATTTGAATAAATATTTCTTAGATAAGTTTATAACGCTGAACATAAGTTTAACCAATTGCACTCGAAAGTACTTTTATTGTTGTCAAGTAGCGAATGTAAAACTTTGTAGCTAAAAAGTTTCATGAATTTTTCTGAAATTATTATTCTTTTATTATTAATAGGCAATATTGTCTGTTTCATTATGCTCAAACATCAAGTGCATAATGCCATAAATTGTATTAAAAGTTGCTTATTTCTTTTTATTAATCGGCAACATTGTCTGTTTTACTATATTTAAACATCAAGTGCATGATACTATAAATTAAGTTAAAAGCGATTTATTTTTTTAATATTAACCATCAACATTGTCTGTTTCACTCTGTACGAATATTAAATTTATCTAAAAATTGTTTATTTAAAATTGCTGCATGAGATTAAACGGTGAACGTGAGTCGTCCCTCGAGTGCAAAGGATTAAAAGAAGTGCCGCGATTTCGTACGGAACGAGAGATTACGGGGAGTGTTATGCGTGGAGGCACGAAATTACTAGGTTGTAAATTCTAATCAATATTAATTGACGTCGGGACCATGGGAAAGTATCGAGCATCGTTCAAAACGGTCGCTCGCGTCGGGAACGTACTCGGATCGGATACGGGACGCACGGGCACGCGCACAGCCATAAAACACAAAGCCGAGTAACGGGTTGAAGCAATTTCTATGGTGGACGCAACGATGCAAAGCGTTTCGGCGAACGAACGACAAGTGCACCCGCATAATGGGCCGGTTTTTCTCCCCACTCCTGTTCTCGGGCGGATGGCTGGTCAGGAACCCGGGCGAAATAAAAGTTTTGTTGTTCCCTTTGCCACCAAAATCCTCCGATTCCCTCCACGGTGAAGGGAATCCGACCGGATTCCGTGTCGGATCGAAGAAAGGGTTACTTAAGTTCTTTATCGACGGTGACACGAGCCAAATCAATTTCGCGAATGCCTGATTTCCTCGACTCTCAGTCGGTGAAACTTTACGTCCGTCTGCAACTTCGCTCGTTTACACACGGTGTCTCGATATCGGTAAATTTGCGAGGATAAATAAACGGGTGCTGTAAAATAGAATTTTACGAAGGTCGCATGCAGCTTTAATCTCGCGAAAATGAAGATTTGTCGCGTATGTGAAGAGAGTACGCGTTAATCGAGTCTCGGAGATCGTTGCAAAAACGTGGCCGAAAAAATTGGAAAAAAAAAAAATGGTCGGAAAACTCTGAAAGGGGACTCTAAAAGGTTAAAAACGAAGTTTGATTTTTAATCGATCACTAACGATATGCTCCGAGGGCCAAATCGAGAAATTCACCGAAATTCGGGAATTTAGAAATGTTTCGTATCCCTACAGGATAATCGTAGTTACGGCAATGATGCCGTTCATGTGCCTTCTCTCTTTCGCAGCGGAAGAATTCTATGGGTATCGGGTCGAGGGCAATTTACGAGGCAGACAGCGAAACGGGACGTAACAATCTCTGGCAAAAGAGACAGGAATTACTGGACGACGTTGGTGTCTTGGTTATTGCGAAACTCGAACGATTTTTCGTAAACTCTGTTACAATTTTAGTGGATGTCGGATCGTGAAACGCGGCGAGAATCCTTGGGCAAGAAAAATGGAAGAAGAGGAGGTTAATAGCGTCGGTCGAGAAAGATGTTTTTGCTCGCGAAACGATTAATGATTCACGAAATGACACGTTCTCTGATTGATCATCGATCACTCGTTGATTGCGCGTCGAACGAAGCTTGTAATTTGATCATAACCGAGGGTAACCGAAGTCGAAATCGTGCGAAAGCAATTAACGTCTTACCGAAAGGTGTAAATATTATTGCGAACACGAGTGACTCCCGTTTTATTACCGTTGGTGGCCGCTCCTCCGATCATCGATCAGGTGACAGCGTTAAGAAAGTTGAATTACCCTGGAGGTAGCCGATCACGGTTGCGACATAGGCCTTAAATCACCATGTAAATCGCCGATACGATCGTCGGACACGGTCGGATCTATCCACGTTACGCGTATCGCTTCGAGTCAATTAAACGAGAGAAAGTTTTACTCCTTACGGTGATACTAGTTTCACTGATTATACCGTACACGCAAACGGAGTTATTTACAAACGTCGGGATGAGGAGGAAGCGATTCGAGAATCAGAGAAACTCGATAAGGCTGTAATAAATGCAGATGAAACCTGATGATGGTAAAATAAATGGGATTTGAGCACGATAGAATTCGAATAAACGCGACTAAATAGAATATCAATAAGATCTGGAGATGCAGGTATGCAGAAACGCAAGGGATTAGGTAAATAGGAATTACTTGCAGGCAATGATGGTTGCAGGGATAGGGCAATACGGTAGGATTCGGCGATATAGAGAGGTTCGAATGTAGGGATCCGTAGATTCGGGAATTTAGAGATACAGTAACCAGGAGATATAGAAATGTGAAGATATGTGGCTCGGCAGATATAAGAATGTGGATCTGGAGATGTAGAGATCTCAGAATATGATGGACACCGATGAAGGAATCTAGAGTATGTGGATCTAGAGATACACATAGGGTTAGCTTGGGATCCAAGGGTTTACATACGTCTCGATATAACCTACCCATCACGGAACATCGATCCCGAAGGGTTAAACCGACTAAAAATAATCGAAGAAACAAAGTGAACCCGATCGACGATAAAATAGAAGTACTTCACTTTTGCCCTTATTGTCAACGCAAGTCTAAAAATAAACCTCGGAAGAAGCACCGTTAACAAAGATGCCAGTGAAACGATAGAAATCTGTGTCCCGAAGGGCAAAGAAGGGTGAAACGGTATCGATACCGGATAGCAGCAACATCCCATAGACTCTTCATCCGTAAAAGCATCCGGTGAGGCCATAAACTCAGCGTGCAGGGTGTATCAGCGAAGGTTATACCCTCGGGGGTAGCTCGGCCGAAATGGATACTTTGGTCTCAAAATTGTCCTCATCCAAGGGTATATATCCCCTCGTCCTTTCGGCTAATTTTCCTTTCACAAAGGCTACGTACGAAGCCAGTATTTGCGTTGGGACCTGTAACTATCATCCCCGAGTACCTGGCCATTAAAGATGAGGGCCAGACCTGGACTACGTAAGCGAACCGAGGCAAAGGACGGGTGGTTATGCGGGGTGGCAATTAGCAAGAACAATAGGGACTCGGAGGCCCTTATTTCTGGGAAGTAGGAGGGTCTCTCTGGATCCTGCCGTTCCATCGGGGCCCCAGGTATATGTATTTCCAGGCCGCGTCCCCGTTGTCTTGGGTCGTCCGACGTTCGGTGCCGGTATACGCGGTCTATACGAAAAAATACTTTGGCATTTCGGCGCTAGAAGGCAGGTTCTTGATGTTTTCGAGAGAGGCAAACCCGGTGATTAGCCCTACTTAACTCGGCTGCGTTGGACGCGGTGCGGGCAACGTCAAGTAAAAGGCATCCTCATCAATTATATGCAATTGCCAAATTGCTCCAAATTACATGCACGGACCGCGAACCTTTTATGATAATACTTCGTTGTTTTGCTTGGCCGGCCATAACGGCTACCTTTGATCATCGGCTGCTCGGCCGACCCGATTTCGAATAATGCAAATGTAATTGGGTAAAACGAATCGAGCCGAGAAACGCTGCTCCTTCGCCTCGAGTACCCTCGTTAACGAACGTATGCAGCCGAAGGACACCTCGAACGTTCGTCGAGAAAACGTAATAATCTTCGGAGATTGTTAAGACAGTGTCCATGCGTGGAGCACGGATTTTAACCCTTTCGCTTCGTGGGACTCTTATAGGCGGCATTATTAACCCTCAACGAACAAGCGTATTTCTAAAGAACAGTAGATCGACAGAATTTTAACAAATTGCTTTAATACTGTGAAATAGTGCATGATTAACATCGCTCTTATTGGATTTATATGAACACATAATATTATATGTTCATATGAACAGATGTATTCATACAAACATACAGTGAAGTGAAAATTACAGAAAAATAACAGGGGCTGAAATAAATGAATAGATGCAATGTATACATTTGTATTCATCTATAAATTCATTTTTTATAGATTTACACTGTACTGTAAACATAAATGTATAAATTATACATATAATATATATACTTATATTTCATCGCAAAATTTTATAAATATATAAATGCATATATTACCTACAATTTTGTAAGTCTGTTCATATTAAAAATGTATATTGTACTTGTTGTATTCAAGCAACTACAGTTTGAAAACATATTGAGTGATTATAGTTCTGCGGATCAGAGTGTCGAAGCGAAAGGGTTAAGAAACGAAGACTCAGGGAGCAGGACATGAATTTTATGAAACGTGGTACCAAGATGGTGGTGTACTGTCGTAACGACTCCGTTGTATCTCCTTTGTTCGCGTGCACAACCCGAAGAACAATTGAACAACCGGACGACAAGGAACGTTCTCTAAACGCATTGGCCGAGTAAATAACACGGATTGCTTGTAGAAACTGGCTCGCGTGTCGATACACGCTGTCGCTGATTCGATCTTGTCACGCACCGAAGAATATAAATTCGCGAGACGGACATTTCTTACCGGCTACGGAAATTCTTGATGAAGAAATAACGAATCGGACACGTAACACTTTTCTTTTTTTTATTGCCCGTTTTTACGTCCCAACGATACACCGTCGAATTCCTTAACACTTTGACCTAATTAGAATACGTCGTTCTCTACGCGATATGCTAACCACCGTTGAAAGATTAATCGTTTTATTACCTACGTTAAATGAATTATTCAGACATAATTCTGCGGGATGGTCCCTCGTAAAGAGGTGTATAAAAGATCGCATAAAATCGCGACAGTCATAAATTTCGCGAAATGTCGAGGAATTCAGAAGGAAGGTGATCGCTCGATAAAGTGGTCTACATAAAACATTGAAAAAAAAATGAAGTAATTAATTATTAATTACACTGGACCAGTAAAAGTAAAATATAAAGATATGTGTTTACTACCCTACGCCCCTCCAGTTTTTTAAGAACATTTTTAGAATCGCAAAACTCATAATGATAAAAATGGATTTTAAAAAATAATTAATAAATGTTCACGAATTATTTCATTAAAATTATTGTTTCTAAAAAAAACTCGTAGTTTTTTACTGCTTTAAGTCATTCATAGGTAATTCAGTCAAAGTTGAAAATCGTCTAAGTCAATTAAACAAAAAATTCGTATGAAAATCAGACTAATAAGAATCTAATTTCAGGATGTTGTACGATAACACAAATTTTTTCATTTCTTCGAAAGTGATCCATTAAACATATCGAAACAAAAATGTTGAACCACTTTAATGATTAGGAGCACATTTATTAAACAATATCCATTTCCTTATGGTCGTGAAAGTATTCAGTTAGCAATCGAGTTATGCTACCTGGAGCGGTTGTCCGTTCAGGTAGCTGGACACTTTTTCCTGGCCACTGAAGTATCGATGATTTACTACAGGAACAAAGAAGTCTGTCGGCCACCCTGAAGGAAGTGCAGTTCAATCGTTCGGAACAGGTCCTCCTCTCTTCACGATCCCAAAGGAAGCGAAGCCTTTCTCTCTCGAATTTCAACGTTCCTGTTAGCTGGCCAACGGTAAGCGAGCATCTATAGTTACGCTAACGCGATTCGCGGTTGAATAACGTTGATTAGGTAGCCTCGAAAGAAAAAGCCCTCGATCGTACGTTGTGCAAATATTTTGCAATCGTTTCGACGATTACCAGGCTAAGTTACCCGCGGTACTTAATTATAAACGCATCAAAGTGTAATAAATGGAGGCGGTGTCTACCGCGGTTGGTAACGGGGATCAAGAAATCGCACGGACCTCGAGTAAATCGCGATCGATCGGAACAATCGTTACGAGAACCAAGGCAAATTGCTACCTGCGCATACATATATAATTGCGACAGTAGCTGGTAAACACGCGATTCAACTGTATCACCCACTATCTATTTTTCTTGTGCAATCCTTGCAATTGGCGATATATTGAGACAAGGTGTGGTTTCCCCCCGCGTTGTATCGCCATGTCGTCAGATTTTCACGCGTTAGTTTGCCAAGCGTTTCGTTACTGTGCGTAGCATCGTTGTTTTTTGAGATCAAATCAATTTCCACGTGTTGTATCGCAATGTGATAGGCTCATTCTGTCGTCAGTTTAATGTATTCACATATGTCCTGTCGCTACGCATTGTACCAACATGCACTGGGTTTCCACGTATCATCATGCGTTTGCATCTCTACTCGATATATTGCCGGGTATTCAATTTTCAAGCTTAGTATCGCCACCCGGTAGAACACCGCGTGATTAAATCTCTACATGTTGTATCACCACGTTCTCATATTAAAACGCTACGCATTAGACCATCACGTTGTTTTGAAGAATTTTATGCTCGCTCAACCTCGGCCGTGACGATATAACGAAAGTAGAGGGTCGGATAAAAAAGATTTAACATATACGATTTTAAGAGAAAACGTTCAGGTAAAAAAGCATACTCGAGCGTTTCAATTAAAATTCGAGCGTTCAAGATAATTCAGAAATCTTTGATAGAAACATTCGTTAAATTGATAGATGCGCTGCAATAACGAAGAACGGTTTCAAAATAACTCGCGACACGGTTATTAGCCTGACGCGCAACGAGGATTAATGGAAAATGAATGGAGAGGATGCGCCGTGTCGAAAAGTGAAATACAAAATCGGCACAATTAAGCTCGTCGCGTCGAACGTGTATTATCGCTGGTCCTCTTTATTTCTTAATTAACGCATTTGCTTTGGATGCAGATAGCGATCTCGGTTAATAGGAAAAAAATGCTGGCGGTTCGCTGAAACGAACGAGCAGATACTATCGGTACACGTACGATCTACTTTACCGGGTAATTATTCAAATGAACCCGAGCAGCTTGCTTTTGTAATTACAGAAATTATAGGGAACGTACGAGGTTACATCGCGAAACTTTCGATAAAGCCGGTTCAACGATTGAAAATTATTTCTCGGCCGCTCGAGTATTAGATTATAATTAAACGCGAATCGCGACCAATTCGTTGCACGTAATCGACAATCCACTAGATTACTATTGAACAGGAATTTATTCGGTCGGTTTGCATATTCGTGGCAATAATTCCAGCAGAATCGAGTACTTATCGCGATTACCCGATGATTAAGCAACGCTAGTATCGTTTCTGCTCGGGCACAAGCGAGCCACTCACATTAGCTATGCTTAATAGCACATTCCTACCACGATGTAATTACAATGAGTCTCTATATATAGCCGGAGCCGTGATAGATTTGCGGAATCAATGTCAACGATTCCAAGGAGACGTCTCTATAAATACAAATAGTTTTCCTCCCGTTGGCTACCTGTTCGCGCAGGTGTGAACGAGCATCGATCTATTTCCACGTGATCGCGGAATAATATACGGATGTTGCTCGATTAACAGTAATTCCATCGAGCAAAAACGATAATTACGGTCATCGTTCTTCGCCGTTAACGCGCACGATTATGACCAATGAAATTTGTCCGGCTCGATGCCGTTTTATCATTCCACGAATGCGAAATGGGAAGAGGTTGCGTGCTATCGTATCCGCGACGAGAAATAAATGACGAACAACGCACGCGTGCCGTGCGATATATCCAAAGCGAATACCTGTTTCGTATGCAAATTAGACGCGTAAGTTATTGCTGCTCGTCATGCTTTTAATTGAAGGATTTTTAAGGGAAATTGAAATGCACGGAATTTAAGTTTTAGTGTACGTTTCAATTATATGTATATGTACCATTTTGTTCTACAACCTTTTTCCACCTTTCAGGCAACTTGAAAATCCCCTCCTTGCAGAATCACGTACTTACGTCATTTGTTTTCGATCGTTCTGATGTATTCAGAATTGTCCATAAGATATTTAGCAAAAATCGACACGAACTTTCTGGACATCCCAATACAACCACGCGTTATATCGCCGTGTGTGGAGATATCTCGTGGTCGATTATTGTGCATTAAATTACCACGCGTTTAGATACCGCGTGTCAGAGATCATTGCGCTCCGATTTAACTGGTGTTAAATTATCCATTTGAGATCTCTACTTATTGTATCGCCACGTGTTCAGATACTACGCGTTAGTTCGCCATGGGTTTTATTACCATGGGTGAGATCGCCACGAGTTGAAATAATACGAGATTGCTATACGTTAATTTACCACGCGTGGAAATAACACATATGAAATTTATTTATCACACGTTAGATCATCACGAACTAGGCATCGCGACGTGTCATATCACCGCGTGTTTTATCGCCACGTGTTCAGGTACACGCGTTAGTTCCCCCAGCGTCGATTTACCACGCACTAGATCGCCGCTCACTGAATTCCCGCGCTGCATCGACACGCGTAATATCGACAGAGTTAAATAACTCGGCCATTAAGTTATATAAATTGCCCGGTACCGTTAACGAGCAAGAAAATTCCTGCCGCATGCGTAATTTGGCAGCAAATCGCTGAAGAAAAGGAAATAGTGCGTGCAAGATAAAAATGATTCAGCGGTGCATTATATCGGATGTAGAAAAAAAAAAACGTGGTTAAGATCTGTCGAACGTTATCGTACATATATTTCATGCAGCATTAGCAAACACCTACGGACACTCCGACATCGTCGATCGATAAGAAGATAATGATCGACGATAATTAAATGCACAAAGCGACCGAATGCGAAATATTACTCGGCAACGTTGTACGAGGAGCGGTTCGTACGCGTTCAAGAAAATACCACGTGGTGTCAATTTCGACTGATTGAGTCAATTTAGCCGGAGCTCGTTTTACGGAAATCAGACGACGCACGTGGATCCGCTCTCTCGTCCGTCTGGAATGGAAAGACGCGCGAGAAGGAACGATAAAAAGTCTCTTTATACCGAAGATGGAAGGTTGAAGGCGAGTTAATTGATCGGTAACGAGCGTGCCCGTTAACGGCGATCGTCCCGAGTGTCGGAAGCACGTGATTTCGATGATCGAGGCGCCTCGGGTTGATCGAGTGATTTCGAGACGAGGTGAAACGCCAGGCGTTCATTCACCAGGCTAATTGATTTGTCGTACACCGTAGTACAATTTCGATTCGAGTTTTCACCATAGAGTAAGTTGTTGCATCTCGTCGAATCTCTTGCGATTCGTTGCCGCGTTAACGGTGCAGGAACTCGTGAACTGCATCGAATAAATATTCATACGACGATTGGAAGGGAGTGGTTTAACGCTTGTGTTCGGTGCTAATATTAAAGCGAAACATACGTAATAACTGTCGCTATTTACCGTGACTCAGTCGTTTGAATAACTCGCGTTATCTCGACAAACGATACGGGAGCCGTCCGTTGGAAACAAAACGTTTTAACGACTGTTTCTGAATAATGACAAAACGCAATACGGCTCTAATTAGCCGATATTCATACGCTCGTGCGACGTTATCGTGTTTTCGGGTAACTTTGATCTTCAATCAAGGAGGTCGGTTCGTCGAGATGATTTCATCTAAATAGTCATCTAGAATAGTGGCTTCTAAAATAATCATCTAAAATAATGACTTCAATAATAGTCATCTAAAATAATCATTTCAAAAATAATCATCTAAAATAGTGACTTTTAAAGTAGTCATTTCAAATAATGCCTTCAATAATAGTCATCTAAAATAATCACTTCAAAAATAATCATCTAAAATATTGACTTGTAAAGTAGTCATCTAAAATAATGACTTCAAAACTAATCATTTAAAATAGTGACTTCTAAAGTAGTCATCTAAAATAATGACTTCAAAAATAATCATTTAAAATAGTGACTGCTAAAGTAGTCATATAAAATAGTAACTTCTAAACTAGTCATCTAAAATAGTGACTTAAAATAGTCGCTTCTAAAGTAGTCATAAAAAGCAGTAACTTCTAAAATAGTCATTTAAAATAGTCACTTTTAAAATAGTCACCTACAATAGTCACTTATGAAATAGTCATCTAAAATAGTCATCTAAAATAGTCCTCAAGAACAGTAACTTCTAAAATAGTAACTTCATAAGGTTGGATAAGGTTAGCACCAAGAGTGTTAACCAGAAGCTCGTTTCTACGTTCGCACATGTTCGCCTACCTGCAAAATGAGCAACGATGATATCAACGTATCGATCACTGTACGTGCAGCGTATGGCGCGTAGACGACGCGGAAAATGAAATAAATCGCAATAAAAGTCGATAGCTGTTTATCTTCCTAAAATCGCGACACCTTCGGACCGTAACAACGTGGATCGTCGTATACGGCGAACAGCGGGAACAGTTCGAAAGAAACGAAGAAATAAGTTATCCAGGGAAAAGCTGTAAGAAGCCAATGAACGGAGCCGCGGCAGAAGCGGCTAAGCTCGTTCATTTGAATTCGACGCATCTCCGGTTGCACTGGATGCATGCATGCCGCATGCGTGCGTGCCTGCACGCGGTATCATGGCGCATACGAAGCATCGAATTAACATAACACGCGCTAGCGAACGAATAAAGCGAGCTTCTCCGGCGTGTTGGCCATCCGTTTCGCCTATTCGAACGCTCGCGAATATGGCTCGTCGCTGATCGATAGTCGACCGATCGGTACGAGGGTACGCGGCGTTTCGCGAACTCGCGCTATATCGCCGCGACGTCTTGATATCATGGATTATATGACTTCTTAGGCGCCACCACTTTTGCCAGTGGGAGAGATATGGATAGTCAACGATCCGTGGATATCGGATAAACGGGTACGCGGAGGGTTTACGATCTGACTCGCGCTATATTGCCACGACGACTCGACATCACAGATTATAAGACTTCTTAGGCGCCGTCAATTTTGCCCGTGGGAGAGATACGGATATTCGACGATCCATGGATAGCGGATAAACGGGTACGCGGCGGGTTCGGTAACTCGCGCTATATCGCCGCGACGTCTCGCTTCTCGGCATCGTGGATTATATGAGTTGATAGGCGCCACCACATTCGCCCGTGGGAGAGATCCTTAGCGAGCTCGTCGACGAATCGACGTACCGTGGAAGAAATCAAATTTAGACATGACCCCGCGGTACGTCGAGAGTTGCGGAGCGCGAGCCGTCGTTATCGGCGTTGCTGATCGGGAACGCGCGATTATTTCGATCCCGCGGAAAGGGGAAAGGAAACGTTACGGGTAAATGGGACTGACACCGTTTCCAAAAGATTGAAAGCTTCCGGAACCGCGTGTTCTATTCCGGGTATAATTGAATCTGAATTACCACTTTGAGCGGCCCGTGATTTCAGCTTGAGACACGAACAAAATCACGCGCGTACACAGCGGCTATTATATCGGCGAGGACCGATTCAATTTATGTCCTCGTGGCGGATCGCTGTAACGACACAGGGTTTCTCAAATTCACGCTGCTGAGGGTCAACTTTTGGGTACGGTAACCTCAATGTATTATAAATGAAAATCAATATATAATCAATATGTGTGATCAATATATAATCAATGTATTATCAATGTACAATCAATACATTATCAATGTAAAAATCAATGTATTATCAATGTGAAATCAATGTATAATCATATCACGTCATTGTGTCATGCATAATCATGCATCACCATACGGCCATGTAATAATCAACGTTCCAATATTTCGCATTCTGAAAAGCCCAGAGTCTCAAACTCGTCGAAGACTCGCAATAATTCCAAAGACCCCGGGTCCCCAAGGTGCGAAAATCCCGAATCTTCGGAAGTGCATAGCCTCGTTCGCGACAACCATAATTCTCGGTAACCGAAATTCGGGTAAAATCGGCTATAGAGATCGGGACACACGCTTTGGGAATCGCTGTGGTGTAGGAACGAAGCGTAACCGGGGACTCGCGTCGCGATATGCTTTGCATATTTATGATGAGTCGAACAGAGAATTACGATCGTTCGGCGCCACCGATGAACAAAAAAAAAAATATATATGCATGTTCGTTACGTGACCGTCTAGCGACGCACGTATGTATTATACGTATGCGGTATATCACCACGCCTCGATAGAGAATGATCGCGTATTTGAAAATTTGATCGTTCGGAATCGCCCACGAACGAAACGACGACGTTCCCCCCTGTTGCACGGATCGCAATATTTTAGTCGGCTTATCGGAACGACGAGGATCCACGAATGGTTTCAGCACGGAACGACTCTCGTGTGTGTGCACGCGTGCATACGAGTCGGATATCGTACTGTCCCGAGGTGCATTGCTACCATTGTTGAATTACAACAAGTTCGATGGGACGGGACAAGCGTTTCAAGTAGTCGAGTTATATTTGTCCCTCGAGCCACTATTTTTTTCTGCTTAATACTCACGGACGTACGCGCGGATTCTTTGCGAGCCGCGAGCGTGAAGAAACTTTTGCAGAAGAAATTTTACATATTGGTGAAAGGACGTTCGAAATTTTTCTCCATTGTTCCCCTGTGACGCGAGTGTGAACGTCGGAACGCAAAAATGCTCGAACGATAAAATAAATATGATAAACGACGTTCTTTGTTTTTTGACAATCGAGGTTTGACCCTTTGCGCTCGAGGAGCTCACGTTCGTCGTTTGACTCTATACAATTTGTATTGACTATATGTATTCATACAAAAAATTGTATTGACTATTTGTATTCGTACACAAATTTGTATTAAGTATTTGCATTCATACAACAATTTGTACGAATTATTTGTATCCATACAACAATTTGTATTAATTATTTGTATTTGTATTGGACTTAATACAACAATTTTAAATATATTACTTTTATTAAATTTATATTAATCATGAATTTATATATGTTATATTAAAACCATATCCGAATGTTGAATTTTTTTCTCGGGTATCAAAATTATTTATCGATAAACAAATATTTATTGAGATAAGATATTATGAGACGGAAAAAATGATTAGAAAAAGAACGAAATTAAATCAAATACGGCGAACATTTTCGAAAATTGCTAGATGACAAATACAACGTTCATACATTGAATGCGACAATTTTAAATAAATAATTTTTACCAACCTTGTAGTATTATCCACGCGATTTTTGAACATAGCGAAACAGAAAATATCAACGATCAATAATTAAATGATTGATAGAACTGTTCAACCAGAATGTCTCACAGTGTTTGCCAACAGTAAAAATGATTTCGAGAGCAAAGTGTTAAGTTCAAGCATAAAGTAAGAACCAAAGGACGTCGAAGTACGGAACGAAAGTAGCATCGCCGTTTCGGGATCTACGGTGGTCACAATGAGTAATGTCCCTCTATATTTAATTAATAACAGAGAGGAGCCCGGCGGGCAGGGAAAAAATGGGCGGGAGCATGAATTATAGTGCACGTTCGCCCGTAAATAAACGTTCCGCGAATAAAACTTTCTCCTTCCCGTTGACATTTCGCAGATTTACGAGCGCGAACCGGACAGGCCCGCGATTCCAATTAATTGATCGTTATTTTTAAGTAAACCGACGTTAATTGCAAGCTGCTCGCGCGCAACCGATAATTGAGTTCTCGCTGCTCCTCTCTTGATTCCTTTTCTTTTTTTTTCCCGCTCGATGTTTTCGTACCACCGCGGATAACCCGATTCGACCGGTTTTTATTCGCGATCGAATTCGTTCACGAGTTCGATAGGGAAACGATAGAGAAGTGGCGGTAAATAACGTTCGTGGACCTCGATTCGGATGCAGATAACGGCGACACGTGGGTGGTTAGTATGGAGCGCGAGGGCGCCAAGAAAAACGTTCGAATTTTTCCACACGCTCATGTGTGCCGTGCACACGATTGCGACGGTAACGATACGCGAATGTGCACGCAACACCGGATTCGACTATTAATCAAAATAACCAGAAATATCTGATTTATCGCTTACACGGTAGTACCCAACTCTTTTTCAACTTACGGGGGCCTCTTAACCTCTCGATTCGGCCCTGAGTACGACTACCATAATTTTAGTTTGCCCTTTCGAACCGTGTGTTCGTGTCCATCTGAATCTAGTAACGTTACTATACTCTTTCGTAAAAATCAATGATCGCGACCTCCGATCGTCATCGATCGATTTATAACTCCATCGCGATCAAATTTCCGCTCTGCCGAGCACTTTGCAGCGTATTTAGCTAATATTTATTTCATGTTACATAATATCGTTCATATAATATTTAATAAATTATATTTTTATATAACAAAAAAATAGATACATATAAGTATCATATACTTATTAACACAGTTACAATACATATTAAATAATAAAAAAAAATTGATATTACATATTATATTAGTATATAATAACAATTATATATGTATATATATATATAAAACATGTAGTTTCAATTTTTGTTAAATAAAAATACCATTTATTAGATATTATATAAATGACATGTAACATGAAGTACATATTCGCTACACATATGTATATACGTATGACATAATTATATCGTATATTAATATTATAAAACATCTTTATAATACATATTGTATGTATAATTATATTTATAATATAATTTGTATTTATATATTTATAATACATGTATATTATAATACAATAACATAATATATATTTATAATGTATATACATATAAGTACTATATATACTACACAATGTTAGTGTTTTACGAACATCGCTTACTTCACCCCTTGATTCTTCATCGTTTGAACCAGCACAATTTTTTCGTTTATGAACGTATTACCCGATCGAAAATGACCGTCCAAAAAAATGTTTTTTTTTTTTATTTACGAAATCGAAACGGGACCTATGCGTCCAGTCCAAACGGACTACTCTATAAACGAAGAAACACGATGCAACGAACACCGTTGCAGCCGCGGTGTGTACGTAGGAAACAGCAGGCCGTGTATTTGCGTACGCGTGGACGTGCGGGAGACAAAGAGGCATAAACTCGTCACGCACGCATGCACATTTGTGTGGCCGACAGGCGCCACCGTGCCGGTTCTGTGTTCCGGGCTCGTGTGTGTACATACGTGCACGTAACACCAGCTGCAACCCGGCCGAGTGTGAACACGCGAAACACCGGTTGCACCGGCGTGTGCGTGCGTGCGTGCGTGCGTGCGTTACGTTTGTTGATGGCGGTGGCGCGCGGATGAGCTCGCATTTTTTTCGAGGGTACACCACCAAACACTAGGGACTTTGAGCTCTTCGCTCGATTCCTTTATGCTTCATCCGCAATATCGACCTTACGATCTTGCTTTGATCAAATGTTATTCCAATGTTTGGATTCTGTTCGAACAATGCGTTGATCGGGCACGTATGTGTACCTCGGAAGGTTTCCTGATTTTGGGGAAATTCGGGAGACTTAGAGCGTCTGGAGAGACTAGGGGAAACCGGGATTGAGGCTCGCTCTTTCACGATAAATGTATCGTATGTGGTAGCGACAGTGGGTTTTGTTCAATATATGTAAAAAAACCTGGTTTTTTATAAACGAAATCAATTACAGGGTGAGTCAAAATTGGTGAACAGGGTGAATAATCTTAATTTTGTTTTTCTCGAAAAACTCAAGGAGAGAATAAATTGTGTGATTTTCAAAATTTCCTCAGAAATGTGTATTCTGGCACTAAATTCTATCGTTGAAGACTCTATGATAACGAAAACTGTGAGTAAATTTTTCTCAAAAATTGTTCACATAATTTTGACTCAGCCTGTAGTATTAGCCCGGATCGAATCGATAGTTTGTAGATGCAGTAAAATCTCGTTAATCGATCAGGAAAATGTCTTTGATAAGAGATCGTCGTTGCTTTCATCGATTATCGGAATAGATGATATCGATTTATAAAAACAATATTCGACTCATCTTTCGTGAAACTCTACGTTGAGTTCTCAAGATGATTGATGAAGTTCCTGCTTCCACCGACGGGCTTTTCAAATTACTTTCACGACGACCCATTTTTTTTTTTACTCACGAAACGTTTGGCGTAACTGGCGCGTCTTCAGCGGCGATAAAATAACCGTTCGAGATGCTTTCCCGGATCGAGTGGCTAACGAAAGGGAACTCGATAGGATTTCTTTTCTTAGGTTATCGAACGGGGTCACTGGTGATTCGGCTCGTTGAAAGGGCAAGTTTAATTAACCGTGGAAAGGTACCTCTTACATCGTTAACGGAACCAAGAGAAGGAAACGAGTCGCGTTGAACTCGCGATCATAAATTTTGATAGTCAATTATTAAATACGATCGATCGACGATCAAGTAGTCGCAGCGGCCATTAAACGGAACGAATATTTCGCGAGACAGTTATCTATCGCGTAAACTCGTAGCGTGTAAAGAGCGTTAAAAGCGAGCTAAACGATCGTAGTTTTCTCATAATCGGCGTTGCCCTCGTAGAAAAGGCGGCGTTCGGTAGCTTTTGTAAAACTGACAATCGCGCGTCTGGGATTCGAAATGAGTCATATCGTAAAATCGACCTCGTTGCTCTATAAATATGCAACCGACTGCACGAACCGAACGAGAAGTATCGCAATTCCGTAACTTGTTTGTATCGCGCAGATAAGAAACTCGAACCACGGTGACTTACGTAATTTTTGCTGAACCTTCGGAAAATACAATGTTCCTCGCGCGCGATCCGATTGATCGGCTTCGACGAGTATCGTTTTATCGTTCCGTCATTGATTTCGCTGCATCGATCGAACAACCACTCGAAACTTTGCTCGGATCGTTCCAACAATTGTTTCAATAATTTTTATAATTTCTATATTTTTCCAACACCGACGAATTCTGTTCTAAGAACCACTACTTTGATCAGATTCATCGAACAACTGTTTGAACAATTTTTATTCTTCTTATATTTTTCGAACACCAATGAACTCGATTTGTCTATGAACCACTTCTTTGCTCGGACTGTTCGATCAATCGTTTGAATAATTTTGATCGTTTTTATATTCTTCCACCACCATGATATTCGTCTAAGAACGACGGCAATAATTCCATCTACGGTATTACACAGTTATCAAGAACAGAAGACCGTGGCAATAATTACAATGCGAAATGAATCTCGCGATATCATCCTGTTCGCCGTACGTAAACGTATTTACACTTACTAAGCAGGAAATCGCGCTGAATACTTGAATACGAAAATTCGCGGCTACGTGGTCGTACGTCGAGACGTAAGATCGACGAGTTGGCGAACGAACGACGAAACGAACGAACGGTTTCCCCGCAATCGTCGAGAGCGGCCGAGAAACAGGGCGACCGGAGAGAGGCATCATTTTTTTTCCATGCCGAAGAATGTGATGTGCCGCGTGTCTGAGAAACTATAACGCACAACGAGATGGTTCCGTGAACCGAATCCCGTATCTTCGTACACATGGTACTCGTGCGTGCCGCATAAACGCGTCTATGTATTCACGCATTGAATTCCATCGGAACAGAGTACGCGCTAGAAAACCGCCTATCGATCGATTATATTGAAACATATGAGGGTAAAGAAGATTCGTGTTCGAAAATGATAGGTAATTATTGCAAGAATGAAGTAGTTTATGAAAACCCGTGGTCAAACGAGGAGATAATTTCACTTTATGTACACCGTTGAAAAGGTAGTTTAGTGATCATTGAAGACTGTATATTTGTAGGCATTTAGACAAGAGAGTATTAAAAATTCATTGGTTTATTACCAGGGCAAGAAAAAGTGATTAATATCGATCTTGTCGGATTTGTATGAACAGATGTGTTCACACAAAGATGAAGTGAAAATTACAGAAAAATAACGGGGGTTGGAATAAAAGAATAGATATATGCAATGTATAGATTAGCATACCACCCTTTCAACCGATTCCCCGGAGTTCGTTCAACAATGTCGAAGATTCGAGAAGAGCGAGTTAGGTAACGCGTGGAATAACACTCATACGATCTGCATATGTTATAATTTACTGTATCGTATCTCGTTGCGTAACGAGATTTAGCCAGTTTCTTTATCGGCGCGGTTAAACAAAAATTCGCCACTATCTATGAAGAACGCGCAGACGGGTCTCGCAACGAAGACATCAACCTCCGTTCGACTCGTCCACTTCCGCTTTCGAGGGTTTCATGGGTGAAACTAACTGACTAACACTTTTGACTAACCAGTCAAAATGACTGGTTTCGGATTCGGCATTTTTTATTACAAAATTGTATTGCCGTCCTTTTGTCAAAATGTCTGTCATGTTTTATTCAGCTAATGAATAATATGTTAGGCGATGCTGCAATATTTATTTATTTTTCACACTACACTTATTTCTATAAGCGAAAAAAAAAGAAAATTTCTTTAAGAATAATCGTAAGTGAATCGATACAACAAATCAACATAAAAGTTTTAATTCTGTATAACGGGATGTATTCTAAATAATAAACAAGTATCGAGAATTCGTTCGATCAATTACTAAAATTTAAACGCTGATGTGGAAAAATTCTTCTCGTGCCGTATGTTGACCATGCCTAACATAAACAACCATTCGTTATCTCAATGACAGACATTTCGACCGAAGGACAACCAAATTTTGTGATACAAGTTTCGAATCAAGTCGGAACACCGATCGGAAAATCGTCCGATAATTGCGCCCGCGCGAAATCGAGAAAAACAGGAAAATACAGAAGCGAAAGACGGAGAAGAGGAGATAATGGAGGCGGATAGGATCGCGACGCGACGTCTAAACGACGATAAAATCGTTTGACGAGGAGTGGAGCGAAGTTTACGATCGTTGGCCCGGTTCGAGTGATTCACGATCGATCGATAGATTTACGCGGTCCGAGCGGCGCCACCTGGCGTCCCGGTTCCCGCGGGACTGTTCTCTCGGCAGAGGGAGAAAACGGGGGCTGCACGAATTCCGGTCAAACGTTGGCGCGCTCGCGAAATAATAAATATTGAAATTTTGCCGTTTGCACGATACCGAGTTTAGAAAGACGATAAAGTGTGTGTGTGTGTGTCGGGCGCCAGCTAGGCGCGCGGATACCAGAGTACATAATATAATGCCTATGTGCACGATAGCTACCTTCCGACACGCTTGTCCGCGAGGTCCTCGTTTACGCAAGCACACCTCTTCGTCGTGCATCGTGAATCGCACGTGCGTATCGCGGACCGCACGTACAACCGACATTTCCACGTCGGAATTGTCCTCTCCAGATGCTTCGAGTACTTGTTTAAGCAGCCATAAATCGCGACATTTATCGCCGTCGTGGGACACGACGCGACTTCGTCGTTTCGCAAAATGGAGGTCCCGAGCCTCGTGTCGCGACATTTGCAAGCCGACTTTCCCGAACACCCATGAAACGGAAGTGAACGAGTCGAATTGAAGTTTAACACTAGAACTACCAACCAGTCGAAATGACTGGTCTCGGCATTGGCATTTTTTATTAGAAAATTTTATCGCCGTCCTTTTGTCATAATGTCTATCATGTTTTAGTGAGGCAATGAATGGTTATATGGTTATTTATTTTTCTACTTTATTTTCAATTTTAATGTAAGTATGCATTTAATTAATTTCAATGGCTCCCTCGCAAAGGACAGCGGAAAGGAAAGGGTTAATACTAAAACTACCACAAATACTTCGAAGATAAAAATGAAGTTGTTGAATAAATTAGCAAACAATGAAACATAAATTAACAGCATATTGATTCTTTGTCTCGATGACAATAATAGATTTAAAAAAAAATCATCTTGACAAACTTTGTCGGATTAAACAAGAAACTCGTGAAACGATCATTTGGTAAGGTTACTTTCATGTTTTCATTAATTTGTTCAGTATACACGATTTTTGTCTCTATCGAGTGACTTGGTAGACATCGGACCGTCTGGTCGTGGCATATTATCTAACCGCTAGAATTTTATCGCCTTCATTGTAATAAACATGTAGCAGTAAATAATAAGATACCGTACCACAATAATAATCCATCGAAAGTTGCTTGTTCAGTTCTTTCGAACTCGCAGATAGAGAATCGAGAAATTTTGTATCATTCGATCCGACTGTTCGATGACTCGAAAATATTAGGTTGTTCAGAAAATAATTTCTTTTTTTTTTTAAATAAGTGACAATTTTCATCCGATACCTTTTTTCTTGCTTGAACAGCATTTTTAAAAAAGTAAAATATTCCGGAATGAAAATATACATATTTGACCAACTTATTTATCCGAATTATTTACGATTCGAGAGATGCAACGTCGAGCCAGGGCTGACAAGAGTTAAATCATCAATAATTTAACACTAAAACTATCGATCTATAATGCACAATTATTTTGAAGTTAAAAATGAAGTTGGAAAATAAATGAATAAAGGTTTAGTGTTAATGAACTTCGTCGTTTGAAGTAGGAAATTCATGAAAGGGTCATTTGATCCCTTTGGTAGTTTTAGCGTTAAACATGCATCAATTCTTTAATAAAAATTAATGTAAAGCTCAGGAACATAGACAAATCTTACTGTCACCATTCTTTTAAAAAAACACGTTACAAGCAAACCTGTTTGGAAAAAACGAAATCACTTTCCGAACAGCCCAATATACGAACGGAGAATCACAGATACGCGAAGTCACGCATCGGAGCGACTTCACTGGGTCAATTCTGTCCCCTATCGCGTAATATTTTCGAGAGAACGAGAGACACGGTCGTGTCGGTATCGCGAAGTAGGAAGTCTCCCTTTTCGTTCGAGGTGCATCTATAAAACGTTGAAATTGCACGCGTCCTTAATTGCGCTCCGCTGGCTGACCGGCGCAAAAAAAAAAAACGGCAGACGAGTTTAAACGTGCCGGTGCAAGTCCCCTTTTTCTTCCCCCTTTTTGCTCCCGTCCCCTTTCGTCCCGCGGAACGTACAATTTCGCAATTACCGGTGGCCGTGGCATGCGATGCGGCGGCTCTTCTGCATCTGCCTCGGCTCTCTTATCTTTCCGCGTTTCTTTTTTTATCGCCGGGACACTCGCCGGCTCGCTTGCATTCCGTGCATCTGCCGTTTTCCCGATACGCGCCGATCGGACACGTTCCTTATCGATTCATGATCGCGAGCGGATCTGCCCGATCCGCGTTTCGGTGCCGGGCACGAAGAAATTTCGTAGCGTGCACGAAACGGACGAGAGTCGATTAAACGTACTTTTCGGCGACTTCAGAGCGGTCTTAATTTAGAGAGCGGCGTTTCCCGACTTTTATCGCCTCGCCGTCAAAGACGGAAAGAGGATCGTTGCCGAGTTCTCGATCGATCCGCGACGATCGCCGTTTGCGTGCATACCGCGAGTTTAATTACCGGTCACGATACCGATCGCTCGCATTAATTGCGGGTACAATACACGAGCCACCGTAATCAACGATTTTTCGCGCAGGAATGCGTCTAAGCGGCGAAGGCCACGTGTAATAATAAACTTTAGCCGCAACACAATCTGACCGGCAGACACGCGACCGTCCGGAACGAATAAAGAATCCCGTAGCTGCGATCGCAATAATCGGAGCAATAGTCGAAACCGCGAGCTTTTACGACGAGTACGTTCGCGGCCCACGTGTTCACACGCTCCCTTCGTGCCTGCGACTCGTATCGCACACACACACACACACCCTAGCTCCCTCGACTTTCCCATGAAATCATGCGCCGAAAATGAAAAGCGTTACCGTTGTCATCGGATTTCCCCTCGTTATCGGCCAGCACCTCGTAGTCGCCCGAATCGAGATCCACGGAAGCACCAACGACCACCGTGAGACTGGACACCATCGTAGCAAAAGTCAACAAGTCACGCGACAACATTTTGTCGGCGTAAGTCTATCTCGGGGCACTTTGTGTTGAACTCGGTGAACGCGCGCGTCGGAATCGAGTGGCAGAAAAACTGATCAACGGGTGCCGCGATCAAACCCCATCGGTTCCGATCGATATTCGTTGCGCGTCGGTCACGAGCGATCGATCCTGGCGGCGATCCTCGAGGAATTCATAACGAGAACGACGCGAACGGATCACACGGACCGGGTGTACGGTCTGCCGGGTGGAAAAGAATCGTTGGACGGGCGTCCGATACCGACGATGGTCGACGCTTGACTGACTGACTCACTTCGGTCTCGAAAAGCAAACGCCGTGCAGCCGGACGACTCCACAGCGGCTGGCGCGCACCAGGGGCACCCGCCGAAGAACACTCGCCAGATAGTTTTTAAACGAGTCCCGCCTCCGGCCTGCGATAGTGTTGCCCCTTGTCGGTGAACCACGCACCGTCGAACACCAACACCACCGAACCTCTCGCCACTGTGTTTGTGTTACTCGTCTATGAGCTACAGGGTGTCGTGCAATCGACGTCGCACCAACATGGAAATTAACCGATTCCCTCTGTAAAAGGTACGGCTTTAACTATGTATACCATTACGCTCGTTCGCATCGACGTTAAATACCCGCAAATTAAGATTTTCTGTAGGTTCTCCTTCGGGATTCTTTGGGTTCGAATTTTTTGGAGTTGTTCGGGCCTCCTTCGAGAAGCAGACTTTAGAACTTTTGGAGAGTTTGAAACTTTGGAAGTGTATGAGTTTAGCAGTTTTGGGAATCGAGAACGAGATTTTGGATCGTTGGTATTTTATAACTTTTCGATGAGAACTTAGTTTAAGAATTTAGTGTTCCTTGTCTGTGAATTACAGGGAGCCGTGCAATCGACGTCGCACCGGCATGGAAATTAACCGATTCCCTCTATAAAAGGTACGGCTGTAAGTATACGATTACGCTTGTTCGGATCAACGTTAAATAGCCGCAATTTCCTCGATATTTTTATTATTCTTTTTGAACGTCGATTATGAGGAAATGGGTCGATATCGGCACTTTCCGGAGATTCTCTTCTTCGAAAGATTTTCGGATACGATTTTCTGCAGGTTCTCTGTCGGCAATTTTTGAGTTCGAATTTTTTGGACTTCTTCGAGAAAGGTATGAGTTTAGGAGTTTTGCGACATTTTTGAACTTTATGGAGATCGGGCGATTTGGAACTTTGGAAGCGTATAAATGTAGAAGTCCTGGGACACGGGACTCGAGAACGAGATTTTGAATCGTTGATATTTTCCAACTTTTCGATACTGTGTCTAGGAATTTAGGATACTTAGCGCATTTCAAACTTGAATTTTTCAAGAAATAATGTTTGCGATCGGTGATCAGGTCACTGATCAATTATGAATTTCAACTGTATTTTCAAGATTTTCAAGATATTTTGAGGTTCGACTATAAATGAAACTCAACATCAATACATCGGTACAAAATAACAAAAGATTATACATTGATACACAATAACAGACAATTATACACAGGTACAGAATAACAGAAAATTGTACATTGATGCAGAATAACAGAAAATTATACGTGGATACAAAATAACAGGAAATTATATTCAGATATAAAATAATCGAAAATCATGCACAGATACAAAGTAACAAAGAATCATCCATGGATACATAATAAGAAGTAGGTTCCACGATACATCGATGTCGGTAAAAATTGTTGTGTCGTAATATGAACGAGTACGATGGATATTAGATGGATGAACGATTTCGGTGGCGATGATCGATCTTCATAGATCGTCATCGAAGCAATTCGATCGGTTAGGAGTCTCGGTAAGAGCGCACATGGCCTGCGCCACTTACATTAATGGCAGCCACTGTACCAGAACGTGGTGTGCGGGCAAGCTGGTGAGCCGGTGTGTTGGTGAAACGTTGAGTGGCGCGGATCGACGCCGGGAAATGGGCGGTCGGTGAGGGAAACGAGGGACCGGGAGAGGGGAGACAGTGGCGCCTAAGCCCCGAGGCAGAGACGCCACGTGTGACGATGTGTGGGTGAGTGTCTGTGCGATGCACGATGCGAGCACACGCGTTGCCGCGCGGTGTACGCATGGCCGCCGCTCCCACGTGTGTGCGCCTGCCGGCGTGTGTGTACACGTGTGTTGCGCCGCGTGCACACGCGCAAACACAGGACGTCCTGAACGAAGGAAGAGGGACGTCGGCGACTTACTTTTCGCCGTGGATCATCGGCCCTCCTGACAGACCGGCCGCCTTTTTAGCTTTTGTCGTGCGTTACGTTGTCCCGAGCCACTTATTTTCCTTCGTTACAAACAAAAGCACGCGAGCCGCGTTTATGCGAGTTTTCAACGCGGTGTCGGTCCCTAGGGACTTTTCGTTTGGACAGCGACGGTCCCTGGGACCGATAGTGTCAAAATTAAAAAGTAAATGTGGTAATTTCAATGAAATTTATTGAAACGTTCTACATAAAGATGTGACGACTTTTAGTCGAAAATTTTTAGTCGAATTTCTAGCTGTCTCGCGTCCGAACAACCTCGAATTTTTATTCTTAACATCCCGAACAATATCTTCGGATTTTGTGAACATCTTTTTTTCGTAATTGATGAACAACTCTTTTCTCAATATGCACAGGAATTTTCTCATCTGATTGTTGTATGGGTGCATTCACCATTTTCTTCGAAATTATGTGACTGATATTTTTTAAGCAAAAAAACTATCAAAGGACCATCTACAAATTTTTTACTTCAAACGACAAAATTTGTTAAGACGGTTTTCTCGGCATCTATGCTGATTGTCATCGTGACGAAGAATCAATAAGTGTATTGTGTTTCACCGTTTGTTCTTTTATTTTTCAACTTCGTTTTTAACATCAAAATAATTGTGAATTATATAGTCGGTAGTTTTAGTGTTAACCGTGCCGCCATCCGAATGAAAATTGTCCTTTGCGAGCGACACGATATCCGCTCCACGAGCCAACGATGAATATCACGGACTCTCTTTTGCAAGTATGAAACTGTGCGTCGGTTCGATGCGACGCGTTTAACGATTTTTCGGATCGAACGTCTCGTATCGTCGTGCCAGATTTCTTAACCCCTTGCCACACGATTTGTTTGTCTGCCGATTCAGTCGGTATTAACTATTCGCAGCAATAATATTCGTACGATTAAAGGAAACTATAATATTATGCGTATTTTATGTTCAATGATCCTTGATTATGTAAAGTATAATTGGATACGAACTTTACGTATGAGCGTATTCAAAATTGTAGTAACATTTATCATATTTATATGAGTGCATCATGAGTCGGACACAAAGCACCGTGAAAATGTTTGGTAAAGTTTGTTACAAACGAAGATCATATCTAATGCAATTTTCAATTGTTTATGTGTGGCAGTCAACATGTTAACGGTATACATTAACCCATTTGCTACTGCGATCCTCAAACTGGGACTTTTATATGTATTTTAGTGTATGTTCTTCTTTTATCACTTTCCATAGGGTTGTATTAAATAAAATGTATAGTCGATGAACGCTTACATTCTGGTTTTCAAAATTATTTGCTACTGCGATCGCCAAACGGGTATTTGAATATGTATTTTTATGTATGTTCCTCTTTTATCACTTTCCATAGTATTGTATTAAATAAAATGTATATTCGATAAACTCTTACATTCTGGTTTTCGAAATTATTTGTTCTCTGGATGTTGTCTAACTTATAAAAGTAATTGCCCCAAAAATTTACAACCCATGAGATGAAGTTGAAAAAAAATGTTACATTTAATGCGTTAATCAGGGACAGCCTGAAACATCGACATAGTTCGTCCAAAGTGTTCATGAGTCTCGAAATCGTTGAACTACGAGAGATCTTGAATTATATGAACGTCAAAATCGAAGAGCAAATATGCAAATTTTTATGGTCGATGTCCGAATCTCTAATTATTAACGCGTCGATCAAATGGATTGCTCTGTTAGGAAGAAGGTAGCATAAAAAAAAATTGATAGTTGTTCCAACTGTTGCTACGCAATTTGTAACGGTACGCGCGGAACCGTATCGTTACAGTAAGAAAATAAATCTGTTTTACGTTACACGGTTTTCGTAGCTAAAGGGCTAAACGCGCCGCGATCACTCTCACGTTCGAGACAGCGAGTCCGAGGCTTTTAATGAAATTGCAGCGAACTCGTCAAGAAGAGTTTCATGCGTTAATGGCGGGATTACGACGCACTGTTTTACGAATGCAGATCCACCAGGCTTTATCTTCCGAAGGAGATAGAGGAAACGATTAAACTCGTTCCGGGAAGACAAAGCTTTAAAACGGTTTATTCGACGAACCTAATAGGATTGCGTGTTCCAGTCATTTATTTGGAAAAAATTAGAAACAAACTTTTATTTGGAAAGAATGTTAAAAAAAACTTTTATTTGGAAAGAATCTTAAACAAATTTTTATTTGAAAAGAATCTCAACAAAATTTTTATTTGGAAGAAATTTCAAACAATTTTTTATTAAAGAGATTTTTATTTCCAAATCTAGACAAACTTTTTACAATAAAAATCCTTCGAGGGCGATTTCAAACTTTTTTACAGTAAAAGTCCTTCGAGAGAGATTTCAAACATTTTACAATAAAAACCCTTCGATCTCAAGCGTAAAAATATTGATGAAACAGCGAGTGTCGATTAAAAACAATACCAATTTGCATTCCTCAGATTGCCACGTTTCTCATTTAACACTGAACCAACCTATAAGTGCAGGTTTACTTTGAAATTAAAAGTGTAATTGAAAAATAAATAAACGTACGATAAAACACTAATTAATGTACACATTAATTCCTTGTTTAGCGATGATCAAGATGAATGTCAAAAAAGTCACCTTAAGGTACTTTGTGACTTAAAATTAGAAACTTGATAAATGGTCATTTTAACCACTTAGATAGGTTTAGCGTTAAAGTTGTTGTACCAAAATGTACGTCTGGGGTTATCGAACGCACGTATTGAATGAAAAGTGTCAACAACCCATTGAGAATAATTCATCGGATCTAGGTGTATGAAAGGAGGCGATGAAAGGGGATAAATCTTCGGGTCTTTGTCCGCTAATCGGCTTCGCTTTCAATCGGCAGGCGCATTATGCATACGGTCGTCTTCTCGATGACCCTTTTCGTTTCACGACGGATCTTTTACCTTTCGTTTCGTTTCGGATCGATCGTGGACAAACAGAAATCACCACCTGGGACCGACCGGTTTGCCACAACACGATCAAAACGTTCGTCGAGCTTATTGAATTCGTTCTGCTAATTCGTAGCTTCAAGTGGTTTCCACGAAAACAGTCTCCATCTACGTATCTCGTTCACGGACAACGTGATCTTGCATCATCGCTGTTGATCTTTTTATTACGCTGCCTTTTATTCGTGTATCGCGTTTCCTCTCTCCCACATCGCTTGCTCTTTGTAGCAAACCGGGAATTTAGGGCTACAGACGCACGAGAAAATTGTATACTGAGTATTCGAATATTTAGGGTTAAATTTACAAGAAATTTGGGTATGGAGGATCTGAATGTTTAGGGTTACTTACGTATAAGAAATTTGGGTACGGAGGATCTGAGTGTGCAGGGTTACAAACATTACAATGTTGAAGGTTAGAGTATTGGAAGTTCGAATAGATTCTGGAGATAAAGCAGACTAGGATACACTGATGGGAGGATAGGTTGATGTGGGGATCTAAGGATTGAGAGATATGAGAATCGGTTACATATGTAGACATCAGAGGATATGGGAATCTGAGGATCTACTAATCGACAGGTTCAGAAATCGGAGGACGTAGAGATCTGGGATTCATCGATTGGAAGATCTAGAGGTCAGGGAACTAGGGATTGGGGGATATAGAAATCGGAAATGATTGGGATCCAAGGATCCACTGATCGGGTCATTCAGAAATCGGGGAAGTAGGTATTGGGGGATGTGCAAATCCGAAACGATGGTAATCCAGAGATCTACTGATCGGGAGATTCAGAAATCGGAAGATCTAGAGATCTGGGATCCAGGGATTGGAAGATCTAGAAATCGGGGAAGTAGGCATTGGGGGATACAGAAATCGGGAGATCTGGGATCCAAGGATTGGACGATGTATAAATCAGGGAAGTAGCAATTGGGGGATATAGAAATCGGAAACGAGATGATGCGATCTACCGATCAGGAGATTCAGAAATCGGATGATGTAGATATCTGTGTTCCAGCGACTGAAAGGTCCAGAATTCAAGAACCCACAGATTGAAGGGTGCAATAATTAAATTAATTATCTCGCAATTTGTAAATTATGGCCATGAAATTGATTGACGTTCTAGCAATACGTGGGTCCGGAACATCGAATATTCGGTAACGAACGAATTTAAGAACCCGACAATTCGAATATCCAGGGTTACAGAAATCCATAAACGTGGGAAAGTTCGACGTGACGCACGTCTTCACGGTATAAGATACAGATAATTGTTTCCTCGAACTTCCAAGCTGCGATCGCACGGAGGCTGGTATCAAAATAAGAATCGTAATCGTTCGGAGAGTTCCTTTTGAGGGATCTAAGCGTGTCTGGTTCGATACTCGGAGCGTAACCATCGCAAAAGTCGACGGTACTCGGTTTATTTTTAGACGGGCATTAGCCAATTAACTATTAACTCGTTGGCGCCACGGCGCTGCTCCTATTTTTGCTTATTTCTTAGCCGCGGTAATGCATCGTTGCCCTCTTCCGAATCTTCGGCACGCCGTCGAGGACAATCCGGGTCTATAGCTCGCGTACTCTCTGCCAAATAAAACATGGCACAGCCACGTTGTCGATCATGCTACCGGGACTGTCGAATCGAGTCGCGTCTTCGAAAACGCACAACTATTACAAAATAGTCCACATTGTGTAACTCGGTTAGAAGGCTAAAAATTAGGTATTGAGACTCCTTAAGTTGGCGAATAAATAATCAATCAATCGCCTGGAGAAAAAGATGACTAAAATGTTCGAAAAAACATATTATATACATTGTGTTAAATATTGACTAAATTTAAGTTGGTCACATAAGTACGTGCGTATGTATGTATGGCGCAACTACAGTGAGTATAGGTGTGTTTTGGAATACAGCGTCCCGATATAGGAATTGGAGTAAATGAGGATCTGGGAATCTACCCAATCAGAAGATATAGAGATCTGGGATTCAGAGAATGAAAGATCTAGAAATCGGGGAAGTAGGTATTGGAGGATATACAAATCGGAAACGGTAGTGATCTAGGGATCTAGTGATCGGGAGATTCAGAAATCGGAGCATGTAGAGATCTGGGATCCAGGGATTGGAAGATATAGAAGTTTGAGGATTAGGTATTGGTGGATATAGAAATCGGAAACGATAGTGATCTGGGGATCTACTAATCAGGAGATTCAGAAATCGGAAGATCTGGAGATCTGGGATCTAGAAATCGGGGAAGTAGGTATTGGTGGATATAGAAATCGGAAACGATAGTGATCTGGGGATCTACTAATCGGGGGATTCAGAAAGTGGAACATCTAGAGATCTAGGATCCAGAATTTGGAAAATTTAGAAATTAGGGAAATAGGTATTGGTGGATATAGAAATCGGAAACAATAGTGATCTGGGGATCTACTAATCGGGAGATTCAGAAATCGAAAGATCTACCTATCTATCTATAGTATCTATCTACCGATCGGAAGATTCAGAAATCTGAAGACGTAGAGACGTAGAGTTCAGTGATTGAAACATCTAGAAACCGTGGAACTATTGTGTTATGATCGTCCACGTTGTCGATCATGCTCCCAAAGCAATCGTGTCTCGTCTCCGTAGACGCAGCGAAATTACACAATGTTCCGAGCGCCGACACGCATTCCGCTCCGGCGATGAAATACGCTTCGGTCCGTGCTTCGGTTCAAAGCGTTTCATTGTTAAGCGGCAGATAACGTCGACGCGAAAAACATCGTTTTAACGAGCGAAGCAGCTCGGTTCGTTGACACTTGTCGCGATACAGATGCAACGATCCCTCTTAATTCCAAATCGACCAACTGGAATTATCCGTCGCTAATTACGCTCGTGGACGCGGGCAAGCCAGCAGCGTAAATTATTTCACGCTCGAACAGGGATCGAGTTTGCTCGAGGTAACCGCATCGGCTATCAGAAACGAAAGAAACGTGGAAGAAACTCGAGAGAGAAACAGAAAGAGAGAAAGAAAGAGAGAGAAATCGTCTTGTTAGTGGCTCGTGGATGAACCAGTTAGACAAGCTGAAGATGTTTATCCGAGATATTTGGTCATTCGTCGATGCCCGGAGGATACCGGGGTATCCTACCTACGGATCGAACCCATACGTTTAAACGAGTGATTGATTTTCGTCGACCACAACGAATTCGGTGGTCGGACGGTCCACTCGACCATCCATGCTCGAGCACCTGGCCGCCATGGTTCTCAGGCTAGACCTAATGGAATAATACGCTTTTGTTTGTCATGCCTCCGAACTGACATGACTAAGACCGTGCGTCAGTCATCCTATGATTGACGATCCCGTGGAAAAAAAAAAACGACGGAAAAGGTTATTCGAATGGTACCGCGTCGGTCGAGGTTCACATTCGACCGCTCTATAATTATTCATTATTTCTTTTAATTCTGTTACGTTCTATGTACATTCCGTTCTTGGCGTGACTCGACTGTTATACCTAAGTATATTAACCCTTAACGAACGAGCGCATTTTTCTGTGAACTGTGATCAGTAGATCGACGCGTCCATATTAATCGATCGATGGTTGTTCAAACTAATTGCTTTTACTGCAGCAAGGAAAAAGGAATAATTAATATCGCCCCTGTTGAATTTTATGCAACTTTGCAGTGATATTAGGTGATATATGATCGGATGTGTCCGTACAGGACACATAATTATATAATTGTATATAATATATATACTTATTTATTTATTCATATAATTATATAATACAATTTGTTTATATTTACAATTTTATTATATACATAATATATAAATGTATAATTTATACAAAATAGAAAATGTAACGAAAAAGGTGAACAATTAATTATATGTACATATATACTCTTTTTTTGTTTATTTCTTTAAACATCACATCCTGCCGGCTGTATGCCAATATTCGAATTTTTTGGAATATTTATACTGTCGCGAATATGGCGGTATTCGTTCGTTACGTGTTAACCCTTTCCACTGCATAATTCCTTTCGCCTAACAGCGCCTTAATTGAATTACGAAATAGATCAAGAAACGGGGTTTCAATAAAATTACTTGAAACTATGAATAACAAATGAAATAAAACATTAGATTTATTGATCATAAAAGTACTATCAAGTAAAATTTTCAATTGCCTCGTTGTGGCAGTAAGAGTGCTAATGATCGTTTCCTGATCAAAGAAATAATTTGATAATCGCCTATTTCTTGTTCGAACACGAAGTCGCGCTGCTTCGGTTTCTAAACGAAAAACAGTAAGCAATAACGTTACCATGAAGCATAGCTACGAATTTCCCGATCGACCGTTCGTGATAAAAATGTAAAACGTGTAAACGGGAATGCAGTTTGCCGTACGCATAACAATTTATCTTATCAGTGTACACACTGGCATCGACAGCGGCTCTTCACTACCGTTCAATTTGCTTTTCACTTCCTGTCGCGCGCTTCATGTTCAGCATGAGACACCTCGATGTAGCATTCGAACACGAGTCACTCGTTGTCCGGATGTCGGAAGATACAGAGATCTGGAATCCAGGGACTGGAAGATGTAGTAGTCGGGGAAGTACGGATTGAGTGATATAGGAATCGAATATATAGAAATTGGTGATATAGGAATTGGGAGTGCAAGATGCGGATCTACCAATTGGATGATATAAAGATCCGGGATCCAGAGATTGAGGGATCTAGAGGTCGGGGTTTTAGGGAAGGAGGGATTTAAGAATCGGATATGTTGAAATTGAAAGAAATAAAGGATCCGAGGATCTACTGATCAGAAGATTCAGAAATCGAACTACGTGGAGATCTGGGATCCAGGGATTGGAAGATCTAGAAATCAGTTAACTAGGTATTGGGGGGTGTAGAAATCGAAGCGATTGGAATCCAGGGATCTATCGATCAGGAGATCCAGATATCGAAAGATGTAGTAGTCGGGGAACAAGGTATTCAAGAATGTAGAAATCGGAAAAGATGAGAATCCGGATCTACTGATCGGAAAATGTAGACATTTGGGATCCAGAGATTGACAGATCTAGAAATCGGGGATTTGAACAAGGAAAGATTTAAGAATTGGATATGTAGAAATCGGAAAACGTATGTATCCAGGCATCAACTGATCAGGAGATTCAGAAATCGGAGCAGATAGAGATCTAGGATCTAGGGATTGAAAACTCCAGTAGTCGAAGAACTAGGTAATGGATGACGTAGGAATCGGAAAAGACAAGAATCCAGGGATCCAATGATCAGAAGATTCAGAAATCGGAGTCCCAGGGATTGAAAGATCCGGTAGTTAGAGAACTAGCGATCGAGTGATATATAAATCGAATAATCAATTGAATTTTGAAGTTCAATTCTCACTTCCTGGCTCGTGCGTTTCAGCACGAGACTCCTCGATATATCGTCCGAACACGAGTCACGTGTTGTCCCTGCGGCTCCCTGCCATGGTTATTTGCTCCCAGCCTGCTAAGGATGACTAATTGCACGGGATCGAACCGAGCACCTGGGTTTTTCGGGGCCGTGTAACCCGAATGGACGGAATTCGAATAGGGTGGGGGGCCCGGTGTTAGTCATTTCGTTCGAAACAAAAGATTTCACCGAGCTAGGTTGGTTTCGGGTTTGCTCGATACTGTCCCTCGTCGTCGAGCCTCGTCATCCACTCGATGATTCTCCAGAGCGTCCCACGTTTCCTGGCATCCATCGGGAACCGTGTGTCCGTCATCCTGAACAAACACCAACAAGCTTCGATTCAAGCGGACACGATGTGGTCGAGTACGTAATTAAGAATTTCAACGTTGAAACAACGCAGAAGCTTTTCAGTTTAATCCTCGATGATTGCACGAATTAACCCATCTGCTGTCACGATCCCCAAATGAGATTTTAATATTGTATATTTTTATGTATTCTATTTTTATATATTATGTATATTCTTTGTTAGTTACTTCTAATAGGATTCATATCAAATGAAATGTATATTCGGCGGACAATTGCGTTGTATTTTTCAAAATTATTTTCTGTTTCGATGTCGTTTAACGTATACAAATATGACATACAAATTTGCAACTCGTGCGGTAAAATGAAAGTGAAAATTGCGTAGTTAACGGGTGAATGGTCCTTCACATTTTTATTTGCCCCAAGGATACTATTGCAAGATGAGCTTTGGAAATTTTAGTCTCTTTGTTCTTCGATCCGTCCAAAGCGGCTTAATAACGAGATTGTTGTTTTATTTTGTTTTTATGTTGTTAAAAAACAGGGAGAATAAACTTGGGAGAACAAAATTTTATTATTAATTGTTTGGTTCTGTTTTAACCAATTGCAGGGACATTTTGGTGTACAGATCTCATCTTGTGAGGATGATGTCTGAGAGTGACTAGGTTTTAAATTCTCGGCATTATCTCGACATTATCTGGCGACATAAAGGAACTGTTGCAACATCAAGGGTAAATATTTTGCAAAGAAAATTGATATGCACCGCGTAACTCGCGGCGTGCGTAGTCAATTATCTTCCAACGCTACCGGCTAGAAGGACTCGAAAGCTGTCCGGCATTATCCGTGACAAAAATCTTTTCAGTACGGACTCGTTTAGCCTGTCGGCGGTAGTTATCTCCTGCACGGCCAGTTCCTATTTATATTTTACATTCGTTAGCCGATCAGGGGCGTACAATTAAGATGGAAGTATCCGCATACTTGCGCGAGCGGCACAGGTAAAAAAAAAACAGCCACGTTCGAATGAAACCCGTGATAGAACTAATATCGTTTCGTTATTAAACGCCGGCGTTGCGTCAGCGGCGGACGAACTGGATTTAAACGAGAAAAAGGCTTACCTAATTACAGTTGGCCAACAATGGAAGAAAAGAAAAAACCCTTCGGGCGTCGGTGTCAACGACCCCAAAGAGAATCAAACGTTACTCCATGTTGCCGATGGTGTAAGGGTTGCTCTTCAAGAACCTGCGAACGAACAAAATGAACATCGTGAGCCTAGAAGAGTGCCAGAAACGAAAAGAATCGAGAGAATCTAGGAACGAAAGATAGACACGTTATCGAAGTTCTCTACGCGCAAACAAGCGCGAGAAACATTGTATACCAGGTGTATGCATAGGTTTCGATTCGCTGTTATGATGAACCTTCGATATTTTCAACTTTCTAAGATCTATAATAATGTCTACACCCTTGCAAATTACGTGTCTTCTTTACCAAAAAAAAATCGGAAAGAACTTATGTATACACCTGGTATCTCTCGACAAAGACGGCGGAAACGCGTTTACCAAAATGGCCGCCGCTGTCTATTTTTCTGTGTACTCGTCGGCGGGTCCCTTCGTCGATAAGGGAAAAATCTGTGGCGCCCGCGTTATCCTCGTGACAAGGCAACGTCATTAGAAACGTGGCCGGCCGTGTGAAACACGAAGAAATCGGGAAAGGAACGCGATATCGTTCGACACGCTCGCTCGAACGTACACGGCCACGGGGGCGAGATAAAGCAAGAAGAAAAGGAAGCGACGTGGCGTCCACGTAGGTGTATGCGCGAACCGAACGCCAGGACATTCCCGAACTCGAAAACCCACTTAACCGTTCGGGGACCGAAGATTAGAGGGTAGACCCCCGGCGGGTGTACGGGGTGTCGCTATCTGTTTCGAGGGATCCCTCGAAAGTGGTGGCTTCTGATAAGGGGACAGTTGCGCGGCTTTTAGTGAGCGGCGACAAAGCGGCCAGACGGAACCCACCGAAATCGACCGCCTCAGAAAACGACGATGAAAACCCGCGAAGATAAAAACCACCTTGGACGGAAACCGATGGCAGTTTGCCTCGATACACGGCTCGTCACCCAGCAATTGGCGCATTAGGAGGTTGAGTCGAAACATAAAAAGCACTCCTATCCTCACTATGAACCCTCCAAACTTTTCACGGATTGACGTTTGCTGATTCTTCATGTTCTTTGGGTCAACTTGGTCGCGCGTGAACATATGAACAAAGAGATCACACCGGTGAAAATACGTGCGAGTCTATGCGTCCATATTTTTATTACGGCCAATGTGATCGAGTGATCGCACTCGAAACGCCTGGGCCAATCATTTCACTCGCCAATTCCTGGGTGACGTGCTGTACATCGCGATTTTCGATTTGGAATAAATATTGCACATATTGAATATATTAATGTGTTCATATTATATATACATATTATAATATTGTACATATTGAACATATTGATATGTTCATATTATATGTACATGAATATCACATTGTTACACATATTGAACATATTAATATGTTCATATTATATATGAATATCATATTGTTGTACATACTGAACATAATAATCTGTTCATATTATACATATATGAATATCATATTCTTGCACGCATTGAACATATTAATGTGTTCATATTATTATATGAATATTATAGTATATGTGTATACATTCATAAACGCGAGTATTTTAGAATTTATAAACTCGCCAATGATTCGTTGGGAGAATGCAAAAATTCGTAAACACGAAGGTAAAAAGTGAGGAGATAAAAAACTAACGCGAATGGAACTAATTCGATGGACCGCGCCCTGATGTTTGCTCGACGCTCCGTGAAAAATCACGGTGCAAAAAGCTGTCGATAAAAATGGTTGATTCGATTCGTAACGGAGCGCATAATTCCCGATTGTTTATCGAGAAGTATCGACAACGAGGCGAGACAAGTCGCGCGTGGCAGGCTTATCGGATCGGCAACTCGGAGGCAACCCGTTGCTCGCGAGGTATTAATATCGGTGATATTTCAAGCCCGAACTGTCCGGGTTGTGCCGATAATCTATTCGGTTACGCGCGTTACCGATTTTCGTCGCGCGACCACTCGATTGACCGTAACATCGGCGTGACAGTCGCTCTGTTTGTAACCTCGTGAACGGCGATTGTTAACGGGTCGCCGGAGTTAATATTAGCACAAGGCTTTTCGTTGCGTCGCCGCTTTCCAATGGGATTTTTCAATCGTCTTTTAACGGGGTGGGAACAAAGCGAGGGGACACGCGCGTCATCTAACACGCACTGTCTACAACCCAGGAATTGGCGTATCGACTTACTCGTATTTTCATTGGTAGGATGTTTTTGTTTCGCGTGATCATGTATACCAGTTAACCCCTTGTGGTACGATTTATTCAGAAAGTGCGTCAGACATAACGGACTAATTGTTACAACATGAAGGTGATTAAATAAATTGCGAATGTCAAAACTGTTTCCCATTTAGTGACCCTCGGATCCGCAAATTACAATTAGACCGAAGTTGAACATTCGACTGTATTAAAAATATTAACAATGTTTATGTAGTTGACACTTATTCTGTGATTGATTAGTATACTTACAAAAGGAAGCGACACAGTTAACTGGTTAAAGTTCTTTTCACTAATAAGGTTACTTTCAACAACCTGCTTCCAACATATCCTCAACAATGTATACCAGTTGACTCAAAGAATATACTCAAGTTCGAAGGATTCACGGCGAGGATGCGCGTCAGTACTTCTTACGTTTCGTTTGAACCTTCTCACGCGCCAATTCCTGGGTTGTGTAGTACACGAAACGAGGTAGCGTGTGTACACGTATTCGCAACGATGTAGCAGCTCGCCCTCGAAAACGTGAACGCCTCCGGTTCTGACATTTCTGGCTCGGCTTCTCCTGCACCGGCCACGGAACAACGAATCGAAACTTTTGCTTTGATCGTGAATTTGAAACGGTGCTGCGAGGAACGGGCTGGCAAGCTGCTCCATGCCAGCGAACCAATGCCAAGCAATTACAATTACAACCGTACGTAGCGACGTTGTTCCTTTAATAAAGGGACCGGGCCGGTTTTTGGCCAAGGATCAACGGAACGTGGGAAAAATACAGGGATATTTCTGGTGGGCGAACGAGTGAGAACGCGGTAGAAAAAGGGCGGATTAAAATTTACGTTGTTTGTAATCGTCTACCAAACGGCAGAAAGAAAAGTCAAAAAAACGGGGCTGGCAATACGTCAAACTCACGTTCGTGAAACTCCGATGTTCGTGTCTGGCATCGTGAAATACGCTCTTTATTAAAGCGTGTTTGCCAGACCCGTTTTCTTCGTCGGTTAAATAAACACGGTAAAAAGTTGCGGGAGACACCTTTCTTCGAGTGCACGATTCGTTCGCGAGCTTAACAGCGTTTTGCACACCTTGTGATAACGTAACAAGCTGCTAGGACTGATATCAGAGCAGCGATCGCCAACACCAAGGCAGCGACGTGAAGAGGCTTCACGCGATTCTGAACAAACTGGTCCGACGATTTTCGTCCTCCGGTGATCGGGCCTTCATCGGATTCCATCGATCCCATTATGTCCTCGTTCGACATCGCGCTCAGGGTACCTGTGTAGACACGACACCAAATTCATCTTAATAATCCTTCCTTTTTTGCATTTTTATAGTTAGTCGTGTATGGAAGTTTGGGGCGGAATTTTTTAGCAGCTCGATTTCGGACAGAAGCGTCACTATTTATTTTTTTACTGGAATTCTTCAATTTTTTTGGTTTATAGATTATTAAATGTTCGGACTTAGATTGAAAGGTTCAGATTTCTAGATTCCTGAAGGTTCTTGAGTACTTCAATTTGTGTAGTACCGAATCTTGAAACTTCCACATTTCTGAACCCTCACTCCCGAGTTTTCTAATTCTCAAAGTTTCAAACTCTTAAACTCTCAAATCCTTGGAATTGCAAAATCCTATGTTCTCAAATTTCCAATGTATCAAATCGCAATTTCTTGAATGACCAAATCTTACCTTGCTAAATTTCTCAGATCTCCAAATCCGAACTTGCTAAATTTCCAGATGTCCAAATCTCAACTTGCTAAATTCCCAGATCTTGCTAAATTTACATATCGTCAACTCCCAAATTCCCCAACTTCCTAAGACCCGAATCCAAAGTTCCAGGAGTCTCCTATTCGCAACGCTCATTATTCCCAACTTCCCAACTGCCAACATTTCAAATTTCCCGAAATCCAACCTCCCGATCCGTGAACCCCGAAAATCTAGCTTCTCGATTCCTGTATCTCCGAATTGTGACTTCCCAATTTCGCCAACATCCCAAATTCCCAAAAACCCCAAACACCGAAATCTCCTAATGTGCGCCACGCGACCGAGCGTTTGCCGAAACTGGTTTTCATGAACCTAAACGCGTGATCCCCGCCGGAATACACGGAGTTCCCGGACACCTCTAATGGTTGTAGATCGTCGTGTTACGAAAGAGGTTAACCATGGATTTATTTACCGGCCTGGTCCAAGGTGGGTTCGACGCGAACCGGCCCCTCCTCGTCGTGGATCCACGTGGACACGTTCACTTGGTGCTCGGCGTTACAGTAGTCATGGCTGTCGCAACACTTCAATCTGTGCCAGGGCATACGGATCCAGCCGGTCGACGATCGGTCCACATTGTCCGTTTGCGACGACCTCGTGCCCTGGGACTTTGTCTCGCACAACAACGGCGTGGCACCCCTGAACAACGGCAACGCACAACGTACCGATAAAACGGGATACCATTCGATAAAGTTCCGTGACCCCGTCGATACAGTCCCCGATTTAACGCTAAAACTACCGACGAGCATAATTCACAGTTACGTTGTAGTTAAAAACGAAGTTGGAAAGTAAATGGATAAACGATGATACATATGATTAATACACGCATTAATTGTGCACATATCAATGTTCACATTCTTGATGAGATACAGCGTAGATTTCAAGAAAACCATCTCAACTAATTTTATTTAATTTATGTAATTAATGTAATTTTGTTTAAAACGGACATTTGACAGCTTTGGCAGTTTTAGCGTTAAATAAACGTTTCGCATGATTTACTAACTATGTTTCAACACCGAATTGTCGCACCGTCAACTATTTTCAACTAAACAGTTTTAATATGTTTTTAATATACTGTCACTAATAAAAGTTTTAATATGCATATTTTTCATATTCGTAACTAATAAAAATAACTAATAAAAGAATCTTGAAATTGCAAGATCAAGTAGCCCCGTTCTTAACGATGTGTATTATAGCATGCTTATCCGCGTACATCAGTGTTCAGTGTGGCAGTCAACGTGTTAATCAATGCGATGGCAGGGAATTAAAATCATGATTCAACGCTTTTGTTGTTATTTGAAATCGATCGGAGGATAGAATCGTACGATCCAGGAACTCGTGTTTTATTAAATTATACTTCGATATCATAAATATAACAAATCTATAAATATAATTCTAGTTAATTGTTTCTATGTAAATATAATTGTAGTTAGTTCTCTAATAATTTTTGAAGAAGTAACGAGGGTAACAATTATTTGTACGCCTTCGAAAACGTGCATCGCGAAATTGTTGCCAAAAATCGTGCGTAAATGAATGATTTTTTTATTAATAAAATATATATTTCTGTGAAGAGTATAGTGCGCTCGCGTGCACGGCCTCGGGATCGTGTTATGGTAGGGGTGGCGGGGTACTCGATCGAAAAGGGGGTCAGTTACAGTCGTTTCGCGAACAACAGTCTTATCTTCGGTAAAAATTGATTTTTTTCTTCTAGTCATCGCGGGTAATTGATACCGCGGTTATCTGCCGATAACCGTTAGAGAATTTAATTGGTATGTAATAAAAACTGCTTGATTATTCGCGTCGGAACGATTTTTCGACGTCGTCCCGGTATAGTTTGGAAAGAGACAAGAAGGAAAAAGAAAAAAAAGGAGATTCGTCAAAACCTTTCGAGTCCGATTATCTCGTCAAGGTTATCTGCTTACCATAAAAGCGTCCAGTGAATTTATAGCGGAACGTCGATCGCCGCTGGATCCGGCAAAAATTAAATCGTTTTCGATGTCGACTCGTACCGTCGGAATTTATTATCCAATAACAACGGGAAAGGTTATAGGTCGGAAGTTTTCATTTTATCGAGTATCGCCCGTTTGTCGCTATATCGTCGCGACACGAATTCCGCTTCTTTTTTCATCGAACGGTCACGTAAGAACGCGCGAGAATAGAAACGAGAGTGAAATTTCGATACGTTCGACACAAAAATTCGTGTCCGGACCGTGGAGATTCGTGGAGAACGCGGTTTCGATTGAAAGGAGAAGATCGTTGATATACCGACTCTGTGCATCCTCTCGTCGCGTTCCTCCCGAATTCCTGATTTCCATTCAGGATCAGTTCCGTGTAACAGAAGAATCTCGTCTTGCACGTGTCCACTCCGGCTTCCTTGCATACCCGGTTCGTGCACACGCATTTTCTGCCTACAAAATATTCAGAAATGTAGACTCATCGGCGGCGAACGGACGTGTTTTATGTTCGGGGATTCGGGTATTTGGAAATTCGAGTTTCGGGATTTGGGATTTGGGCATTTGGAAATTCGAGTTTTGGAATTCGGAGATTAGGGATTTGGGATTTGGGATTCGGAAATTTTGGGGTTCCAGATTCTGGCATTTGGAAATTCCACTTTTATGATTTGGGATTCAGAAATTAGGGATTTGGGATTTGGAAATTCGAGTTTCGGAATTTGGAGATTGGGCATATGGGATTTTGGATTTGGGAATTTGGAAATTCCAGTTTTGAGATACGGAGATTAGGGATTTCAGATTCGGGCATTTGGAAATTCCACTTTCGTAATTTGGGATTCGGAAATTAGGGATTTTGGATTTGGAAATTCGAGTTCCGGAATTCGGAGATTGGGGATATGGGAATTTGGAAATTCCAGTTTTAAGATTCAGAGATTAGGGATTTCAAATTCGGGTATTTGGAAATTCGACTTTCCCGATTTCGTTTCCTTCGGATCCTTCTTCGTTAACCAGTTAACTGTGGCGCTCTCTTTTGTAAGAACAATTGTTAATCACAGAGTGTCAGTGTTAAAATATTGAGCCAAAAAGATGGGTCTATTTTATAAAATAGACAATTTTATTACTAATATTGATTTATTTGGTGAACCAATTAGTTGTGATTTAGGAATATACTTGTGACAAAAAATTCTGCCGCATCTCCATAACGGATATAGTCGTCAAACACACTTAACTGGTTAAAAACATTAGTTTTAAGATATTCTGCATTGGTTATAGGATGGTCACTTCATTATGCCGGTTACTGTATGTATGCCGTCGGGTGCAGTCCATTTGCACGTGGATGCACAATGCCCCCGCGGGCATACCCTGTGCAGGGATTCTCGCTAGCGACATTCGCCGCCTGTCACGGTGCATCAATTTATAGTCGCACAGATAAGCGGTGCAGTGTGCGCCACCTTGTTCCGTAGCAATTACGCGGCCGTGAAAAATCGATAACAAAGTCCCGTGATACATCGTCGCGACTCACCTTCCGTTCGTTGGACGTTGCTCGACAGAAGAATCAAGAAGAACACCAGGAAGAAACGCGGGCAGATCGCCGGCTCGATAACCGATCGATACATGCCGTGATCTCGACGGAATCCGACACTCGCGAAACACTCGATAACGCAAAGAATCGTTCGCGTTCGTATCGAACGATCTCATTGATAAAAGGTATGGGTCGATTCCGATGCTGGATCGGTTCGTTATCTGCGGGAGAGCCACTCGAAATGCATACGGTAGACAGGATTATATATTATCATCCTGAAAAGCCAGTTTGTGCACGGAATCTCGATAATAAAAAAATAACCGGCACGATACGAACGGACCAAAGAAGAGTCACCATTCGATGACGCGAAATTATTCAGTGACACACGAAACGGAAACGAGTTTGATCGATATCGATCCGTGCATACGTCGCGGCCTCCCGATCAATTTCCCGCTGATCGATCGTCGCCTCGGACCGGATAATTGAGAATAATAAAAATGGAAAGGGCGGAGGAATTATTGAAAGTACGTTGCCAGTTGGAATAAACTGAAGGCACTCGGAGGTTGAATAGGTTCCAAGGAGGCAACCGTATCTCTTGGGTAAGTCACTCGTAAAAGCTGATCGAATCGAACGCAGAATCACGGCGCCTGGTCGCGACTGACAACGAGACGTCGCGAAAACACGGCTGTGTTATCGGCGTAAAGGACTATTTGAAAATGTCCGATGGTGGCTACAAGAACGGACTTGTAAGCAGCGTGGGCTCCTCTAATTTTAGTACCTCCCACTGAAAACCTAAACTCCGTCCTTCTCTCTTGCGTGGCCGAAAACTCATCGTTTTCGGATACTCTCTCTGGTCGTTTCTCTTCTTCTTCTTCTTCTTCTTCTTCTTCATGTTATTTTTTTTTTCTCGCCTTTCCTTTCTCTTTTCGCACCGGCAACAACCTCACGAATTTTTACTACTATGTCTATTTTAATTTCGTCATCGGCGATATTCTTTCCTCGCATAACTTTGTCGCTCCGTGAACATCGTTCGATCGTTTCGCTCGAGGTCGTTCTTCGATGACTCTTCGTCTTTTTAGTTCTCTTCTGCGTTGTTTACCCGCTACGGAACGATTTTCGTTAGCGCGAAACGTCACGATGGCGGTTCTTGAATCGACAACGTTTTTACGTTGTTAGGTATTTACAACGCTGACTGTCACATCGAAGCGATTGAAAATCGCATTGGGTACCATTTTTATTTTTAACATGGAACCTACCGGCGTATAATGCATAAACGTAATTATATAAATTTTTCGCGAATAATAAATTTTATGTAAGTAAATAATTTTATATAAATAATCAATTTTATGAAAATAATCAATTTTATATAAGTAATCAATTTTATGAAAATAATCAATTTAATGTAAATAATCAATTTTATATAAGTACACAATTATATACAAATAATGCATTTATTAAAATTGATGTAATAAACTTATTTATTATTTACTTGTTATTTGTATTTTTTTATTTATTTAAGTAAACAAGTCCAATGTATTTTAATTACGTCCCTTGTACAATTTAATTATCTGGCGCGTCAAGCAGAACTAAATATTCCTACGTGTTTTATGTTCACCCTTAATTATACAGATCATAATCGGATATGAACTTTACATACAACCGTATTCAAAATTATTAGATTGCTCGTATTTAAACTGTGAGTGCGTCACGTGTGACACTCGTCAAAGAATGACAAGGGGTTAAGCATCGTTGTTCCCTTTACCTACCCCTTGCGACCTCTTGCAACGTAAAAACTGAAAATTTTATAAAAGCAGTATTTTTTATTTACAAAAAGAACGCTCATATAAATTCTAACATCAATAAATATGGACGAAATTGCTTCCACAGCTATTTCGCGCTGCTTATTTACATTTTGATCGCACATACATATTTCTGGATGTGTGGGTCGATTGGGACCTACCCAATCGTGGCCGGCGCTCGCAAATAATATTCTAACGACCGTTCCTACGAGAATGAAAGATCAAAGTTACGATTTCGTCGTTGCAAGTAAGTACTTAGCGGGTCAGCTAACAGCTTTTGTCTCTCTGTCTCGTCGTTTTTGTCAGCGGGAGACGGCGTAATCCGCGCCGGTCTCCCCGTTCGCGATTTATTCGCACTTTTGCCGGATTTCGCCGGGCTTTTTGCGAGTCCCGGCCTCCTTTAAAGTCGACCGATTTATTGGGAGGACAACGCGTGTACTTGTGGGCACGGAAAACGTTTCGCGGACGACTTCCAGATGGAAGAACACAGCCTCTTCTGGTTCGTTCGACCGCGTACGTTCTCCTCCTCGCGTTATTTCGCCATCGAGCGATCGACGTTCGATGCCTTTGCATCGAAAAATTCGTTTGTCCCCGGCTCTTTCGACGTTCGCCGTTTTTCTCGACGGCTTTCGCCGTTTTTTGCTTCCCGTCGTGTTTTCATAGTTCAAAGACCACGTCGCGTTTAAAGAATTCTGTCGAGATCTCTTTTTTTCTCGCGACGGCAATCCTCGGTAAGTTCTCCTAAATTCGACCGATTTATTGGAACAATAATGTCTAGACCCCGGTCGTGTTCATATCTTTCCGTGACGTGTTTCGTGTCGTCCAGATGCAACAAATCTTTGTCGGTACAGAGTCCTCGTTAACGGACGACGTCGAGAAAATGGCGGAAGGACACGTCGGAATTTAACCCCTGGCCAACCAATGTTCGGATAGTGATTTCGTTCCTTTTATGAAAATGGGAGATGATTTCCATCAGATTTTTTCTTGCTTCAACGGAATTTTTAACAAGTCGCTGATATCTTGTATTCGGTCCTTGCCTTATATCCTACGAGGATACCCTGTTATCCTTCGACACAAATTATGGTTGGATTCTGAACGGAGGGAATTAGCAACACGGTTTTTGAGGGATACTCTCAAAGATTTTATTAACACAGTTATGATCTGCAATATGATACAGAATACCGAATATTGGTGTTCTTAGCTTCTACCAAGATTTTATGTTACACTTCTGTCGATGAGTTATGGCAATCAGATAAGAGTGTGACTAAGGAATGGTACAGGATAAGTAACGAACTAGAAATCGAGATTGGAATGTTTGGTCGAGGATGAGTCTACGATCTTTGTTGTCTTATGATAAGCTGTGTTGGTCATCCAACATTATAATTGCAAATAAACTTCAAGTTGAAGAGTATTCGAAATGTGATGAACGTTTTAGGGATTTATTTGGCAAGCGTGTTAGCCCCTAATGATTGTTAGTAGCTACACTATTAGAACGAGCAAAGAATATCAAAGTGTCTTATCAATTTTCTAAACAGCGATCCTTGATTTTGCAAATTATACCCGGTATCGAGCTTCAAATTGAAACGTATTCGAAATCCGAGTAACGTGTGTCGTAATTAAGCTATGAGTGCGTCACGAGACAAAAATGTCAAAGTATAGCAAGTGGTCAATCCCTTACCTTGTTTTATTTGGCAAGTGCGTCAGTCTGTACTAACTGTTAGTAGATACACTATTAACCCTTTACACTCGAAAATATTTTTGCCGGTGACAGATAGCAACTCCAAAATATTTTGATTGAAAAGTTTGATGATTTCATTGGAAGTTAACCTCTTTGTTATTGCCACTATTGACTGTTCCATTGTGTCTATACGTCACATGTGCAACACTGTAAATTAGTTAAGAAATACCTGCTCTACATTGTTGTATCGAATAAAGTGGTGAGTGTGAGTCATTCTTCGAGTGGAAAGGGTTAAAACGAGCAAGGAGTATCAAAATGTCTTGCGACTTTTGTGATCAGCGATCCTTGACTATGCAAATTATACCGGGTTTCGAGCCTCAAGTAGAAACATACTCGAAACCCTAGATGTATCGTAATTGAGCCATAAGTGCGTCACTATACAGAGACGTCGAGATATAGCAAGGGGTTAAAGAACGTCGCATTCTTGAACAATCTGCGAGTTTCTAGCGAAAATAGCTGGCATCGTTAATTTAACATATCCGATCGATCTAATTACCGTTGGATCATTCCGAACGTAACGAGATTGGTCTTGGACATAGCTGATTATTTGTATTACCGTGAATTCTACCGGTACACGGTTATTTCTGCCGTTCCGGTGAACGCGTACACGAAGCAAAATTATCAAGACGAATAAACAATTTGAACGAATCGTTCGACGATCGAACGACTCAATGGCGATCATCGTCGTCCAGCTAGCGGACAGACGAGAGTTCAATTCTCTGGTCGGTTTCCTGTCCATGCAACATTAAGCAGAGCCCCACTGGTTGCACATTTCTTTATCGTCGTTCGTCGAGTGACAGTAAAAGCTGGCCTGGGTTATCGGAATGACACTTCGTTACAGCCGAACGAGGTCGCCGGCAGTCTACGTTGCTCTCTCGCTATTTCTTATTGCAACGGGAACGTATCAAGTGTTCGCCGTAAAAAAGATTTGCTGGGAGCACAAGGATTTCTTTCAGCCGGCTAATTTATTAAAATGTATCGGAAACGTTTTCGACGAGGTGAGGAGCGGCCAATCTAAATTCCTCGCCGCGAATAACTCGTTCAGGCTCGCGTCCTTCGCGCACGATTATTTCCTTAATTTCGATCGACATACATTACACTGTGACGAAAGTATTCGTACACTTGGAATTGCACAAAGAAATACAACAACGTTTTCTACATTTATTATTAATTGTATTTGAACGTATGTAGCTGTGTGTATTTATACACGCGTGTATATACACATGTGCATATATGTATATGTACGCGTATACACGTATAATATATATATATATATGTTTTGTATTTGTATACGTATATACATAAACATATATGAATGTATATGTGCATATACATATGTATATAAATATATACAGTTATATACGTTCAAATGTAATTAATAATATATCTTGAAAATATTGTTGTTTTTCTTTCTACATTCCGAGTGTACGAATACTTTCGTTCGTCACTGTGTATACATACATACATGTATATATATTTATTTATTTATTTGTTGATAGAAATCTTCGTTCACCACGCAACGTTACCTTAAGACCGCAGTTTCTCGAAACGAAACACAAAGGGAGAATGAAAAATGTGAATAACTGTAACACATCGAAATTTATTCAGAAAATGTTCGTTCATGTTTAGGTGTAGTAACACAATCGTTTATAATAATCGGACAGTAGTTTCCACTATCATCCTAAGCAACTAATTAACGCGTTTACACTCGTGCAAAATGTCAAACGTGCGTTTGTTTCTTCTTTTTTTCGGTGCATGTTGAATTTCTCTCGTATATTTAGTAACGAACAGTAGCGTGAAATTCGTCGTCGCTGCGAATGGTACAACTATCGGAACAATGCTATTTTACGCGAATATTAATTTGTACCAATTGACACGATCACAGCCAGTCATTGCACGAAAGGAGCACGGTACGCGATGAAAAATGATCAAATCGTTGAATGTTGCCGGGATAGGCTTCGATTCCTGTAGCGAACATTCGTTTTCGCGTTGGCTCAGATATAATATAAAACGAGAACGTCCCGTAAGAAGCAACGATCATACGAATCGATATGAAACGTTGAAATTAAACCGGCGATATCAATATTTTATTGAGAATCAAGAGCATCGGACGTCGATAAAACGTCGTTAAACGAGCACAGATATTCCCCGATGCGATCCGAAATATTTTAATCAATGCCACACCGATAAAACCGGTACGCCGTTAACGTAACTGGCCCGAGCGAAATTTCTTGTTGCCCATTTTAAAGTGCCATCCTAGCGCAGAAACAGCATCTCGAATTGCTTATCGATCAGAGATTACGTTTCGAAGATGAGGATCCCGTACGAACATCTAGATCGTCCAAGTGTGTCCACGGGTAGAATACGTCGGAGCGGTTTAACAAACGTTAAAGTTCCTCCACTTCTGCGAAGATTACCGCGATTAAACGTTATCGAGGGATCGATCTCGAGACAGGAAAGCGGCGGGGTGCCGGGTAAAAGGGAAAAGGAAGACGACGAAGATGAAGAGAAACCCACGATGCCCTGGATAAGAGAGAGAAAGATAGATAGATGCGAGATGCGCGAAAAGATAAGGGTGTACACGTCGCCTCGAGTTGCATTCGTTCGATTGTCCTTTTTAATTAGCTCCCGATCTGTTGGTAGCCGACCAGGTACCTCGACCGGTGTGTCTTCTTAATTGTTAATGGGAGTTACGCCCATTCGAGACCCCCGGAACGAGTTTCGATCGGGTTGCTTCGTGCACGATCGAATATAAAGCTCGACGGTTGAAAAATCCCAAAAATTCTCGACCGATGTTCGGAAGTGACGAAACAACTTCGGGCATAATCAATTCCGTCCCGTAATTTGTACTCGTTCAACGTTAACGTCGGTCCCCGTTTTCTTCGTTTCGAACACGTCGGTAAAACCTTGGACCGGGAAACGACGCTCGTTCAAGCATTCGCGAGAAATATTTTTTTTTGCCATTTAACACTAAATCTACCTTAGCATAATTACTTCGGAGTTGAAAGCGATGTTGAAAAATAAATTCATAAAGGATCTTGATGAGAATCAACTTAGATTTTAAGAAAATCATCTTAACAAATTTTGGTATTAACCCTTTGCACTGGAAGGAATTTTTATTAGTTGCAGATAGCGACTGTAAAATTTTTGTATTGAAAAGTTTGATGAATTGTGTCGAAGTTATTATCTCTCTTATTAATTGCCACTGTTAGCTGTTTCACTATGTTTATACAACAGCATAGATTCGGTTAAAAAGTACCTATTCCAAATTGCCGTATTAAAAAAAAGGTGAGCGTGAGTCACCTTCCAAGTGCAAAGGGTTGAATTAGGACATTTGCAAAGCGGTCATTTGACCCCTTTGGAAGTTTTAGTATTAAGCGATGACAATTTCAACATAATTTTACATGTTCCAATTTTCCTATTTCTCGACTTTTCGATTTATAAGTTTTCAAATTTCCAAGCACACACATTCCTGAGTCACAGAAGCCGCAGATTCTTAAATTCCCTGAAGCAATTTCCGAACATCTGAACTTCCGTATATTGTAAACAGCAAATTTGCACGCTCCTGAGTTTCTAAATTTAAACATTTTTAATCTGCCTTCCAAGGATTATTTACAAAATCTATACGAGCTCTCTACCGATCCAACATCGGATTAACACCTTGACTGCCACACTGAGGCCGTTGAAAATGTTACGAAATTTGTATGATTAACACTAGATTTACGGCATTTATTTTTAAATTCAAACTATAGTAGAAAAGAAAATAAAGTATGATACGTAAACTGGTTTATACGGCGATCCTTTATCTTGACAAAAGTTAACATACATTTTTTACGAACGTATAATGACCATTTATTTTTATATTCAAACTATAGTAGACAAGAAAATAAAGTATGATACATAAACTGGCTTAAAAAATGAATCTTTATCTTAACAGAAGTTAACATATATTTTTTACAGACTTGTAATGACAATTTATTTTTAAATCAAACTATAATTGCGAAGAAAATAAAGTATGATACATAAACTGGCTTATACGATGATCTTTTATCTTGACAAAAATTAACATATATTTTGACAAAAACTTCGCGATAGTTTTTATAATTTAAAGTAAGAAGCATATCACGGGCCATTTTGGCTTTTTCCGTAAATCTAGTGTTAATAAGTCCAAGCAATTAATACGAGCGATTCCAATTAGTTAAATGAACCAATTCTTACTAAACGGCCGGTTAAATCGTAATGATGGAGACTCATAATGGTGGAATTTCATAATGATGGGAATTTAAGCGTCACCCGTACATGTATGACGTGGCGATCAAAGTGTTAAACAAGTGGTATCCTGCTTCTCATTTGTTCAGAATGCTGCCACTAATCGAACCAGCGGTCAATTATTATGTCTAAAGGAAGTTAACGCAAAAAGATGCTCATCTTAACTGTCCTCCGGAAGGTAATGACGCGGTCAGGTTGTTCCGGTCGATCAAGGTAGCTCTCGAAACGATCGGATGTCTTTCGAGCAATATTACCGTGCAAAATGCCGGACGATGATCCTCCACTCTCTTTCCTCGACTTCTTCTCGTTCGCATAATCGTTTTGTTAAGACAGAAACGACTTCACGCAACGACAGGGGCTGCAATATAAATCAATGCAGGCGCGATGTTATTAGCACGCGAGATCGCAGCGATTATTCCTATTTGTTATTTTGTTGTCGAGTTTAAATCGAATCTTGAAAGAGCTTTGGTACATTCTACCGGTCGTACTCGGCTTTCGCTTATCTTATCGCTGGTACAAATTGCATTTGAATAGAATGCGTTAAGCGCTGAATGTTCGATCACGTGCTTCGAAGTCCCTGGACGTATAAAGGAAAATGGTAAAAATTGATAAGGGGAACAATTTTTGATCCCCGACGAATTATCTGCAACCATACCGCGAGTTTCAAACGGTATAAAACTGTGAACCGAATCGTGAAACTTTTAAAACCGTAATTTTACAAAACGTTGCGTCGAAAAGTTGTAAAAGATAGTCATAAACTTTGAAATTCCATCGATAATATTGCTCTCCGAAATGACGTGCCTGCCACGGTTTTTATTTTCCCCGTTTCATGGTGAAGTAATCAACCAGGAAATCGAGAAACCACAAAATTATTATTATCCGGAAACAACAACTCGTTCGCTAACGCGTTCCCTATAAACGACTGTGTGTAATTCAAATTTTGATCGTAAAAATAATGTTCTAGCTAGTTAAACGCTGGAAGTACCGGCACCAAATACATATTTAAAATTCGGAATATAATAGAGAAATAAATAAATACTGCAGCATCGGCTAACATATACAACCATTCGTTAGCTCGACAAAACATGAAAAACATTTTGACAAAAGAACGGCAACGAACATTTTTTTAATGTGTTAGAATGTCCCATACATTTCTTCCTTTTTTGATAGAAACGAATACAGAATATTTATCGTATTTATCGTTAAAGATCATTAACTTTCTAAAATTATTGGGCCTTACATACGAAATTTTAACAAATTAATTGATTTAATACTAGAGCAAGAAAAATTGCATAATTTAATATCGCTCTTATTGTAATAATAGATAGCACATGAACAGATGTGTGAAAATTACAGAAAAATGGGGGTTAAAATAAACGAATAGATATACATAATAAGTAACGTAATGTTTACAGTTGTATACATTTGTAAATTTATTTTTTATAGATTTGCAATGTGTTTGTACAAGTTAGAAAATTTAAGGGAAAATTAAGAATTACTTATGTACTGATACATGACGTGATATTTCAACAAATAAAAAAAAAAAAGACAATATATAAATGTATATAAAATATAAATATATACATAAAATATAAATAAAGAAGTATCACGTAATGCAGATATGTATGATAGTACACGATTTTTTGCAATATTCATAGTGTCGCGAATATGGCGGCATTCGTTCGTTAAGGGTTAATAAAATGTCAAACCCGAAATTGATTTGGTTGGTGATTTCAGTGTTAAAATCGACTATATTTGTATCAAAGCCCTTTCACGAGTAAGAATGAAATTGTTACTCACTAAGGTGGCTGACTGTCGGCTGCGAGGCGACCACAAACATTTTTCTGTGCGACGGGAAAAACTCCGATGTCGGGATTATACTTATCGATATCTCGTTCTGGTTGCTTCCTGGCGGACTACCATGATCGTTTCGTCGATTGTCGTATGTGCTGTGTCGTAATGGTACACCTTGAATATTATGTCTGCAATTACTGACTATATAGCTGCTCACCTAGTTTCAAAAAAGGAATCAAAAAGCCCCTTAGAAAATTGACGATCGAACGGCAAAACTTAGAGAACATGCTACAACTTTGCTAGCGACACGAACGATTACGCGACATACACGAACGAACACGATTCTCGACCACTTCGAACTTTTTGTAACTTTCAGCTTATAACTACTCGGAACTTTTTCTTAATTCTCATAAATGATTCTACCTCGCGCTAACACGTAAGATTTCTATTACCTTTTGCATATCGATCAAATTACACGACTTCCTATTTGACTTTTCTTTTTTGGAACTGCTAAAATTTTTCTACTGAAAATTCTATCAATCAGATAGTAACATGTTTTTTTACGAGAAGTAAATAGTGATAGTCAAATAAGTAAGGCTTATCTATGTGCCCGAGCTTTAAATTAATTTTTATTAGGAAATTAAGGCGTGTCAAGCACTATTTAAATTATCGATGATTTAACCCTTGTCACTCCTGTCTCGACGTTGCATTTCTCTTGAATCGTAAAGAATTCCAATAAATAAATTGGTTGAATATGTATATTTTCATTCGTTTACTGTTTAAAATGAATTAAAAATATGTTATGCACGTTGAATTGTTGCAATACATTTTATTGAAACCCTATTTCTTCATCTAGATTGTAAATTAAGAAGTTGTAGGGAAAAGAAATTAAGGAGTGCAAAGGATTAATTACAACGTAACTACTTTGCTAAGCGTTAGTATTCAAGAGGGGATAAAGACGAACGTAAATAGAATCAGCTTAAGGAAAATTGCAAAGTCAAAATTTTCGATATTGCTCGATTTCAGCGTGCTAGTATTTATTGGATTGTTCGGAAAGTGATTTCGCGAACGTGAAGGCGTGATTGCCTGTAAGATCATCGATTTACGACTCACCGAAGATATGATGAAAACAGCGAGTAACGCAATGCCTAGCCAAAAGTACCAGGCTTCCCAAAAGTGTCGTGGCGGCCGTCTTTGTACCAGCAGACAACACTGCGAATTGCAACAGCAGTACAAGCAATATTTGTCCGGGGTGCAAGCGTAAGGTTTAATCGTATCGTCGTCTTCCGTGCCGTTCTTCAGGGCCGCGTTACACTCGTAATAAAAACGGGCCATATCGTTAATCGCGCATGATGCGAGGACAGCGTTTCGTTTACGGCCGGATCGCGAGCAAAAAATCGCGAAGAAACGGTACGTCGCGCGAATCGATCAAGCGGCATCGAGTACGCGAACAATCTAAAAAAAGTCTTGTTATTTTCGGGATGCATAACGCCGTCGGCGCCACTTAATTTACCGCGCCAGACACCTGTTCCCCTTACTTACCGGGTTGATGACACGGTGCCAACACGCGAAATGCCCTATCTCATTCGCTTGGTTCTCGATTTTTCGTCTGGTCTCAGCGTTGGCGAAACGACGACCGGGAAACCTTTCAAACGCGACCGCGTGCCCGACGACGACTGTTTTGTCCCCCATTTGTCCGTTCGGTCTTATCACCGGCTGAACACTGGACAGGCTTGAAATAATCGATAGAACGAGCTTGCAATGTCCTTATTCGCACGCGACTTCTGATCGATACAGTAAATTGACCGAGTTCGTAACACCAGAATATTGCGTTGCCCGGGCATGTATGGAAATCGACCGCGATTCCACCCAAGTCTTTATACCGTTTCGAAACGGATCGAACAGGATTCCGCAACAACTCGTGACTTTGTACAAAGAAATTTATTGTCAAACTTTCTCGACGTAATACAGATTTGTACAATTGATAATCTAGCTAGGTGAAACTATAAAACAGTCGGAATGAGAGTGTCGCGTAACGGTATCGAGCGATCGAAGAGGTCGGGACGACGAGTAAAAAGGTAAAATTAATATTGATTCGAATCGTGCGGAGGCGGCGGTGGTGGTGGACCTCTCGGTGGGAAGGGTGGTCGGAACTGCGGGGGCGGAGGAGGTGGTGGGCCACCTTGGGACACCGGAGGAGGCGGTGGATGCCTCCACGTAGGCGGTGGTCTCGGTGGCGGAGGCTGAAATTGTCCAAATTGCGGTGGCGGAGGTGCTCCGGTGGAAGAAGGAGGCGGAGGTGGCGGGAACTGTCCTTGAGGCGGTCCGCTGACGCCCCAATGGGGCGGTGGTGGCGCCATCATTCTCGGCGTCGATTGTTGTGCTTGTGACGTAGGAACGGGCATCGGTGGTAACGGAGGAGGCATACCAGGTGGCAAAGGAGGATGCGTCGCCATCGACATTGGGGGCAGCGGAGGCGGCGGGATACTTGCTGGTGGGAAACCGCTGGACGGTGGAGGCGGAACGGGCGGCGGTGGTGGGTGACCCATCGGTGGTCCCGGGGTTGATGGGGGTGGAGGAGGTGGCACCACCATGCCGTGATGCATCACGTGATGCTGAGGATGATGTGCAGCTTGATGAGACGCCGCGCTCGAATTTGGAATCGGAGGTGGAGCCAATGGAGGCGCGTCCGCGAACAGTTGATGAGGCCTGTCCGCTTGACTGAGCGGATTCTGAGCAGCTAGCAATCGTTCCGCTGCACTGCCGTGTCTTTCCCCTTTGGCATCGCGTTTGAAGGCGTAGGATACAGAAATCGGTCTGTTACACAAGTACTGACCATTCATGGCTTCTATACTGGCATCGGACGCGTCGAACGAGGCGAAGTTTATGAACGCAAATCCTTTCGAATTTCCTGTTTCTGGATCTCTCATTATCTGTAACAGAGTTTATATGTATATGACATCCTCTGCAGACTTTAACACATCAAAAATGAATAAACATCCTCCTTGTTAGGTGCTATGAAATAGTAGGACATACCTTTGGTGTCTGTAGTATAACACCAAATGCACTGAAGGTATCGTAGAGTAGCTTTTCATCGACTTCAGGATCAAGATTTCCAATAAAAATATTGGCCCCAACATCCAGGTTCTTTTGATGAGCGCTTGCTTTGTTCACTCTTATGGGTTTCCCATATAATTTGATCATGTTCATTATCTTGATTGCGTAGTCTGCATCCTCTTCTCCCATAAACTCTACAAACCCATATCCTTGGTGCATTTGAGTCACCCTGTCTTTAGGCATGTGGACATTGACTGAAAATGGGTAAACTAGGTTTTAATTGAAACTCTAAAAACGATTAATATTAGTTTTTATGTTATGCTGATCGCATACCCACTGGTCCTGACTGGACAAATAGTTCCCACATGAGGGACTCTGTAACTTTGTCATCCAAACCACCAACGTATATTGTTGCATCTGAAAATATGAAGATTTTATGTAAAACCTTAACTAATAGACACCCTGTAGAAATTTCTTATTGTCAGTTATTGAAGTGCATATAGTGTTTATGTACACATAACCTAACGTATCAACATATTTTCAATTGTAATGTTGTGCAAAACAAATTTGCTACAATAACGATATGTATACATGTACTATAATTAAAGACAAAAAGTGGCAGAATGTTATAATACATATTTTGAGCGTAAATTTACCTTGATTACGTTCGGCTATAGGACCGGCCGCCATGATTATTACTAGTTTGAGAGTTTCAACATGTTTATGTGCATGTTAAGTGTGGCAACCCTGATGTCTAAAAACCACTGTACTACATGTAAACCGTTCAATTACCCAAAGTATTCAGATTTAAATTTCAATAATTGTAATTGTAATGTAATAAATGAACATGTTCGTATAAAAGAAACATATTTGAATTTATTGAAACATATTGATATTAACGTTAAACGACAACAACAAATTAATATACAATTCTTTAAACAAATATACAAATGAATTCTCTTGGTATCCTCTGTGTTTAATTACCACTGGGTCCTTGAGCTTCTTGAGTTGCTAAAATAAATATATTCATAAATATCTTTCCATGTTTACATTATAATTCATAGAAACAACTTACCTTTATAAGAGTATTCCAAAGCAGTTGCTATAGTCCTCATATCACCTTCTATGCTACGTGCCCAGTTTTCGGCATCACCAATTTCTTTTAATGCGCTTGAAAAAGCTTCCACCAAATTTAACCAGGACTGTGTCTGTTTTGCAAAGTTTGTTGCACTATGCTGTAACTGCTTCGCTTCTGCATCCAACTTCTTTTGATTCAGATATGCTTGGGCTACTCTGTATTATGAAATATTTATTTGATGGCATTTGTGACATTAAATTGTGTGTCAAGTATCATTTAACACTTACCCTACATTTAGGTGATCAACTAAAGCTTGTGTTAAATTACTTGCAGCCTGCACAGCTTCTTTCCTTTTTTGTTCTGTCAAAACAACATTCCATTCAACAATAATCTTTTATGACAGCAATAAATTTATGAATACATGAGAGTGACTAATCATACCCTGTCTCTCCTTCCTTGCTGCTTGCTTGCTTTGATGTTCTTTTACAATCGTGGATAACATTTTCGCCAATAAATAAATATAATAATTCGTGAAACACTGATTTCTAAAGGTTATACGTACAAAAGTACTAGGCTTCTTACTTTTTAAAAATTCATGAGTAATGTCATGTTTTCATTTAGAACGCGCCGTCGAATGTTATTGAGTGTATTGTTTACCATAATTCACTCATAATTGGATGCTTTGTTTTGCTTATTGATCAAGGGAAGTTTATCTGGTAACGTGACATTTTTAGTCAATGTTTCTTGTGAATTCACCTTAATGTATCACAGTGAGAATAGGCATCGTGACTATATCGTCTTATTAGTTGCGCTATTTATCGACCAACAAACAGTGGATTATATACCGGAATAGTATACCGTAATAAATAATGTATCATTTTGCCAATCGATGATTGGACCGAATAGTAAATACAAAAACAAACATTTGGATAAAAAAAATTCGTCGTCAAAAGATTAGCGTTCGCCAGTAGATGGCGCTGTACACGAATTTTTTAATTTCTAGTATACGGAGTAACGAGTATGGCGACTAATTCTGGTTAGTGTGAAGTTTACCTGTTGATAATCGAATCGAATTTGACTGAAAGGAACGTCGAAAATTATTCCAATTGCAACGGGCCGAATTGCCTTCTGCAAACAACTTGTCGAATAAAACATTCTGCTCTAATGAGGTGGTCAACATTTTCATACAAAACAAGTGTAACCAAACGATGTACCAGAATCTCAAGAGTACGAAAATTAGAAAAGACTGCCATTAGTTATAATATAAAGTTGCCATTATTTATACATCTAGCATAAGTTGCTGGATAATGGTAGCAAATGCACTGTGAAGAATCTGATAATTAATGTTTTGTCGAAGTTTTCATTCACGCGTAACGAGATAATTAAAAATGTAATGTAATTGCTTTGCATACCCAAGTAATTAACTCTCCCTGTTTTTCTTTGGAAAAGAGTGCTTCAAAAATTTCATATGAGAGAATGGCAATTCGCATTACGTTAGAATGTGGTCACGCGTCCATGTTACGTATGCGTACCACTCCTCAGGGTTATACTCATGACTGGGAAGTGTTTGTGAGGGGTATCGATAATGCCGAAATACATCACTATGTCGAAAAAGGTAAATATATCAGTGGGTGAATACTGCTTACTCGTGGGTACCAAGTAAATCACATTTTATCATCTTGTACTTCAAATTTTAGTGGTTTTTCAATTACACGAAACATTCTCAAAACCAAAGAGGGTCGTAAAAGAACCACCGTTTGTGATAAAAGAATCTGGGTATGCCGGTTTTGAGATTCCCATTCATATTTATTTGAAGAACAAGGAGGAAGGTACCAAAAAGATAGAAATTTTATATGACCTTAACTTGCAACCAAGCGGTCCCGCTATCACGAATGTCTTAAGGCATACAGAGATAATTCATAATGCCTCGGACGAATTCAGAAAAAAATTATTAAAGGGTGGCGGCGTAAGTATACCTTATTTTAATCGATACAGTCTTATCATGTTTTTTGGCAGTTTCTAAAAGACATTACGTACACAGATTGTCGTGACCGGTCCTGAAAATTCGATCGAAAAGAATGAAACCAAAGCATCAGCAATGGTCGGTAAACCAAAACTAAGCGGAAGCGATTCGAAGAAGCACAAAAATGTGGAGTCAAAAATGTCGAACTCGTTCGCAGAATTGTTTGGAACTCCCTTGAAACCGACGAAAGTGTCTCAGGATGTCAAGAAGCCCACGCAGCCGGAAAAATCGTCCGCTTCGAAATCGTTAGTTACACCCGAGAAGTCCGAGAAGGTGGACAAATCCAAACTCAAGGACAGTCCCCATAAAGACAGTAAGAAGGAGAAAGTGGACGACAAGAAGGATAAGAAGATCCGTGATCAATCGAAAGAGAAAAGCCGTAGCAAAGAGAAATCAAAAAGGCCTGCCAGTCCGACGAACAAGAGTCATTCGAGCCCTTCCCATAAGAGACCTCCGTCGCCTCCCCCGGCTCCCCTGAAGAGACCACCGAGTCCATCCCTTCCCCCGGCGAAGAGGCCAGCTTCCCCAAAGGCCAAGGAGAAAGATCCGAAGAAGGTAACCGCGGAGAAGGAGAAAGAAAAGACCAAGGAAAAGGACAAATCCAAAGACAGCTCTAAGAGCGCCGCGGATTCCTCGAAAAGCGAGAAGAAAAAGGACAAGAAGAAACACAAGGAGGATCGCGACAAGGAACGCAAGGACAAGTACAAAGATGGCGAACGGTCCGCGTCGAAGGAGTCCGTGAAGATAGTCGAAAAGAAGAGCGACAAGCCGGAGAAATCGGAGAAACCCGACAAGGACAAGAGTCAAGAGTACAAATCGGCGAAGGAGGGTAGAAAATCGCCGAAGCCGCCGAGGGAGAGCGAGAAACCAAAGGAGGAGAAGCTGTTGAAGACTGAGAAGTCGGAGAAGCCCGAGAAATCCGACAAGACGAAAGATGGGAAAAGCGAAAAGGACAGGCAGAAGCACAAGCACAAGAAGAGGGACAAGAAGGACAAACGGGACAGCAGCAAGGACAGGGAGAAGAAGGAGAAACGGGAGAGAATAAAGTCCTCGTCCGAGAAACAGAACAACGTGCCTAACATGTTGTCGGAGTTACCGGAAAGAGACAGTAGCGACTCGGCGCCGTCCGTGGATGACGATTCCTTCACGGAATCGAAGTTAGCGGCGAACACGAAGAAGGAGATGGAGAACCAGACGGTTTCCACGCCACCGACGGAGATGGCGAAACCGTTGTCGCCCGCGATGCCGCCCGACATCAAAAAGGAGAAGGTGGACCGGAACAAGAAGGAGAAACCGAAGGGCAGCAAAGGAGAGGAGAAGGAGAGCCGAAAGAGGAAACGGAGGAGTGAGAGCAAAGGCGACGACGAGCACGTGGTGAAACGAGAGAAGGACCGAGGTCATTCCACGTCGCCTCCCTTGGAACCCGTTTCGTCGAGTCAATCTCCGGTGGTGGTGGACCAGGAAACGGTCCACCCCACGAAAGACAAGGAGGATCGCAACGCGACCGAGCAGATTGTCGAGAAAAGCGCGGAAATGGAGGCGGAACAGGTGGCACCCGATTCGACGAACAGCACCCTGGTGGACTCGGATCTGGGTGAACCGCCAGTGTTCTCCGAGGACTACGTGTTGCAATTGAAGGAGCTTCAACAGAAGATTATGACGTTGCAGGATAACCAAGAGCTGCAGCGAGTTGTAAAGGTAATCGCGGATACGGGCCAATACGAGATCACGAAGAAGTCGTTCGACTTCGACCTGTGCGCCCTGGACCGTAGAACGGTGCAGCGTCTGCAACAGTTTTTCGCGTCGTGACCGTATGTAGCCTAAATCATGACACATTCATCGTTATTACATATTATTGATCTATGTATTAAGTCACTAAGTTATTTGAGCTTACAGCGGATACTTTCGATATTAGCGCGAGTCGTATATATATGTACATATATGTATATGTATGTATACATAGGACCACAAAGAGATTCGCGGCTATATCCATTGTCGTAACTAGCGCCTTTTTTTCTGGGGTGGTTGACGAAGGCTCTTTAGTTTTACTTGTAGTTTTTAACGTTCTGCGTCAGGTATGACCAAGTGACTGTTTAATATTAAGGAGATCGAGAATTTTTCAACTTTGGAAACATTCGGAAACTCGAAGATATAGAAATTGGAAAATTTAGGACTTTAATCCGGGGGAAGTTTAAAAGTTCGAGAATGTCCTAATTTCTGAATAAGTGTACGAGTGTTGCGCGATAGGTGGGGAGATCCATCCTGGTTCCTATCTAGTTACGCCAATGGCTACGACTCCTCGACGAAAAGAGAAATAGAAGTTGCCTTTCGTCTGGGCATATTGTTCGATCTGTCGTGTATTTTTCGTTCGATCACCAAGTCGCGCACTTTCGGTTGTGTTGAAACGGTATGCAGACGTTTTTTTGTTTCTTTTTGCGTAGAAAGGGAGAATTCTGTGTACGAATCGTGAGACACGCGGCATTGTTTTTTTTTTTTTGTAAGTCGAGATTCTTCGACGTTTTGAGATTAGTTTATTTTCTGACATTCTTACAGGTTTGCAGCATACGTTATTTTTGTTATTTTGTACATAGATAATATACATATAATCTGTATAAAGCACAGATTTGGAATTGTACATTTTAATCCTGTAACATAGAGAATTTTTTACCAGTTTCTCTGAGGAACATCGGAACATGGTCTACAGTGCATTTATTCGTGTTATGTGGACATAGTATATGTATATGTATATATGTACTATATACATACGTATATATATACGTATATGTACACGTGTATTTGTTTTCTTGTATTATAAATATTAAAAGAAAATTAACGTTGATTTCTACGGTAATCGGGGTCGTTTGAGAATTTTGTGCATCACATTGCCTTGTAACATAGATATATTCTTGATATCTCGTGGAGGATTTAACGCGGGTTCGGCTGTCCCGAATCATAGAAAAGAAAAGAACAAAAGAAGAAAAAAAATGAATACGAAAACACCTATTATATTTATTGATATTTTCATACGCGTCGTGATTAATATAAGAGCGAGCAAATCGATCATTTGATAATTTATATCTGTTGGTAAACGTCGACGTACTTTTTGTATTGTACACGTAACACTTGTATAACGAGGGGTAGATCACCGTTTGTGATCTAGCAACGTAGCAAAAAAAAAAAAAGAAAAAAACGGGAAAAAAATGCAACACACATATTTCACACGCGACGATCGTATGTACTATGCAACGTTTTTATTTACTTGTACAGAATAATTCATAAGTATTAACGGCGACTTTGCGGTCGCTGGTATTAAATTGAATCGATAGTATAGTTAAAAAAAAGGGGGGGGGGTAAGTGACAATGACACGTCACAGGAAACGGAGCGAAGGGATGCTTTTATACTTACTTTCGAGCCATCGTTCGTTAGTTCTCTAATTAAAACACGTGTCGATGTGTTTCGTCCGATGTGATGTATTCGGGGATTGTGCTCGTTCAAAACGATAAAGATGAATGTTTCACATTGCCGAAAAGGGGATCACGTGACGCGCAAATTAGGTCGATATTCGGCTGGCACCCTTTAAATGTACGTTCGAATGAACATAAATCGTATTTTATTCTTTGCTGTCGTGTAAAAAGACATCATAGAACGATCACGATGTTGCGTGCAATTGATACACCAAATAGTCTAATGTCTTTTGATAACGTTGTCTTATAATTAATGAAAATTGTACATTAGATAAGTACTGTGGTAGTTTGTATAGTTTTTGCAGAAAGTTATTTATTATATTCGAGAGAAACAATACTTTGAATGTCGATCGAAGGAACTCGATCATCGTTAATGGAGACGCTAATCGATGCAGTAGACTCCCGTTATATCGCCACGTGACTGCAAGAGTTTTAAAGGTTGAAGTCGGCAATATATCGAGCCGACAACAACTTCTGGCCGTGTAACGGGTGAGCGCGTGGTACCATCGATTACGGCGATATAACGCGCGAAGATTCGACCTTCGTTGTTCGGCAGTTTCCGTGAATGCTCGTGTCTCACGATCGGCGATTAGACGCCGCCAAATACGCGAAAGTCGACAGAGATGTTGCATTATAACGAGAGTCTGCTGTATTACGCGCGATGCATATTGTCGTTGCATTTCAGTCGATCGTTCCCAACGACATTCGAACGACGCGTTGCCAAAACTGTAGTAACATTAATTTTTCAATGTTACGGCCGGGAGATTGTGATTGGAAATTCGAGATCGATCGTTGAAACGTTTTGTTCGTTCGCGCGTTATAAAAAAAAAAAAACATTAATCCGATTCCGCCAATTCTGGTACCGTTTTTATTGGTTTCCTTGAAATCGATTATGCTACAAATCAAAGAGAGTCATTTAGAGAGCATGGGCATTACTGGAAACTGCAGGACAGTTGCATTATTATACTTTATAAATCGGAATCATTGGATAATTCATGCAGCGTTGTTACGTCAATGAACAACAGATATTTCACGGTCATTCGAAGCTTATTTCCTCCATCTTGGTTATACGAATACTTGCATCGCCTTTTGTTTTTGTTTTTTTTTTTTGACGAACAGTATAAAGTTTTTATGCATTTTTCGAATGACCTTTTGCAAGCGTAATGCGTGCTTATTACGCAGTTTTAGCAACGAGAACGTTAACGAGAGATTTTCTAGCAGAATGTTATTGCATTATCATGTCCGTTGTTTTTTTTTTAATCGTTAGAAAATTTTTTTTTTTTTGATACACGTATGCGAATATATCGTCTGCGTACTCTTTTTTTTGTATGTGTGTGTGCGCGCGCGCGCTGTTATTTTCCTTCTCTATTTCTGTTTCGTAGATCATATATATATATATATGTGTATGTTTTACAGACGAGATATTGTATATTTGTTTGTTTATCTGTTTGTTTGTTGCATGCTCGAGTTTCGATTAGGCGTTTAACTTTCTTGTGGAGTGTCGTATACGTGTCCGGGTTGGCTCGTTTCGAAGTCATATACGATTACCGAGCGTTTCATAGACTAATTAATTGTATAAAGAATGTGCACAACTTGAGCTAACCGGGAGATTAACCGAGGATTGTCATTGATATGTACATAGTAGATAACGAATAATCGCGAACTGCGTATAATTAATCATGACCTACGAGAATATAGTACAAGAGAGTACTCCTGAATTGATATGCCATTCGGTGTACATTTGTACGTTCAGTGTACATTTAATGAGTACCTTTGGTGATTAATAAACATCTCATATAACTGTGCCTCTATCAAACATGTATTACTATATTCTACGAGCTCGCGGTCAAGGTAAAGTATCGAAAGACACTTTCAGAGAGATACAAAAAGAATTGCAAAACTAAATCTTACATCGTGGAGATTATATGACTTTTCGAAGCTCTTCATCGCATTGCAATCTCAGATCTCTGTGACGCATTTAAAAGTGGACGGGTTCTTTATCTCAACATTTTATATTTGTTCAATGACACTGGAAAAATCGACGATAAAAATATTACCACACTGAAAGTGTGCCAATTATAAAAACATTTTAAACGTCATTTAAAAACATCTGACTGACATCTGCAACTTACCTTTGTCCTCATCCTTTCTTTTTTACTGTTAAAACTTTCAATGTTTAACGCATTGAAGACAACGTTAGTTTGTTACTCCTTTTTTAGATTTATCAAAATGAAAACGTGTGCTAACATCGCACATCGAATCACTGTGGTGTTATGTACTCCACGACTGGTGAGTAGTTTTATTTATGTAATGGATCTCGTGGTTCGACGTTTTCTGAATAAAAAATACAGTATTTCTTATTCTAATTCGTATCGATCAGTCGATTCAATATTACCAATTACCGTGTTGGATTGAAACAACATCATTTCATTGCAGTAATTTATTAGCGTGAAATTCGATAAAATATAATTTTTAAGCATCATCGAAGGATCTCGCCAATGGTTATCGCCAAACAGTGTTAGATTTGAGTAAATACGCGTTAAACGTTAAGATAACACAGAGTACCACGAATCTGCGATATGTTACGACGAAAAATGCGAGACATTACGTTTCAACCATCGGTTTAGAAATTGTAACACGTACGAGGACCAATATTTTAGCTGCACATGTTTAACACTTTGACTGCCACGTTATGCACACATGGGTGACGCATAAATTTCCATCTGAATCAATCATCTATATTATTAAGCATTTATTAATTAACACAATTGGAAGTATTAACTACTTGGAACTATGAATAATAAATAGAGCAGTATATTGTGAACATATTCGATGATATTTATTAATCATAAAAGTACTATCTAGTCAAATTTTCAACTGCCTTATTGCGATAGTCAACGTGTTAACACTAGAACTACCAACCGGTCAAAATGATCGGTTTCTGGTTTGATATTTTATATTACAAAATTGTTACCCCTTTTATAAAAATGTCTGGCATGTTTTACGAGCCAATGAATCATTGTATATGTTAGGCGATGCTGCAGTATTTATTTCTCTACCTTATCTTCAATGTTAAAGTAAGTACGCATTTAACGGTATTTCCAGCTTCAATTTGTAACCAGAATATAGGGATACGTCTATTCTACCCCGATACTCACCTGTTCTCGTCGAACGGAAAGAAAATGTAAAAATATCTCGTCGAAGGTGAAAGTAGCTCTCCAAACGAATTCTACCACAAAAGCCTGTATAATTAGTAACGCATACCATATTACAGCAGTTTATTGGGTCTTGTGTAATATATATATCGTACAACGGTGTAACGGAGCGAAATTCCTCGCGAATCTCTGTACAATTGACCATCATTGTCGCAGTAACGTCGTGCAATTTCGATAAATAATATCCGATCCCCGCGGTGTCCATTGTTTTGTTGGCCGTGCTTCGTTCGCCGATCTCGCAACGACAGCTTCCGTTTGAGAGTCCTCTATGCGATACATCGTAGCTCGATCCCCACGCACGGCGTTGTAATTAATATACGAAGCGTAGAAGAAGAAAATGGCTTAGTATCCCGCCAATTCGGCGAACGTGGAGTCCATCTCGTCGGCGAGGGACTTGTATCTGTCCTTGTTGATGCCCAACTCGTCTGGAAAAGTTTTCGACACATTCAGTTTCTCGTTTCGTCGAGTTTAGATCTAATCGGTATCCTACGTATTTTCTACATCGTTCGCGTGTATCTCGCCGATAAACGATTTCCGTAGTGTCGCGTGAGAAAAATATTTAACGCTGAAACTACTAATGCACAATTATTTCGATGTTAAAATGGAAATTGAAAAATGAACGAATAGACGATGAAACTTTAACGAATACACTTATAGATTCTTTATCTTGATGAAAATCATCACAGATGTCGAGAAAACCATCTTAACCCTTTACTGCATGATGGTTCATATCTGAGTCAAATCACGAAAATAGCCAATTATTTCTTTGTTCGAAAGTTCATAATCTTTTTGTGCATGTTAGGCTAGAAATGAACCTTTCCTGACATGCTACGTGAAATTTTGAAAATAAAATGTTTTGAAATTTGCTAAGTTTTCTTGACCACTGACATCAAAAGTAACATATATTTTTTTTCAGCTATTTCTAAAAATCATGCAGAAAGGGGTCAAAAAATTTCGTCATTCGAAGTAAGAAATTTGTAGAAGGGTCATTTTACCCCCTTGGTACTTTTAATGTTAATTGCGTCTTATCCGTGAACCTAATGCGACTCGAGCTCGAGAATGATCCGAAATTCGCGCAGGAGAGTTTATCGGCGAAGCACACGGACACGCTACTTATTTTAATGAACCTAAGTCACGGTTTAGAATTAATATGAATGTAGAACTGATCGGTCGGTGGCTACTGGAAGGAATGTTAACCCTACGTAAAAAGAAAACGTGACGATCACGTGGATGTGATCGGTACTGGTGCAACAGCATTCGTCCTAAAAAAAGCACACTCGCCTCGTGAAAATCTAAGGAAATCGTCGTACAACGTGGGTGTATGTCAATGTGGTTGGTACGATGCAAAATTGTCCACGAAAAAGCGTGGCGGGAAAGCGAAACGGTGAGATCGTAGCGAAGAAAATTACGCTATAAAAATGTTCGTCACGACGTAATTTTCCTCGTTGGTTAGTCACATAATGCTCGAAGCATGCATGAAATCGTGAGGTGTGGTATACCTTTGCACGAGTGTAAGGCAAACAGTTTTTGCGAGGGGTTGGCAAATGTACCTGACGTACGACGGCCCACATAAACGTGCGAAGCTTTTGTATTTTTGTTCGATGGATTATTTATATTTTTCTTGTTCATTCTGTTAAGCGTCTCGTGTGCGCCGGTGTATGATACGCGAGTGTTTCTGTACGCGATTATTATCAATAAACAATGCCTAACGCGAACGATCGTTGCTAATTAATCCGTCGTCGCAAAACTAAGCGAAGCGCAACCGAAAATCGAACGAGAAGGGGAGAAACAAATAAAAATACAGACTGTTGGCGAGATTGCGAAGATGAACGAGATCGATTATGGCTCTTACGAGAGTCCGAGAGATCGCGAGAGAAAAGCAAAGGAGGATATAGTGCTTGTATCTTCCCCCGCTTGAAAAAAAGAGAACATAGACGTTTTTTGTTAACAGCAAAAAGTTGAAAACACGCAGTATTTTCGAAAGCAGCGGACAAAATGTGATTGAAGCGGAACAATTCGTTTGTAACGAGACAGAAATGTTTCGTGCGAGGGAATAAACGAGTGCTTTTTTGGAACGAGTATGAGCGATATTCTCGGTTTCGTTTCTTTTTTTTTTTAGTAGCCAGAAAGCTCAGAGAATGTCTTGTCCAATTCTTCGCAAATCGTTTTGCGTTTCTCCTTCTGCTGGTGCAATATGTCTGCAAAGAAAATCAATTCGTGTTGCACGATGAGGTGTCGTTCGTTGCCGCGAAGATTTCTAATTACGCTACCTTCGTTTAATTCTGTAACTATAAATTGATTACTGGAAATGACAAGTCATTCGTGACATTCGTTGGGAACTTTATCCCTTTGCACTCGCATTCGTCGTTTGCTATAAATCAATTTATGAAACAGTTTTAAATAAATAATTTCTAAATATATTTATAGTATGCACGCGATATTTGAACATAGTGAAGCAGATAATGTTGACGATTAACCACTGAGCTACGATTTATTCGGCAAGACATAATGAACTATTAATTTCTACAACATCAGGACTATAGAAGAAAAAGGAGAGTGTGCAAATTACAATTAGACTGAAATTTAATATCCAAATGTATTAACCCGTTAACTGCCAAATTTTTAGATCAACTCTACTGGGTTGTCCATTTATGTATCAAATACTTTTACAAGTTGGATAATGCTGAAGCAAAACATAATTTTAAAAACCAGAATCTAAGCATTTACAGAATACACATTTTATTTAATGTAACGCTGTGATAAAAGAAAAGTGTGTCTTTAAATCCCCATTTGGGGATCGTGGTAGCAAATGGGTTAAAAATATAAACATAGTTTACTATGTTTGAACACCGAGTGCGTCACGAGTTCGAGATTATGTCGCAAGGGGTTAATAACGATAATTAATAATTTCGAAAAAATTCATCGAACTTTTCAACTGGAGCGTTCCACGGTTGCTGGTTGCGATAAAAATGTTTCGAGTGCAAAGGGTTAAAACTTTGAAAATGAATGCTTTCGAAAGAGACCTCGACCCATAAAATTTTTGTAACCTTGATATACGTCTAACATCCATCGATCGAAACGACAGAATATTTCTTAAAATCGATCGTTTTAAAAACTAGTTCGTTAAAACGTTGTCGACATCGCGACTGGCAAATTGACCACGAATTTTTCGTTCTGGCATACACCGGTAACGAAAGTGTTGTCATTTTGCCAGATTACATCATTGCTCGAATTCCGTGCGAAATTATCGTATAATATTCTGCAAATCTCAGAATATTCTGAAAATCTTAGAATATTCGGATAATCTTAGAATATTCTGCAAATTGTAGAATATTCCAAACAGTTTCGTGAACGACCAAATTCGACTCATCGATTGTCCAAACGACACTGTGCGAATTCGAACGATAATCACTTCGTTAATTATATCGGCATGAATCTCACCTTCGAGCCTGTCGACCTCCTTCTGCAATTTCTTGACCGTTTTCTCGGCGAACTCGGCGCGGGCCTCGGCCTCCTTTAGTTTCACCGTCAGGGTTTTGAGCTGACGCTTGAATTCTTCCACTCGTTGATTAGCCTGGACAAATTCGAAATTGTCATAACGCGCGAATTCACGAAATATCGAAGACGAACGACAAACGACTCACTTTCTCTTCGGAAACTTCCAACGATTTCAAACTGTTACCGACGACCTTCAGTTCCTCTTCCAGCTCCATGATCTTGCTGCAAAGTCAGAGAAAAGACGATAACGTTTCGTGTGTAGGCATTTTGTTTCGGAACAGAAGAAGAAGAAGAAGAAGAAGAAGAAGCTTACGCTTCACCGGATTTCACTCGATCCTCAGCCACTTCCAACTCGTCTTCAACGAAGGCCAATTTCCGTGACACTTCGTCGGATTTTCCATCGGCATCTTCAGCGAGGAGACGCGCCTCCTTCAGCTGGTTCGTCAATTGATCCATCCTCTCTTCATCCTGCTGTGCTCGGTTCTCCAACACTTTGCACATACTGAAATCATATCGAGGTTTCACTTTCCGGACATTCACGATTTGATTTGTCACATTTGACACTGTTATATTTGGGACCGTGTTTTAAAACACAGCCAGAACTGAAGTTATTGACAGTGTTTATTGCAGTGTTTATCGAACGATGAAAAATATTAGATCTACCGAAAAGTGTCCATTTAATATAATATAAATGAAGTTATAAAGAGACACAGCCATATACGTCTCAGAAGAGCATGTATGCACATGTATGTACATGTTCAAACTTGAAACAAAATTATCGGATAGAACTTTCAGGTGGACCTAATATATCGTCTCTGTTTCAGAGTTCACAGTACTTGACCGTACTTTGTTCATGGTACAAGGTATTCGTTAAGAATAGTCGAAATATGGTATTTTTGTGGAAATCAGGGAAAGTATAAAAATGTACCGGCTCGATTCGTCGGCAGCCTGAGAAGCTTCGGCCAACTTGGCGGTGGCGGTGTTCAATCGTTCCTCGGATCTTTCCAGGTCCTCTTCGATCAGCTGTACTTTTCGGTTCAATGCGGCGACCTCGGACTCCGCCTGTAACGTATGATCCCTTTAAAATCCGTGAAAGTAGAGAACAGATGATTTTGTGGTTACAAGGGGACGTAAAACCGCGTCACTCTGAGTCATCGATCTCCCGAAAAGAGACTACAAATATAAATAAAACATCTCCGGGAAAAACTGCGTTGGATTCGATCCAAAATAAACTGGAACGCAGACAGCTGGAGTTCGAACGTGTGCTAGCTCGTCAACAGTCATGGGGGTCAACGGTGATCGGCGTTCCGTTCGCTTAAAACCAGGATTTTTCTTCCAATTGGGACCAGGTTCTATGGTCTCGCTAACGGTGTCGATGATTCGGGCACAGTGACTATCCATATTTGGGGATTTCGGGATTTTCGTATTTGGAGCGTTTGGAAATTGGGGGATTAGAGAGTCGGGGAATTTGGGAATAGGGGGATTTAGAAATCGGGGAATTTGAGAATTGGGGGATTTAAGAATTGGGGGATTTGGAAATTGGGGCATTTGAGAATTGGGGCATTTGAGAATAGGGGAATTTGGGAATTGGGGGATTTGGGAATTCGAGGATTTAGAAATTGAGGAATTTGGGAATTGGGGCATTTGTGAATTGGGAGATTGGGAAATTGGGGCATTTGAGAATTGGGGGATTGGAAAATTGGGGTATTGGGAAATTGAGCAGCTTGGGAATTGGAGAATTTGAGAATTGGGGTATTTGGGAATTGGGGAATTTGGAAATTGGGGGGATTTGGGAATTGGGGCATTTGGGCATTGGGTAATGTGAGAATTGGGGGATTTGAGAATTGGGGGATTGGAAAATTGGGGTATTGGGAAATTGGGGAGCTTGGGAATTGGAGACTTTGAGAATTGGGGTATTTGGGAATTGGGGAATTTGGAAATTGGGGGGATTTGGGAATTGGGGCATTTGGGCATTGGGTAATGTGAGAATTGGGGGATTTGGAAATCGGAGAGTTTGGGAATTGCGGAATTTGAGGATTGGAGGATTTGGGAATTGGGGGAATTTGGTAATCGGGTAATTTAGAAATCAAGAAATTTGAGAATTTGGGTATTTGCACTTACGTTGGTCAGAGCCTTTTCTTTCTCTTCGAGATCCCTGTTAGCCTGCTCCAAAGCTTGTTTGTTGGCTTCAAGGTCGCCTTCCACCTGAGTTAGCTTCTTCTGCAGTTCGCTAACTTCCTCTAGGACCTTATCCGCGCGCATATTCGCGTCTTTCGCCTGTCCTTCGCAGGCATCAGCCTTGTCCATCGCATTGTCCTTTTCAAGCTTCATCGCTTGCATCTTCTTCTTGATCGCGTCCATGGTGGCGAGCTTTTTGTTTTGCCGGCTTCCTTCGAGAAACTAACAAGTTCGCTGAAATTGTCCAGTTTCGTTTTATTCAATAATCTGTCGACCGACGCCCAAAATTATTTGGTTAAATGATAGGTATCTTAGGTTAACGGGTAGGTATTTTATAGGTTGAAGATAGATTGAGGATAGGTTAAGGTATCTGAGTTTTAATAATCATCCCTACTATAGGATGATGTTTCTTCATTTTATCTGCGAAATAGGATAAAAAAGCAAACCAAAGCGTATCATGCAAATGATGTGTTCAAAGTTATATCATTTTATAAAATCTGTAACCGAGTTGTAGTCCAGTAAGTTGGCAGGTGGACCAACATGATTCATATTACTTCCCACTGCCAACGTTACTAGACACAGAGGGTGAATGTCAAGTGTTAGTAAAAAATTGTATTCATCACATATTCACCTCGTTTTTCTCAACATGCTCTTCATGTTCTTCATCAACGTAATTTTATAAGTTGTCATTTTATCGATGCGACATTAATAATATTAACAATTGTAATTTCATAGTTAATAGGGGAGCACGCAGTGAGTTTAAAGTCGTCAGTTACCAAAGTCCCAATTCCCCGATTTCTAAATCTCTTGAATCTCAAATTCCCCAATTCCCAAATTTACCAAGTCCCAAATTCCCCAATGCCAGATTCCCCAATTTTCAAATCCCCCAATTCCCACATTCCACAATTCCCTGATTTCCTAATTTATAAATTACCCGATTCCCAAATTCCCCAATTTCCAAATTCCCCAATTCCCAAATTCTCCAATTCCCGAATTCCCCAATTTCCAAATCCCCAATTTCCAAATTCCCCAATTCCCAAATTCTCCAATTCCCGAATTCCTCAATTCCCACATTCCCCAATTTCCAAATGCCCAATTCCCAAATTCCCCAATTCTCAAATTCTCAATTTCCCAAATTCCCAAAGTCCCAAATTCCCCAATACTAATTTCCCAAATTCCTCAATACCAAACTCCCCAAGTCCCAAATTTTCCAATACTAAATTCCCCAATTTCCAAAGTCCCCAAGTCCCAAATTTTCCAATATCAAATTCCCCGATTTCCTAATTTCTAAATTCCCCAATACCAAATTCCCCGATTACCGTATCCAATTTAACCGGTAATAACGAAAACGTGACAAACGAGGATTTCGATCACCGACAATCCGATCGAACGATCGTCGCCGTTCGACGGGGTTAAAGCACGTTCGCGGAAAGATGATCGAAGGAAGGTTTAGCGCGCCTGGTCGTCGCTCTAACCCTGAAAATAGAGCAGGACGTAAAGCAAAGGGGCAGCTTGCATATTTTCACGAATCATCCGCGGGTTCTGCGACTCATAATCCAACGGATGATATCGTTCGGCTTCGGATACGCGAAGAGAGAGGCGCATCGTCGTGTCTACGGAAATAGCATCCATAGGCAGGCTCTATAAATATTCGTGGAACGACGAAGAGAGAGGACGGTGGCCGATGTTGAGGCGCGGAGGCCGAAAAGCACGAACGTAACCCAGAAGAACGGGCTTTACTTGGCCGCCACCGACGACCGACATTCGATCTAACTGCCGCGTATTAATAGCATTTACGAAATCATCGGCCGCCACCTCGCGATTCGAACTTCCAAGCTCCTTTCTTAACATTCGGATAACTCGCAGGGCAATTTTAACCCCCTCGATTCACCGCATTTGGAAACCGAACGATATAGAATGATAGGCAATTTCCATCCTCGTTCGTTGCTGTCGATTACAACATTTTATCGTTCTTTTATTTCGTGGATAAAATTTTTGTTTTGCTGTTCCTTGCTATCCAGGACTAAATTTTTGTCTCGTCGGCCGTTGCTTTTTAAGACAAAATTTTAGTCTCATCGATCATTGCTATCGAAGGAAAAATTTATGACTTATGATGCATTACTTTTGAGGACAAAATTTCTCTTATCGCGATTGGTGATGCTTTATACAATTTTTTCAACGAGGAATGGACTTTTCAATAACAACTACAATTTAAGTCTTGTTAAGGTCATTTGGTTATACACTGATCGATGTATCTTGTTCTGGAGGTTACTTGTTCATTTTTCGAGTAATTTCACTCAAACGACTATTTCAATGAATATAATGTAATAGAACAATGGAAGAAGGTTGTACGCAGCATTAGTATCGCGACAGTAATTCAAGGAAAATAATGGGAGGCAGAAATTGTAAAGAGATATTGTTCTTAAAATTTCAACTACCATGGAAGATGAATGATAACCCTTACATGAAGCAGTTTTTGGAATTTATAGACAAATTTTGATTAGGTTTTTTGAACATTATTGAACATTGGTCCTCTAAATTTTAACCACGAATTAAAGTATAAATTATAAAGGCAAAAGTGTATGGCCAGATGATCATTAAATTTTGATTGCTGTCTAAGGGCCCGCAAACGATACATTTTAAATTTGATTGCAAACGTTATAGGATCATGGTGGCACGGAAACATCCTCTATTCATAAAATCGATCGTTTGGTAGTTGAATGGCAACGCATTCGACCCTCTTTCAACTTATAAATAGCACCTGGAAGGTTTTGGCATCTAGTTAGCAGTGGGCGCCAATATGACATCAGAAAAGCTCGATGGTCAATAACAGTTACAGGATTCTTTGAATTACTTCATCGCTACGATAAGTGGCTGGGATCACGTAGTGGCGGATATACAAAGACTTAGGGCACGATCAAACACACACAGAAACGTGACAATGCGAACGCTACTTACGACATTGCGTTACGTTAAGCCCAAAAGCAATTTCCTGAAGCGTTAGCAATGCTGTTGTTAATTGGCAGCGGTTAGAATATGTTGCGAATACGTTCCCGGTCCACGATATCGTTGAATCTCCTGCAAAAGCATTTCAGTCACGGCTACGTACATTACTTTACCCGATACTCCACATACGTGACGTCACATCATATGGTACGTACGTGATTTTACATCATATAGTACATATATGATTTTATATCATATGGTACCTACATGACTTTACATCATATAGTACATATATGATCTTATATCATATGGTACGTACATGACTTTACATCATATAGTACATACATGACTTTACATCATATAGTACATATATGATTTTATATCATATGGTACGTACATGACATTACATCATATAGTACATACATGAGTTTACATCATATGGTACGTACATAACTATACATCATATAGTACATACATGACTTTAGATCATATGGCACGTACATGACTCTAAATGAAACGATACATGCACGACTACGAAGATTTGCTAAAGAAACAAGAACAGACGGTTAAAAATATCACTAGTATTTCTTCTTTATACCAACTTGTTGCAAATATTGAATACGTTGGGAATATGTTATACTTAATCGGTTGACCGGAGAATGTACGTAGTTCGGGAAAATCGCAATGCGAAACGGAGGTTGAAAATAGCACGCGTAAACGAAACGATTCGATGATGGCAACCGGTTTATTTTTGTCATCTAAGTGGACCGCGATATTTCATCTTTTCGGGACCGATCGTGATATTCGAGTTGACGATCGTGGAATTAGAGTGGATCGTTTAGCGCGTGTGTGACCGGTCGTTGCAGGGTTAATACTACTTACAAGCATCGGCAAAGCACAAGTTTGTCTAAAAGCCGAAAGATCCCGTATCGAGTTAGTCCAGTGACGATCCCGAGGGCAAGCATTTTCGAAGCCGAAGCTTGTTAGTCTTTGAAGCAGTGTCAGTATCTTCGCAGATAGCTTTCGTTCGGTGTTCGGACACATTCTTCTCTCCGTTCGATCGTCGTGTTTTTCTCTCGGACGATTGCTAGCCACGTCCATCGTCGATGAACAGAGCGTTCAACACGGCCGAGTTTCCACGTCCACGAAAATCCTCCACGAAATAACCAATTCACACGTTCGTTCCACATATCATCTCCTTTCACACTCGCGTTGCGTCGCGTTTCACACCGAATCGCTCGTTCAGAGAGCAGAGACAGCCATCAAGAGTAGAAGAAAAGCGTAACGTTTCGTTTTTTCTTTTTTCTTTTGGTAGAACTTGGTGCTGATTCACTTACCTAACTTGAGCGAGCAGAGTGGCGCGAGCGAGTCGAGTGTCCGAGGGTGTTACGAAAAGCTTCTTCTTCTTCAGCGTGATCCGAAACGAACGCAAAGGTGGGGGAGCCCAAAAATGGACCGCCACGGAAACTTTAACGGGGGTGGGGCCCTGAACGTTTATTTTCTGCTCGTGCCTCCTTCGAAAATTTCTCTCACCTTCGAACGAAACGCTGCTAACTGGATCCAGCGTTATTCGGGACCGCCGATACATTTGGAATCGTCAGCGAACAATAAACAATTGTTGATCCCGTCCCTCGAAACGATCCTGTGGAACTTTTTCATCGGTGTCGTATCGAGTGACTAATGCGTTCACCATCGCACGGAAATAATCGAAAATCGATTTAGGTAGAATTTTTATTTTTCGCTAATCTGTACAAATATTCTCACGATACTTTGTTAAATTATTTTCCATGGTTCCAAGTAACTGATGCAGCATTGGTTAGAAAAGTGAACAAATTTTGGATAATATAGTCGTTGAGTCTATATAGAAATTTGAGTGTCAACCATATATGGCAATCAAAGTGTTAACTGTAGCAGCGCGAATAATAATAATTATGAATAAAAATAGTTAACTGCGCGATAACACCCATGTTAGCTAAAAGAAAATTACTTCTGTTATGATCTAACTTTAACAGTAGATTTACGAGTCAAAATGACTCGTTACGTATTCCTTGAATAATAAAAACTGTCAAGAAGCTTTTGTCAATATGTATGTTAACTTTTGTCGAGATGTAAAGTGTTATTGTATAAGCCAAGTTATAGTTTATTTATTTCGGGAGATTTGGAAAGCAGGGAGTTTGGGAATTGGGAAATTGGGGAATTTGGGAACTGGGGAACTTAGGGATTGGGGAATTTGAGAATTGGGGCATTTGAAAATTGAGGCATTTGATAATTGGGGAATTTGGAAATTGGGGCAGTTGAGAATTGGCCGATTTAGAAATTTGGGAGTTTGGGAACTGGGGAATTTGGGAATTGGGGAACTTGCGATGTGGAAATTTGCGAATTGGGGGATTAGAAATCGGGGAGTTTGGGAATTGGAGGATTGGGAAATTGGAGAACTTTGGAATTGGGGAACTTTGGAATTGGGGAACTTGCGAATTGAGGAACTTGGGAATTGGGGGATTTGGAATTTGAGGAATTTGGGAATCGGATAATTTAGACACTATGAAATCGGAAAATTGGGGAATGTGGGCTTTAATCTAAAAATAAATGGTAATTCCTCGTCCGTAAATCTAGTGTTAACGAATTAACGACGAAACGTTCGAGGAAAATTGTTAGTACGCTGGTTTTTCATGATTAATAGCATGATTTATTGCTCGTGTCTGTGTGGTATATAAACGTATGTGGTGTAACGAAGAAAAGGATGCGCGGATACGTCAATTTGTTAATTAAGTCGTCGATAAAACACGACCGATCAACGATAGTTACACGATCGTTGTCGTGATATTATGTATTCTCGGTGGTCTGCAATAGGTTATACGACGAATACGAGATCTTGATGATCTGCAACATACAATTAGTATAAATAGAACGGTTCAACCGGTTTCACGGGTTAAAAATTGTGTGTCGTATCGAAATGTCTAAATCCCAGAACAGCTTTTATCTAAAATTAACATTTGCATCGTTACTAACGGACACAAAAGATTCCACGGATAACACGAGAATGTGGGCGCACGTTATTTTAACGGGTTTCATAGATCTTGTCATGATAATCAATAAATCTTTCAGCACGTCGATCGGTAGACCCGTCCAGTCCATTCCGTAAATAGCGTTTCCCGCTTCGGTGCTCTGCGAACATTATTTGCACGTTATGTTATGTATTAAATCGAAATGTGCGTTAATAGTATTGAATGAATCGATCTCAGTGTACGATATTTGGTATACATAACGCGTGAAGAAACACAGTTGCCAACCTTCAACGTCATCTCGTTTCCGAACCAGCAGTATAAATACACCTGCGTGAGCATGCTGCCCAGATAGCAGAAGCCGAAGAGCATGTCCGCGCTGAATAGGTTTATCGTAGACATCCGATAAACGCTGAGACACAGCACCGACGAACTTATGAGAAATTGGAACGCGATTATGTACTGAAATGTGGCGTTGATGCTATGCACGTAACTGCAATTAAATCAAGGGATGATAGGGTCAATCTTATCATTAATCGAATTCGTATAACTTGAACACCTTATTGATGTCTATGCGTGATTATCGATATCTGCGCTGGGCTATGATTCAAATTAATAGAACGTATGTACGTTTTATATGCATGTATACAAATACATTTATATATTAGGATGTCTCATAAGTTTCTTCCTTTGTCGATAGAAGTGCATATACAATATTCATTGTTCATCGTTGATTTATTACATTGGATATGAACTGCTCTGTCCCCTCTTTCTTTACTCAAGAAAACATCATCATTTACTCTTTTTAAGATTGTTGGGATTACTTGCAAAAACATTCCTCGAGGTTCGTTTTCAAGGAAGAAACGTATGGGTCACCCTAATACATGTAATACAGGGTGTCTCAGAAAAATGTTTCATAGGGAACTTACATGGTGTCGGGGCATATCGTGGTGTTATCAGTCATTTCGAGGAATTTTTTAATGCAGCTACGTGTTCTTATAAAAAAGTACAACCATACCATATACTTGTGTTTATTAAAATAATAGTCCAGAAGAACAATCGCCAATTCGAGAGATAAGAACATAGTGGATAAGGTGTTAAGTTAGAAAAATAAAATATTTTCGCGTACTTGATTATATTCAGATGATATCTGACCAAGTCCCCGCGCATTACTCGCCATTTTCTTCTCAAATTCTCCACGGACTCGTCGCGTTTTCCGGTTCCAACGGGACCGGCGCGTTCCATCAACGCTATCGGCAGATTTCTAGCTCGATGACAAAACATCTCGAATTGAGCTCTGGCTTGCATCAGTAATCCAGCGACCATCGTTTCGATAGCCACGCTGGTGTTCGCGCAAACTAACAGACCGAATGTTTGGTGCAACAACGCTACCATGTACATCTCAATCGACTCTACGCTGTACGGCGTCCAACTGAATCTGGGGAACTGTCTTGTCCTTATTAAATAGTTAAATTGCATGAACGACTCGACGAAAACGGACGATTCGTTCAGGATCTCGCAGAATATCGTCACGTTTCTGCGAAAAGCTTTTTGTTATTTACGTGCAGGTTGAAATATTTGAAACAAAAATTTTCATTGTATATAAATACACCCTTAATATGTTAACCGTGTAAGACCATTTAACTCGTTCTACTCTCTATTACATTCTTAATATATAAAATATCATGTAACATCTTGTTAATATTTAACTATAATATTTGAATATAACAACTATTAGTTAATATAATGAACTATTAATATAATGACTGTTCGTAGTTTATTTTAAAATGAACAAAGGAAATTAAAATGTTACGAGTATTTTATACTCGGCTACAATCCAACCTGAATTTCAAATTGAAGGGTGTTAAAAGTTTAGTCGTCTTAATGTTTTAACAGTGAATAGTTTCTTATGTACGACGCATTTGTTGGACAAATTGTAGCGCAAGGGGCTGGTAGACAACTGGAATTAACGCTTTGCCATACAATTTATTTGGCAAGTGCGTCAGTCTGTTCTAACTGTTAGTAGTTACACTATTAATACGAACAAAGAGTATCAAAATGTCTTTTAAATTTTCTAATCAACTTGACTTTACAAATTGTACTTGTTATAATTGTACAATTGTGCTTGAAACGTATTAACACTAGAACTACAGGGCATTAAATGTATGCTTACTTCAAAACTGAAAATAAAGTCATAAAATAAATAAATAAATATTGCAGCATCAATGGGACGGCAATAAAATTTTGTAATAAAAATTGCCAAACCCGAAGCCAGTCATTTTAACTGGTTGGTAGTTCTAGTGTTAAAAATCTTGTAAGTAGTGTCGTAATTAATCTTTGAATGCAAGAGGTTAAGATGTGCAAATGTTTAAGAGTATACGTTCGAACCAAGACCTCGATAAGTTGTCGCATTTCCGTTGTATGATAATTTCCTGCTCGTCCCTCGGAACACAATCTCCTTCCAGCAGAAGATGCACCAGGTTTACGATCTTGTCCCGTTGAAGGAACAAAATGGGCAGCTGGATGGAGACGCGCAACACCGACAGCCCCACGGACAATTTATCAGACATGATATTCAGGTCCTTGGTAGTCACCGAGTCTATGCAAGCGTTGAACGCGAGGAACCAAAGAAATCCGATCATCAAGACCGAGTAAATGTTGTACAGCCAACATTTAAGCGAGTTGCGCGGCCACTTTGTTGGCCTCCAGTAGCCGCAACAGGTGAGCAGAGCGAAAGGCAAAGAAACCTTGCGCATTATACTTTTTAAATTAAATTAAGCTTTAAACCGACTATTCTTTTTGACTTAAACACCCGGTCTTCTACGTTGAGGATGAAACGCGTTCCTTTTTATATATAAAAAGAAGATACAGAGAAGAAGATACGTTGTCTATGCTCGAAGGAACATCAAAGAAGTTTTCCTCGACCATTTCCACCGTCGGAAACCTTTACATCTTTCCTGGTACTTAGCATTATCATTATGGTCTTACACCCCATTATTTCCCGGACGTAGTTACCATAAACGCTCTCTCCCTAAGTTTCGTTCGCGCAGAATTACACGCGGAAACGAAATTGTATAATGATGCTTAGCAAACGATTGTCAACTTTACTGTCTGCAACCATTTATCTTTTCCCCCCGGGTTCGGACGAAACTGTGCGACGACAAGAAACGAACGATCGACTTTGCGTTGAAAGCAAGTAATGACTCTCTATCCCCCACATGATAATGAATAAATAATAAACGCCGGAACTCGAAGTTCGTTCAGTCTGCCGGTTGACGGTGTCGAGAGAAGGTAGGCTTCGCGGCTGTCGGACATCGGCAACCTAACACCTCACCTTCGGAATAAAATACTCGATAAATTTGTAAGTAACACACGTCGCATTTCAATAGAAGGCTTCTTTATATCGCCAGCGTGTCTCGAGAAAAATTGATTCCATGTAATTGATACAATTTCGGTAAGAGCACGTTTTTCAATCAATTTTTTTCGAACACACAGGATCAAATCGCGGTTCTTTGACGAGAAATTAAATATTTCGAAGAACAGAGTCTTGAAATTCGTATGTCTCGGCGTGTTTTCTATTACATAATACGAGTTGGAAGAGGTCCAGATACTTTGTCCGGATACATTTCGTGTAAACTAATGGAGCAACGGTTAGGTCTCGAACACGATATCGACGGAAATAATATCGTTGCGGTGTTTGTCGAATCACCACCGATTTATGCGAGAGTAACAAGAAATGGTACAAGAGATTGACTGACAAGCGGATTGTATTTTCGTAATGGCTACTTATCAACTACGACATGTTTCATTGCATCGTATTTCACGTGTTGCGATACGTTTCTGTGGATTGTTCCTCTTTGCATCCTTTTTTTGATACATTTTGATCGGGAAATATCAAATGGGTTTCAAGTCGCATGCTCTGCACTCTCAGTTATTATCTACCGGCTCGTCATGAGGTTGAACGCGGAATAGGAGGTTTTTACCAACTGCAAAACGTAATGATAGCTTGAATCTTATTTGAGAATGATACATTGAACACGTTACTGATACGGGTTTTTATTCGCATTCGAAGCAAACGTTGCTACATACAGTCGATAAACAGAAATTGTTTAAGAAAATTTCGTCGAGTAGATGTCCGTAGAAATTTCTTATAGATTCTGGCTGATTACAGAGAGTTGGAACGATATGTCTAAATCTTGTACAATGGCAGTATTCAATGAAACTGAGATACAGGGTGGGACAAAATTATGTGAACGCTATTCGAGAGAAAGCATTTTCTCAGATTTTTACTTGCACTCTCAATTTCACTCGATATCACAAATGAATGTCTCAAATGTTGGATATCACACCTTTTACTGGTCGAGAAAACGAGACAAAATTAAGATTGTTCACATAATTTTGACTCACCCTGTACTTGTAACGTGTACACCACGATATAATGTGTTAACCCTTTGCACTCAAATCCATTTTTATTGTTCGCAAATAGCAATTGCAAAACTTTCTGATTGTAAAATTTTACAAATTTTATTGAAATTATTATTTGTTTGTTATCAATCGTCGATTGAAACATCATGAGTACGATACTATAAATGTAGTCATAAGTTATTTATTTAAAATTGTTGCATCGAATCAAATAGGGAGCGCAAAGGGTTAAATCGTATTTCATAATTTTTGTAGATTGTTGTACACGATTTATAAGTACATATACTTTTTGTATGAGGTACATATACTTTTTATGTGAAGTACATATACTTTTTATATGAAGTACATATACTCGGTACGAACCGACATGAACGACTCGAGGCTCAATGACACCACGTGCATGCTGGTGAATTCGACGGGTGTTCTCGAACGTCTGATAACCATTAACAAAACTTTCTTGGAGTCGTCGTTCCAAGATGGCCAATCGCTGCCGAATATTTCGTCGGGAAAGTCTGTACTCTGCAACAAACGACAAAGAAAAGTCCAACGAGTATACAGCGAAAATCTGTACATTCTAGACGCGACAATTTCATCTCGATAACGGACCTTCGTTTTAACCACGTTACCGTGGAAACAATAATAGAATATCTGCGAGAACACGCAGACCGTGTACATAATTGCTTCCATGCAATCTGAAAAGTTCTCAGCAATTAACATCCGATACAGATTGAGACACAGCACGGACATGCTGGTGAAAAATTGACACGACACAATCCCCTTAAACTCGCTGTTAATCGTCGCCGCGTATCTGAAATTGGTAACTAAGTTACCAATGATCGTGTACGGATAATACGGTTAAATGATCCCGAAAACTATGCAACGTTCTCATTAAATTACGTGCGCTGTTCATATCCGACATACGTTGTTCAGGTTGATAGGATTAATTCGATAGAACGATATATTAGTGTGATTAATATACGACGTTGATCTCGACAGAACGTTTTGTCGAAAAAAAAAAATATCAGAAGGAACAAACTCGTATATGCGATGATGATGAGATGCGCATTGGTTCACGGCACAAATGTCTTTCCCGTCAAGAGTTTTAAAACGATGCTCGAGGATCTCGAATTGACAGCAAACGTGGAGCGTCAATCCTGCATACAAACATTCGCAGGCAATAGTTACGGAGACAGCGAATATGGCTGCTAGAAATTCGCAAGCGCCTGTGAGCAGATACAAAGTAGCGGACGAGTAGTCGTAAGGTAGCCACATTCTACCAACTAGCTTCCTTCCTTTGTAACCGATTATGATTGTCACGAAGAACATTCCGCATGCGAAAGTTGCCAGTGTCGCTGTGTACGCTTTCGTTGTGAACCTGAAAGATGCAACAACGCGACATTAATTCTTTCGCAATCGACGAAGAAAACAACGAAGTAGCGTTAATTCGATTATTGGAATACGGGGTGGTTGTGTGTTGAATCAAACGGAACTTAGTTATTGTTTCCTGACGACTGACCCCTTGTCGATTTTTCCGGTCCCTAATGTTTGGGGAAGTGTATACCATGTGTGTAAAAATCGTAGCAATTTCCAACAACCCCCAAGTATGAATACAGACCCAAGACCATTGACTCTGGTGACATAGCTAAGGTTTTCTTTATTACAGTCTGAGTGTCCACAAAATGATTCATTTTTGCAAATTTTTCGAATGACGATCTTCTTCGTTCGATTTCTCGAGGTTTAATTTAGAAGCGTGAGAAATTTTCGCAACGAGCTGACAGCTTATTTAACAACACTTATCGATTCGCAGAAAGTACGATTTTTGCAGAACAATGTATTCAGAGATAAAAGTGTAGATAAGAACTTACTCGATTATTTTGTCGAATCTAGTCCGAATTTCCATCTCCTGCGTGTTTGCGGGCAGAAAGAGGTTTCTGTTCAGCTGCTCGATCAAATCTAGAATGTTAACACGATGCGCCGACAGCACGATGTGTTTCAAAATAATCATAAACATCGTCGACGAAATGGCGAAATTCTCGGAAAAATCGTCCTGGTTCTCGACATTGAAGACGATGTCCAGTATTTGAGTGACGAGTAGGGCGTACAAAAGTATATTTCCCACGATCATGTACACATTATAGATGAACCACTTGTAAGGGGTGTAAGTGAACGGTCGCAAACAATTACCACCGACGGTGAACATTGTTTGGGTCCATCGTAACGTTTCCATTATGCGCAAATTGTTTGCAAACAATTATTGCGAGCGATCGTCGTGCATGCAACTAAATGACAGATGATTAAATTGATCCGCAGCGAAATAATTCGAAATTTCAGAAACCTTCTCTACGAATTTTAGAGACAATCAGTGGAGACAATAATAAGAAAGACGAAATTTCGATTCCAGGTGCTATGAAGACTATGAAAAATTGGCCACTTCTTTGTCGTACAATTAGCAGAGACACGACGGTATAAACACACCCTCGTGATGCGACACATTTCATCGACGACGATGAACTAACGACATCCCTTATCCATTTCCGAAACAGAGTACTAGGGCACATCGTCACAGTAATTATCGATAGCGGAAAGTAGCAAGTGACGTTACATTTTTCATCAACGATACTTCAACCCTTTCGCCAATATTTTCTTATTTTCCTCCACGACTTATACCACCCCTATTTGTCTCCGCGACGTCGCGAGAAAAAATATTACCTTCTCATTGCGTGGACAATAAACTCTACTTAAAAATTAATGATCGGAAGGGACGAGACCTTAGAGTTCGGTTTACATTATTAATCTTCGTGGAGACATCGTCGTACGATATATAAAAAATAGAAAGGGGAGATGGAAACAATTACGTGAAATATATATTCGTGTCTTACGGTGAAACTTGTTTTTGAAAATACTTTCATAAACTATTTACTGTATCTTGCGAGGGTTGCATTTTTCTCCTTTTTTTAGTGGTTTTTATTCAGGAAAATGAGGGAAAGTCAGTTCGCGGTTGAAAGAAAAGCGTTTTACATTTCAGAATTGCCTGTTTGTTTGAAACAAGTTGAACGTGCAACGGGATATTTTCAATCAATGTCTATAACTATTTGTTCATCTTAAATTGTACGAAAGTGATTGTTGTGAAGTTTTCACTAAACATTTGTTTCCACTCCTTCGGTTCGTCCTGTCATCCGAGCTGGTGTCTTGCTTGAACATTTTATAAAACAGTGATAACATGTTCAAGGCAAATGGCGAAATCACCGATCACGGATTCAGCGAACAGTTTTGGAGAAAGAATAAAGAAAACGAGGTAATCGGTTCTTGTATACTTTTGGGTCCATATATCTCAATCACGCAACGTTGCAAGATGAAAAGTTGACATGAACTTTATTGACTCGCAGTGTGCACATAACAATGTATTCCTGTGGTACTATGTTATCAATGTTTCTTGCTAAAATTCTTCGCTAAAAGCTCACACTACAGAAATATCAAGGTATATATGTTTCCAGTTGCAGGTTGCCATACATACTGTTTCTTCCTTTTTAGTTACCGAGTTGTTGCCATGAGGTTAAACGCGGAGTAAGAGGCCTTCATCAACTGTAAAGGTTAACAATAGTTATCATTTATATAAATTCGTACTTTACAACTATTTCTACGAGAGAATGACGTATTGGATTCGCCATCAACAATCATCTTGATACAATGAAAATTTCTTTGAACTTATATTTAACCCATTTCCTACCACGATCCCTAAATAGGGATTTCAATATGTATTTTCATGCATATTCTTTTTTTATCACTTGCGATAGGATTATATCAAATGATATGAATACTTACATTATAGTTCGCAAAATTATTTTCTGTTTTGATGTTACCTAACTTTCACCAATGTGTGATATGTAAATTTACAACTCATGCGGTAAAATGAAAGTGAATAGGCGGTTAATGGGTTAATGAATTTTTCTTGTATAGTCGTGTCGATTATAGGAATGTGAAAAAAAGAATCTGTGATTAAAACATATCGCACATCGAATTACACGATGATCCATAAGTAATCAATCTCACAATTCATGGTTACATGTACTCCGAATGTACACGTATCCTTGTTACTAACCGACATAAAAGATTCTAGATTCAGAGACACGACGTGCATGCTAGTAAATTCGATGGGTACTCTCGAACGTCTGATAACCATTAATAAAACCTTCTTGGAGCTGTCGTTCCACGATGGCCAACCACTGGAGAATATTTTGTCAGGAAATTCAGCACTCTGCAAAAACGAAACAAAATTATTCTAAACAGCATACGTTCATCGGTTATGATGCTCCTCTTTCGATAACGAACCTTCACTTTAACTATATTGCCGCAAAGACAATAATAAAATATCTGCAAGAACACGCACATCAAGAACATCGCTTTCGCCAAGAAAGTCGAAGAGTTTTCAGCATACGGCAATTGGTAGATGGTGAGACATATCATCGACATGCTGCTGAAAAATTGAAACGACACGACTCCCTTGAATTCCTTGTTAACCGCTTCCGCGTACCTGAAAAGATTCGCAATATGGCCGCTGTGCACAAATCTCTGTTCCCGCAGTTTTCGAAACGAACTTGTATATCAGATGATGATGACAGGCGCACTGGTTCACCGTGTACACGGCATTTTCGTTCAATGTCTTGAAACGGAGTTCGAGTATCTCGAATTGGTAGCAAACGTGAAGTATCAGGCCGGTGTAAAGGCATTCGCAAGCGGAGGTTATCACAACGCCGTACGAGGCAATTAGGACCTCGTACGCGCTAGTGAGTATGAACACACTCGCCGAGGAGTAGTTGTAAGGTAGCCACATACGATAAACCAGCTTTCTTTCGTTAAAACCGATAACGATGGTTGTAACGAGCACCCAGTACGCGCTGATTCCAACCAATAACGTGTATGTCTTTGCAACCGATCTGCGAAATAATGTAACAATTAATACTGCGAAATTAATGAATCAGTAAAACATGCACATTCGTGTGGTAGAATGTATCATGTCTTAGGTTGCAAATTTGCAAATTTTGTAAATTTTGTACCTTTAACACTAGGTTTAGGAGACAGAATGACGGATCTTAGGTTTTTTATTTTTAATTACGAAATTAAAAATTAATTAATTTTATTCGAATTTTATTCGAATATTAAAAAGCTTATGTCGAAATTAATGTTAACCACCATCGAGATAAACAATCTTTCTATAAACTGGTATGTGTATTTTCCGTTGCTTATTTCTTTTTATAGTTCATTTTTAATTTCGACGTAAGTGGTTGTTGAACTTCCGTAAATCTAGTGTTAAGTTCCCAGAAGATGAGATATCCAAGTTTTATAAATTTTGGAAGCTCGAAGCTACGAATTGTTATATTTGAAAATTTTCAAAAGCACAAGCCCGAAATTACCTTGTACCATAGTCACCGTTAATTGTTAAATAATGATTTTATCACAATTCGTTCGCATGGTAAGGAACAGATGTAAACAAACTTACTCGATTATCCTGTCGAATCTCGATCGAATTTCCATCTCTTGTTCGGTGACAGGAAGAAAATAATTTTGCTCCAATCTTTTGATTAATGTCAGAATATTTTCACGATGCGTAGACATTACGAAATTCTTCATGATGACATTGAACACCATCGACGAAAAAGCAACATTCTCCGTAAATTCGTCCTGATTTTCGACATTGACGATAATGTCTAGCGTTTCAAGAACAAACATATTGTACAACAGTATTTTCACCGAGTATGCGTAAATGTTATAGAGAAACCTCTGAAGAGGCGTGTAAGTGTACAATTCCAGGCAACAACCACTGACGCTGAGCATGATACGCGTCCATCGAAGAGTTTCCATGGAACGCGAATTTTTCCACGGAATCGTCGAGATTGTCGAAAAAAAATGTTTTCTCGAAAAAGAAGAAAAATCTAATCGCTATCGCGACTATTCGAATGTAACGATACTCGATTTTTTAAGATTGTCAAGCTTTTATTTTTGTTTCATAAAATCGTAGACACAGTAAGGTGGTATCAAGAATCGGATTAATTTTTGTGGATGCAATAATGACACTCTATCTCGTGATATTCCGTTCTTGGCTAACAGTCACGTACTGACTCCGTTGCTTCCCGTTTGTCTCAGAGACGGTCTTCGAAGACAAGGGACATTTTATCGTCGTAATTATTGACGACGGAAAGTTGCAACTGTCATTACACTTTTAATGAAGGATATTGCAACCCTTTCGTTTCACCGATATTCCCTTTCTTTTTTCTGAAGTAGCTATCAACCTTGTCTACCGGCACAACATTTCAAGAAAAAATATTACGCGGTTATTAAGCTATGAAATATTAACTAGAGGGAGGGAATAAATGCTACAAGTGTTTTCGTTCGACCGAGGACACTTCGATCACCCTTTCTCGATACATTATGTATTTCGAGAAGACACGGCAGCTATAGTCTTTAGAAACTGAAAAAGGGTGCAGTGTTTCTTGAAAAGCTGGGCCGCGTCTTGCGTTAAGTATTCTCTCTGAACCCGATTCATAAAAAGTTAATTATTGCGTGCGGCATATGCTTCAGTTGTCGTTCACCGTGTTCTCTAACGGTGTTGTCTATTGATTATCGGTTTTCATTGTGAACCGAGGGAATCGTTAGTCTACGACGAAGACTTGTTGCTGCAACATGTGTCAGCTGCTTTCTCGTGTGGTACATGTGGGCATAAAGTGCGACGTTTTCTATTGCAAATTTTATAATTGCTTGAAGCAAAGTGATAGTGTATGTATTATAAACATACATAGTACCGGAGCGATGATTTCTGTGACACATACAACTGGTTGTCAACAGTTTTGGAATAAAGTATAACAGGATCGAAGCTTGTAAGGTAACTAGATTTTCTTAGGTAACTTTAATTTTTGGGAATAAAATTATTCATAAATTCTGAAGCACGAGGTGTTCGTGTTAAAAAATTTAGCACCTTCTTGATTATAGCACATTGTGCCCAACTTTGTTAATTTATATCATTAAAAATAATTTTTGATTGAACTGTATTATATTAGTGATTAAAAATAATTTTTTCATTAGAAATAATTTTTTAATAATTTCTCGATTATGTTATAATTCAATTGTGCCTCAACGAATGTTTATTTCGACTAAGTTCAAATAGCAAGAATTATTGAATTAGATTCAAAGTTTTTCATTTTTATCATATCACGAAATTTCGGGGTATGGATATCAGAGTCCCATAACGTCAAAAAGTTAAAAGTTATAATCAACTTTATTGACATATACACCGTGTTCGTGATATTGCATAATTAACATACTCGATAAACAAGGTAACCGAAGTATAGAACAGGATAGAAACTCGTCCTTTGAATTGTTTATTAATTATCGTGTACTTTTCATGAGGTTGTACGCGGAGTAAGAAGTTCTCAGCAGCTGCAAAACGTAAAAATTCTTTAAGTCTCGTAATTTAATTTTGCACTGAGCGTAATGCATTGAACCAGCTTTTCAAAATTGTATTTCATCCTCGCTCAACATAAACATTGTTATTTTTAACGATTACACTTTCTATTGTCACAGTCAACGTGTTAAATCGTATTTCATACTGTACGTGTATTGTTGTACATGATTTATAAAAAGTACTATATATACTTTCCAAAACAAGTACACGAATAATAAGTAAGTGAAGTACACTTTTTATAAAAAGTACATATACTTGATACTAACCGACATGAAGGACTCGAGACTCAATGACACAACGTGCATGCTGGTAAATTCGATGGGTATTCTGGATCGTATGATAACCATTAACAGAACCATCTTGGAGCCGTTGTTCCACAAGGGCCAATCGCTGCTGTATACTCTGTCAGAAAATTCGATGCTCTGTAAAAGAACGAAGAAAGAATCGTGTACTACGATACAATTTCAATAATGCTATTTTTGATATTTTCGATAACAAACTTTCGCTTTGACCACGTTGCCACAAAAGCAATAGAAGAATATCTGTAGGAACACGCACACCAGATACATCATTATTTCCATGAATGCCGTAAAATTTGTCGCGTACGTTAACTGATAAATGCTGAGACATATCATCGCGGTGCTGTTAAAGAACTGAAACGACATGACCGTCTTGAACTCGTTGTTAATCACCTCCACGAATCTGAAACCATCAGATATTTGTAGCTTTTTTAATTTACGACGGCGTGTAGCGGAGGTGCAATTAATAACTCCGATTGTATCTCGAAATACAGGGTGTTTCGTATAAAAAGGGGTTGTAGGGGAGGTGATTCTGAGTAACTTTCTCCTTTGCAAAAATGGGATCTAGGTTCTCGTTTTCGAATTATTAAGGAAAAACACAAGAGCGAAGCTTCGAACTAACCGCAGACGTGAACAAGCAAGTTAATATCGTGCTATGTTACATCAAAGTTAAACCACATGTATATTTAATACTTGCTTCTTTACTCTTCAAACGCACTTTTACTCTTGTTCGCAGCATCTTATTTTGTTTTAAAAACACTCTTCATTCGTACATCCCTAATTTCTCAATTACTCGATTCCAAACACTCTTCTCGGTCGCTCGATCTCTATTACTCGATAATAAACACTTTTCATTCGCACCGCAATCTCTCGCAAACCATTGTCACCTCCGTGTTTTTTTACAAATATTTTAGAAAACCAACTCGTATATCAAATGGTGATGGAAAGCGCACTTGTTCACCGCGCTAGTGTCCTTTCCGTTCAGAGTCTTGAATCGATGTTCCAGTATCTCGAATTGACAGCAAACGTGAAGTATCAGTCCCGTGTACAGACACTCGCAAGCGATTGATATCGAGACGCCATATACCGACGCTACGACTTCATAAGCGCTGGTTAGCAGATACAAATTAGCCGACGAGTAGTTGTATGGCACCCAGATCCGAGTGAACAGTTTTCTGCTCTTAAAGTCGATGACGATCGATATGAAGGGCACCGAGAACGCGAAGAAGGCGAGTCCTGTTGCGTACGTCTTTGTAGACCATCTATAAAATATCTATTATTACGCGATATTTTATTGAATATCGCTGATACGTTCGTGTTCGTTCGCAGAACGCGTTAATACGTCGATTGTCATCGTATAAAAATCGTCGACGTATGTGCGTGCGTACAGTGAGGGACAAAAGCAGTCCCACACTTGCAATATAAAAATATAAATAAAAATAAATATATTTAATAATATAAAAAATATGTTTACATGCAGCTATATATGTTTAAATATACTTAATAATATAAAAAATATTTTTTAACATATATAACTGCATGTACTTACATATGTATATACACATATGCATACATATATGTATACATAAGTATGTACATTTATATACATATATACACATTTATGTATGTATGTACATGTACATATATGTATACACGTGTGAATACATAAATACATACATGTATATTATAAGTATATCATACGTGACACGTACTATGTTCGTCTTCGAGGGTGTAGTAGCGAACGTATTAATTAAATGTATAATTTACTGACATTGACTTAGAGAGTACTTACTCGATAATATTTTCGAATTTCGTTCGAATTTTCATCTCCTCTTTGGTCGTCGGTAAAAAGATATCCTTATCGAGTCTTTTAATTAAAAGCAAAATGTTTTTACGACGCGTCGACAGCATGTGGCGTTTCAGAAGCACGTTGGCCGCCATCGACGTGAGTGTGAAGTTCTCGGTAAACTCGTCTTGATTTTTAACGTTGAAGAATATATCTAGCATCTGCAGGATGAACAGACTGTGCACGAGGACCTTGCCCAAGTTCGAGTACACGTTATAAAAATACTGTTGAACGGTGGTGTACGCGTGCGGTTCCAAGCAACTGCCACTGACACTGAGCATGATACGCGTCCATCGAAGGGTATCCATTTAATTATGACACTCGATGATCAAAAAAACGTGGTGAATCGATAGAAATTCGACGAAACGGGAAAACGAAGAAATGTACGTTCGTCTAGAGTCGTCTGTGTTTCGAAAAAACGCAAACAACTTTGCCGTGTCAATTATGGTTCCGAAATACAATTGTCGAAGTAGCGAGAGCGAAGATTTGTCCTCATAATGTTACATTCTTCGTCGAATGATACTAACTGGTAGGTATCATCGATGCGCTCTGTTTATTACGGAAACGTACCCCTTCCGTAGAACCAACGTGCAATTATTCTCATTAGCAACAACGAGAAACGGCGTTACATTTATCATGAGCATTTTTTGTCGACCATAATGATAGCTTATAGCAGCCATCATTTTCGTTGTGGACTCTCCAGAACGAATGTTATGGTCTAATTGCGTGGACAATAAGCCGTTTTGAAATATTAATTGACAACCGAGGAAAATGCTACATTGTTGAACGACGAAAGGGTTAAACGATGAACAATTTACGAGGACGTTTTGTCGAATAATTAGGCGAGCGTTCGTTGTTCTTCCTTGGACTTCGAGCGGACATTTCCGTGCAGAAAAATCGTGGGGAAATGTTAGTCTACTACGAGATACCATTTCTAATATTTTCTATTGCGATATTTTTTAATTGGTTGAAGCACAGCGAAGACTAATTTTATCATAAATGTTATATTTGTTTATTTATGGAAAATTCGTTTATGCCGTTTGGTGTAAACATATGTTTCCGGGAGTACCGTTTTTAATTACCATGCTATTCAATACCTATACAAAAAGTATTTGAAAGGTTTCGACGACGATGGCAAACAAATGCCACAAATTACGAACAGAACGTATAACGATTGTAGCGTTTTCATCGTTAACTTTCAATAAAGCTTCTCGTTCCATTTCGTGAGTTAAATTTTCTTTTCTAATTTGTTTCTTTTAATTTGTATATTTAATTTTTTCTTCAAATTGATCTTTTAATTTATATATTTAATTTACTTTTCAAATTTATTTCTTTTAATTTATATATATTTTTTACTACTCTATTTCTTTTAATTTATATATTTAATTTATTTTTCAAATTTATTTCTTTTAATTTATATATATTTTTTTCTAGTCCAATTTCTTTTAATTTATATATATTTTTGTCTAATTTGTTTCTTTTAACTTATATATTAAATTTTTTTTCTAATTTATGTTTTTAAATTTATAACGAGGACGATGGAGCATTGTTAAAGAAGAATAAACAACGAAAGTGGAAATAATGCCGTGATTATTTGCAGCGAACGAAAGTAAGTACACCGTTCCGAGTGGAAATAATATTGTAGTTTCATTCATAGAGAGTGCGATGGGACAGGAGGAAAAGATGCATTAATAATAATCCCAGATTGTACTCGATCGTTACTGAAAAGTTTGTATCAATCTTTTCCGCGTATTGTGTCGTACATTGTGCAAGTTTGTCCGAGGCCTCGTTTCTTTTCCGTTTAAGGTATCTGAACTGTTGTCTTTCGTTAGTGGGTCTGCTGAAGCATGGTGTACGCCGAATAGGATGTTTTAATTAACTGTGATCAAAAGAAAAGTTCGCTTTATCGAAAACAGGGAGAGAATAAAATCAACGTGTTAATATTTAAGGGACTGTAAAGAAGCTATTGTATCGTGATATATGTTCATTCGTTTCAGTATTTCGGCAAAAGTGCCTCAACCCTTACACTGCCATAATCTATACAGCTTTAACATTATACACGTGAGTCGTTTGAGTGTGAAGGGTTAACGAAGTTTATCATTCTTATCGTTTCGTTGTTCATTTCTCGTGCAGTTAGCATACTGCAAAGTAACATATTTCTTTTCTACTGACCGTTATGAAGGATTCGAGGTTTATAGAAACCACGTGAATGCTGGTGAACTGAATGGGCTCCATTGCTCTCATCATGATAGTCAGAAACATCTTCTTCGCATTGTTATCGAGTGATGTTAGGGTGATATCCAGTGCAACGTCCACGATCGTGAGACTCTACAAAATCATTGCTTTTGTACAAAGTTCTGTTACTGTCGCTAAAACTGTCGACGTATCATGCACGATTGCTCTCACATCAAAAATGAAGTTGAAAAACAAACGAATAAACGTTGAAACATGAATCAATATACACATTAATTCTTAATCTTGACGATATTTAGTGTAGTCTTCAAGACAACCATCTTGACAAATTTTATAATTTAAAATATGTACATTTTATATAATTTTTTATTATATAAAAATATCAAATAATATCAAATATATCAATTATATCAATCATATCAATCATATAAAAAAATTGTTGTATAAGCGGAATTCGATTGATCTAATCTAGAGACGAAAACGAACCTTTAATTTCACTTCGTTGCCATACCAACAGTAATAAAATATTTGCGCGAGCAGGCAAAACGTGTACGCCGCCATTTCGATGAACTTCGCGTCGAATTCTAATTGCGACAGCCTATAATGATTGAAGCAAAGCGAAAAAGTGTTCACTACAAACTGTACGGAAATGATGGCAGAAAACTCTTCGTTCACAGTCACGGAGAATCTGCAAGAATTTTGTAAAATGTATCGTTACTTCCACGATTCGTTTCCACGGTAAAATCTCGATATTTTCCTGCGCGGCGGGCTACGGAGACTCGGCGACAGACGTTTTCCCCATTATCGACGCAAATTAATTTGTATTCAACATTGAACGAGCATTTAACTGAGAGATAACCGGATCGAATTACCACGACTTGGATTACTATGCATCGAATTACCACGACTTGAATTACTATGCATCAAATTACCACAAATCGAATTACCACGTGTCGAATTACGACGACTTGAATTTCTATGGATCGAAATACCACGACTTGAATTACTAAGCATCGAATTACCACGGGTCGACATATCACGTGTAGAATTATCACGAATTGAATTACCACGGATCGAATTACCACGGATGGAATTACCACGAGACGAATTACGTAGGTGGAAGATATCGAGACTTCACCGTACGGGACAATAAATGTACAACAAACTCGTATATACGCCGATGATGGTAAGCACACAGTTTCAGCGAATAATTCGAATACTTTTCGATATTTCTCAGACGGTATTCGAGCAACTCAATCTGGTAATAAATGTTTACCAACAGTCCGCTAAACAGAGAATCGCATGCAACGACGAAGTTCGTGGCGTATACCATAGTCACCACTTGATGAACGTAGGTTATAGCATACAATAACGGTGACGAATAATCGTACGGTATCCAAGCACGGAACATCAGCTTTTTGTGTCGAAAATCAGTGAAGTACGAGATAATCAAATTTACGACCACGTAGACATCGATTATGGTAGCGTAGATTTTTGTGTTCCGTCTGAAAATATACTTTATTTTCTGTCACAATTTTAACATGCATATAATCTAAGTGCACGATTCACGGCACACGATGATCAATGCAACATGCAAAGAAATAATTCTAAATAATATTCGCAAAATGTAGGTATACATACTCGATTTGATTCATGAATCTCCTCTGTATTTCCGTCTCTTCCGGGTTCATGGTCGCGAACGGTTCCTCCTTAAGTTTGCCAACCAGTTTCGCGATACTCTCCCGTCGATGTAGAAGCGTGACCATTTTACAACAATCGCAAAAGAATACCAACGTTATGTACAAGTTATCAGTGAACTCCTCTTGGCTGTTGGCTCTGAAAAGGTCTAACAGTTGAGTAACCGCTACAACGTGTACCGACATTACCATCATAATCCCGTAACATCTGTAAACGGTTCTCTTCCATAACGATGTCCAGTGTGATGTCGGCAGAAATCCGAGAATAGTGAAAATTTTATAGGCCCATTTTAATGTTTGCATTATCAACGAATCACGGGTTTGCAACCTCGTTTTGAGATAAAATATCGTCGATAAAGTTACTCGAATACCAGATGCATCTTGAGTGAAACGAATCGCGATCAGAGTAGTACGGTACACGATTAGTATAACTTCGACACAGAAATGTTTTTAACGTTGTTCTGTCGCGGCGTGTCACTGACTGAGGGTAATCATCGGCATTCGACTAAGGCGGTTTTCCCTCATGACTCTCCCTTTACATATTATCCGCAATTACGCGTGAAATGGTAATGTTTACGAACCGTGCGCTCTCCTGATGCAGGATGTTACCGCTAATTAGTTTGAAATATACATCGGTCACCGAGGGACACAACAACGAAACTACCCTTAATATTTAAACGGTGGTATTAACAACAGCGTGTTCCAATTAATTTCGATTCGAAGAAAAAGGAAAACGCGGAAGGGAATACTGACCGGTGAATTTTTCATGCACGTTAATTAGTTTTTCTATCGAATTTATTGCAACGACTCTACATATCCTCCGCGTTCGTTCGACGCGCTACACGTTCTTCTATCCCTGCTACCAGTTTGGAACTCGTATATTTACAAGAATGATCATCTTTTGTGGGAGATGTATAGCTCACGAACAGCGAAGTTTTTCCTTCTACGATCAGGCGATTCGTGGTCGTACTATGCTTCGTGGCCGTTTTGAAGCTTGTTGTACGCGGAATAGGAGGTTTTAATCAACTGCGGGAAATAAACATGTTGTACTAACACTGTGAGTATTCGTTGTGCTTTACTTAACACTTTGCACTCGAACGGTGACACATGTTCGACATTCGGTTTTGAACAATGTGAATAAATATTTTTTAGCTAAGTCTATAGTGTTGCATTATACAAGTGATCTTTGAATACAGTGAAATTATCAACAATGACAATTAATAATAAAAAATAAAAATCTCCACAAAATTCTCCATATCAACATTCGGTTTAATAAAAAAATGAGCATAAATATTGTTTAGCTAAATCAATAGTATTATATTATATTAATGTGATCCTTGACATTGAGAACAATGTCCACCGTTTGAAGAACAAGTAGACTGTAGAAAAGGATTTTCCCCGAGTACGAGTAAATTTTATAGAGAAACCTCTGAAGAGGCGTGTAAGTGTACAATTCCAGACAACAACCACTGACGCTGAGCATGATACGCGCCCATCGAAGAGTTTCCATGTAACGTGAACTTTTCCACGGAATCGCTGAAAATCTCGAAAAAAAATATTTCCTCGAAAAAGAAAAAAAATCTAATCTCTATCGCGACTGTTCGAAAATAACGATACTCGATTTTTCAAGATCGTCAAGCCTTTATTTTTGTTTTATAAAATCGTAGTCACAGAAAGGTGGTACCAAGTGTTGGATTATTTTTTGTGGATGCAATAATGAAAATCTATCCCGTGATATCCCATTCTTGGCTAACAGTCATGTACTGAATCCGTTTGTCTCAGAGACGGTCTCCGAAGACGAGGGACATTTTATCGTCGTAATTATTGACGACGGAAAGTTGCAACTGTCATTACACTTTTCATGAACGATATTTCAACCCTATCGTTTCACCGAAATTCCCTTTATTTCGACTAAGTTCGAATAGCAAGAATTATTGAATTACATCCAAAGATTTTCATTTTCGGGTGTGAATATCAATTTTGAAATTTTACGCAATTTCCTTTATTTTTTTTTATACTTTGTTTCTTTAAATTTATATATTTTATTTTCTTTTCAAATTTATTTCTCTTAATTTATACATTTAATTATTTTTCTAATTTATTTTTTTGTATTTATATGTTTAATTTTTTTTTCTAATTTATTTTTAAAAATTTATGTATTTAATTTTTTTTCTAATTTATTTTTTTAAATTTACATATTTAATTACTTTTTCTAATTTATAGTTTTAAATTTATACATTTAATTTTCTTCGTTATAAACATTAGTCTGTTTTCTCACCGTATGGCAATATTTTTCGAAGTTCCGTCTACATAACAGGGATAAAGTATTTCTAACCAGGACGATGGAGCCCCGTTGAAAAAAATAAACAACCAAAGTGGAAAAAATGCTGTGATTATTTGCAGCGAAAGAAAGTACAGGGAATAATAGTTTCATTCATAGGGAGTGCGATGGGTCAGGAGGAAAAGATGCATTAATAATCCCAAATTAGTACTCGATCGTTACTGAAAAGTTTGTTGCAATCTTTTCCGCGCATCGTGTGGTACATTGTGCAAGTTTGTCCGAGGCCTCGGTTCTCTTCCGTTTAAGGTATCTGTATTGTTGTCTATCGTTAGTGGGTCTGCTGAAGCATGGTGTACGCCGAGTAGGATGTTTTAATTAACTGCGATAAAAAGAAAAGTTAGTCTTTATCGAAAACAGGGAGAGAATTGGATTGTAAACAAGTTGTTGTATCGTGATGTAGTATATTCATTCGTTTCAATATTTCGGCAAAAGTGCCTCAACCCTTTCACTGCCATATTCTATACAGATTTAACACTTACATTATACACGCGAGTTGTTTGAGTGTGAAGGGTTAACGAAGTTTATCATTCTTATTGTTTCGGTGTTCATTTCTCGTGCAGTTAGCATATTGCAAAGTAACATATTTCTTTTCTACCGACCGTTATGAAGGATTCGAGGTTTATAGAAACCACGTGAATGCTGGTGAACTGAATGGGTTCCATTGCTCTCATCATGATAGTCAGAAACATCTTCTTCGTATTGTTATCCAGTGACGTTAGGACGCTATCCAGTGCAACGTCCACGATCGTGAGACTCTACGAAATCATTGCTTTCGTACAAAATTCTGTTACTGCCACTGAAACTACCGTCCTATCATGCACGATTACTCTCACGTTAAAAATGAATTTTTATAATTTTTCAATTATATCAATTAAATCAATTACATCAATTACATCAATTATATCAATTATATCAATTATATCAATTATATCAATTATATCAATTATATCAATTATATCAATTATATCAATTATATCAATTATATCAATTATATCAATTATATCAATTATATCAATTATATCAATTATATCAATTATATCAATTATATCAATTATATCAATTATATCAATTATATCAATTATATCAATTATATCAATTATATCAATTATATCAATTATATCAATTATATCAATTATATCAATTAAATCAATTACATCAAGTACATCAAGTATATCAATCATATCAATTATGTCAATCATATACAAAAATTTTTATATAAAAATTTATATAATTGTTTTGTTTAAATTATAAAATGCTTACAATTGAAAATTTTTTAAAGAATCATTTGTCCATTTTGGTAGTATTAGTTTATACGCGGCATTTGTTGATCTCATCTAGAGACAAAAACAAACCTTTAATTTCACTTCGTTGCCGTACCAACAGTAATAAAATATTTGCGCGAGAAGGCAGAACGTGTACGTCGCCATTTCGATGAACTTCGCGTCGAGATCTAATTGCGACAGCCTATAATGATTGAAGCAAAGCGAAAAAGTGTTCACTACAAACTGTACGGAAATTATGGCAGAAAACTCTTCGTTCACCGTTTCAGAGAATCTGCAAGAATTTCGTAAAATGTATCGTTACATCCGGGATTAGTTTCCATGGTAAAATCTCGATATTTTCCTGCGCGACGGGCTACAGGGACGCGGCAACAGTTCACGAAAGATGTTTCCTCCGTTATCGACGCAAATTAATTTGTATTCAACATCGAACGAGCATTTAATGTAGAGATAACCGGATCCTAATCCTGATAGTTAACGGATCGAATTACCACGGGTCGAATTACCACGAGTTTAATTACTATGCATCGAATTATCACGTGTCGAATTACCACGGGTCGAATTATCACGTGTCGAATTACCATTTGTCGAATTACCACGAGTTGCACAATAATTAAACCTATTCACGTAGGTGTAAGATATCGAGACTTCACCGTACGGGACAATAAATGTACAACGAACTCGTATATACGCCGATGATGGTAAGCGCACAGTTTCACCGAATAATTCGAATACTTTTCGATATTTCTAAGACGGTATTCGAGCAACTCGAACTGGCAATAAATGTTTAACAGCAGTCCGCTAAACAGAGAATCGCATGCAACGACGAAGTTCGTGGCATATACCATAGTCACCACTTGATGGACATAGGTTATGGCGTATAATAACGGTGACGAATAATCGTACGGTATCCAAGCACGGTACATCAGCTTTTTGTGTCGAAAATCGGTGACGTACCAGATAATCAACGTTACGACCACGTAGACATCGATTATGGTAGCGTAGATTTTTGTGTTTCGCCTGAAAATATACATTATTATCTGTCACAATTTTAACATGCATATAATCTACGTGCGCGATTCACGGCACACGATGGTCAATGCAACATGCAAAGAAATAATACTAAATAATATTCGAAAAATGTAGGTATACATACTCGATTTGATTCATGAATCTCCTCTGTATTTCCGTCTCTTTCGGGTTCATCGAAGCGAACGGTTCCTCCTTAAGTTCGTCAACCAGTTTCGCGATACTCTCCCGTCGATGTTGAAGCGTGACCATTTTACAACAATCGCAAAAGAATACCAACGTTACGTACAAGTTATCAGTGAACTCCTCTTGGCTGTTGGCGCTGAAAAGGTCTAACAGTTGAGTAGCCGCCAGAACGTGCACCGACATCACCATCATAATCCCGTAACATCTGTAAACGGATCTCTTCCACAACGATGTCCAGTGTGATGTCGGAAGAAATCCGAGAATAGTGAAAATTTTATAGGCCCATTTTAATGTTTGCATTATCAACGAATCACGGGTTTGCAACCTTGTTTTGAGATAAAATATCGTCGATAAAGTTACTCGAATACCAGATGCATCTTGAGTGAAACGAATCGCGATCAGAGTACTACGGTACACGATTAGTATAACTTCGACACAGAAATGTTTTTAACGTTGTTCTGTCGCGGCGTGTCACTGACTGAGGGTAATCATCGGCATTCGACTAAGGCGGTTTTCCCTCATGACTCTCCCTTTACATATTATCCGCAATTACGCGTGGAATGGTAATGTTAACGAACCGTGCGCTCTCCTGATGCAGGATGTTAACGCTAATTAGTTTGAAATATACATCGGTCACCGAGGGACACAACAACGAAACTACCCTTAATATTTAAACGGTGGTATTAACAACAGCGTGTTCCAATTAATTTCGACTCGAAGAAAAATGAAAACGTGGAAGGGAATTATGATCGATGAATTTTTCATACTCGTTCATTAGGTGTTCTACCGAATTTATTGCTACGACTCTACATGTCCTCCGCGTTCGTTCGACGCGGTACGCGCTCTTCTATCCCTGCTACCAGTTTGGAACTCGTATATTTACAAGAATGATCATCTTTTGTGGGAGATGTATAGCTCTCGTGCAGCGGAGTTCTTCCTTCTACGATCAGGCGATTTGTGGTCGTACTATGCTTCGTGGCTGCTTTGAAGCATGTTGTACGCGGAGTATGAGGTTTTAAGCAACTGCGGGAAATAAATATGTTGAATTATCATTGTGAGTATTCGTTGCACTCGAACGGTGACACATATTCGACATTCGGTTTAGAACAATGTGAATAAATAATTTTTAGCTATATCTATAATATTATACATGTGATCTTTGAACACAGTGAAAGGAGCAACAATGACAATTAATAATAAGAAATAAAAATTTTCACAAAATTCTCCCTATTAACATTCGGTTTAATAAAGCAATGAGAATAAATATTTTTTAACTAAATCTACAGTACTATGCAAGTGATCTATGAATACAGTAAAATGATCAACAACGACAATTAATAATAGTAAATAAAATTTTCCACAAAATCGATGAGACTCTTCAGCTAGAAAGTTGTCGACCAATAACAAAAATCGTGTCGAGTGCAAAGGGTTAAATTCATACAACCACTGTGACTCTGACGTGTGCAAATAAGGACCAGTGAACCTATTCTCTTGTCACGAGATACAAGTATTAAAAATGACTAACTTTTGAGATTAACTGAATTTACGATTGTGCGTATACTTGTATACTCACGGTCACGAAGGACTCGAGGTTCATAGTCACTATATGACCGCTAGTGAATTCAATAGACATGGTGGCGCGTCTCATGATTACCGAAAGGATTCTTTTGGTGTCTCTGCTGAATTGTATCCAGTCGATTCCGAATATCACGTCAGAAAGTTGAACGCTCTGATCGGAAAAAGAAAGTCTTCTTTAACGTTAAAAATCTCTATAACTTTAAGTCGAAGATTGTCCATAAAAATACGTGAACTTAACGACACATATAGTAAACAACCTTCAATTTCACTTCGTTGCCGTACCAACAGTAAAAGTATATTTGTCCCAACATGCAACACTCGTATGTCGCGGTCGTCAGTAATTTATTGTTCATATTTGTCGACGTTGCTAGTACATAAAGATTGAAGCACACCACCAACGTGCTAACGGTGAACTGAACGAAAATAACCATTCTAAATTCTTCGTTTATCATTCTGGTGTATCTACAAGGATCGTGCGTTTCGCTTAAATGAACAAAATTTTATGGCCACGGTAATATCGGTCGTGAGAACTAACCGGAACACGTGATTATGGTAATAAACGGAAGATTTCGCGGATTGATCGTCATCGCGTTTGATCGCCTTTAATCGGGACTCCAGTATTTCCAGCTGGCTACACGAGTGAATCAGCAGACCCCAGATCAGAGTGTCGCAAGCAACGTGTATTATTGACGCAATAATGAAAGTGAAAGATTGCTGGAAATAAATGAGGATATGCACAGAAGGCAAAATATGCTTGCTGGGCAGCCAGATTCTGTACAGGAACTTTTTGTTGTCGAATGACCACATGCCGATACAGACGAAGAGCATCACCGACGTTTCGACCAGGAGCGTATAGTAAACTGCCTGTTGTCTGTAATGGTAATTCAGTTACAAAATTCACGATGAAATTGCAAATAAATTTATGGTGAGTGGATTCTTGTTATATTGCCACAATGGTAACCGCCGTGATGCGGAGGAAGGTTTTGGGAATGGTGTTACAGAAAGAGTACTATCTATTGATGTCATTACGATCTTTGGTAGACTGAAGTTATTCTGATCGTCGGGTGGTATATCGTCACGATTTGTATGCATTGCTTTGCATCACGTGCTAGATTGCTATATATCGACAGCGCTAATTTACCACGCATGGGATTTCAATTCACTGCATGCGTTGAATTAGCATAGGGGGAATTACTATGCGTCGGTTTATCACGCATTGAATTACCACGCGCCGAATCACAACGCATTGAATTACCACGTGTTGCAGTACAATGCGCCGAATCACCACGCATTGAATTACCATGCGTTGCATTACCACGCGCTGAATCACCACGTATTGAATTACCATGCGTTGCATTACCACGCGCTGAATCACCACGCATTGAATTACCACGCGCTGAATCACCACGCCTCAAATCACCACGCGCCGAATCACCACTCATTGAATTACCACGCGCTGAATCACCACGCGCCGAATCGCCACGCATTGAATTACCACGCGCCGAATCACCACGTATTGAATTACCACACCTAGTATACCGAAGCGTTGTATCACCACGCGTTAAGTTACCAAGTATTGACCGCAACAGGTTGCACCATCGCCCACTGTATCACCACGCAAATGAACCCCCACATGTCTGATCACCACGCGTTGTATAACTACACGATAGATTACTATCCGTATAATAATTTCGCGTTGTATCTTCATATGCAAAGTGATCCTCTCCTTCTAATGGGGATGTCCCATCATATTCTCTATCAATATTAACATCAATAACCTTCGTAACAATCTTCCTATGCAAATATCCCTTTCCCGTTATAACAATACAATAATGAACATTATCCTGTATAAAGTACAGCAAGTACGAATAAAATTTGCTTTTAAACGAGTAACACACTGCAGTAGCGGCAATATAAAGAAAACATACTAAACTTCAAACATATTTTTGCTATTAAATAATTAATACAAAAATCAAACTTACTCGGCTTTTTTATCGAATTTCCGCCGAATCTCGATCTCCTCCTGGTTCTTCGGTCGGAAAGGCTCGTCCTCGAGGATATTGGTGAGAACAGCGATGTTCTTTCGGCTAAGTAGTATGCTGTACATTTTGTAACAAGCGATTATCATCGATAAGAACATGTAAATGTTGTCGCTGAATTCGGCTTGATTTTCCACGTTCAATAGCAAGTCCATAAGTTGTAGAAACGTTATGGCCGACACTAGTACACAGAGGAACACGGTGTACACGTTATACAGGAACTTCTTTAATGGCGACGTCCAAGATGGTGGTCGCCAACAACCGCACACTATAAGAAGCTGAAATATCCACTGCAACACCTGCATCGTACACGCTTCGATTGTCGATACAACAAATATACTCGGTTACTTTGATCGTCTTACAGTCATCCGTTCTCAACAATCCTCACCAATTTGTTCCTGTGCACGATGACTATAGTTAGAACGCATACTTTCTTTCTATCGTCGAACCACGCGCGGTTTCGTTCGAGGCAGAAGTCTTTTTCCACGATAATAATCCGCGTTTTCCTCTCCTTTCGTCAACGGTGTAATTTCTGAATAATGAAAACGCTAGTCGAACCGTGCACGATCATAGAATGTATATTTTATGCGAGCCAATTGCGTTAATATGCATTCACCATAAAGAGATACTTTACAGGGATACCTCCTCTCGTTGTTCCGACCGTGCTACGTTCATATTTTCCGAAAACACGAAAATATTTATGCGCTGTTCTACAAACATATTTCCTGTCATTTTATGGGTCTCTAATATTATCCCTGGGAAGCATCCATCTGTCAAGGGTTTCGCTTATACGACAGGAAATTCGATGTGGCTTGAATAAGAAAGCAGATGTTTCGATAAGAAAGACAGTGTTTCGATGGTTCAGTCGAAAGGCATTGCTCGATTGAGAAATATCGTGTGTTCGTGTCACAATTTCTGAATCGTTTGGATAGATATTCGTTCTCGAAGATAGAACTTCTACCATGGTGAAAACGTCAGGAATAAACACATTCAATAGTGTTAATAGGGTGATAGTGTTAATTCAAGTTTGATCGAATTGAAATTGAAATCGAACATCACTCGTCTTATTTTATATAACTTCATGTATGTACACCTAACAATGTTCGTCTTCTTCGAGGCTCGCATTCTTCTTCCTGACTCATATTCTTCAAGATCATCTACATGCAAGTGTGTTAAATTTGTTCTGTTTCACCCGTGGAACGCGACGTTTTCCCAGAAACACACGAAAGAAAACTTACATGTTCTTGTACGACCCCTCTGAAAATAAATCTGAAAATCGTACCGTCAACAGGATATTATTGCAGATTGATTTATATTTCCTGTCTGCAGAATTTCGAGAGTATCAAGCTGATTGTCAGGTACGATCGATATATTTTGAGGAATCTCGAAGCGTGAAATTGATGGAAAAATTTGTTTATAGAAAACAGATCACTTTTGGCAAGTATATACATAACTATTCTTCCAACAATTTATTGCTATTTACTCTACATTTGTCCACTGCACGTTACATACACTGCGCATGTATTCGTAACACACGATCGAAAAATGTACGTTTAAGGGTTGGTTCCATTATTCTTGGCCGCTTTGAAGCACGTTGTACGCCGAGTACGAAGTTTTCAGCAACTGTGTCGCATAAATTGCAATTGATTACGGTTACTTTGCGCAGAGATTGCCTAGAGCAGCGATGGACATAAAGAAATTGTTCAATTTAGAAATTTTTTCAATTTCTGTGTTTCTAAATTTTCAAATTTTCAAGTTTTCAAATTTTCAAATTCCTACGATTCTAGGTTTTGTAATAACCAAGTTTCTGAACTGTTACATTTCCAAATTGCTGAATTGTTGGATTTTCAAATTTCTATAGAGTTGATTCGTTAAATTTTTACGATTCCAAGTTCAGAAATAACCAAATTTCCTTCGTATGTCAGCACTGCATGCATCTTCATTTTATCAACAAATTGGTACTCACGTTAACGAATGCCTCTAGATTCACAGTGACTATATGTGCGCTAGTAAATTCGATGGACCTAGTGGCGCGTCTCATGATCACCGAAAGAATCCTTTTAGTTTCCTTACTCAATGACGGCCAATCGCTTCCGAATATTGTGTCCGAAATTTCGATGCTCTAATCGAACAAATATTCCCTTTCATTTCAAAAGCTTAAACTATTAAACTTAAGAGAGTTTAATTAATCTTAAGAGAATTAGCTTAAAGTGTGGTACTTGTAGCTGTAGCCAACCTTAAGTTTCACCTCGTTCCCGTACCAACAGAAAAAGAATATTTGTACCAGCATGGAACACGCGTACATTATTACTTTAAAAAATTTGTCGTTCGAGTTCTTCGTCGTTACCACCATGTAAAGGGTGAAGCACACCACCAACGTACTTACGCTGAACTGCACGAAAAGGATCATCTTGAACTCTTCGTTTATCGCCGTAGCGAACCTGCAATGTTTTTTTAGAAGTAGAAAATATGTATTGAAAGGACGATATACATAAAAAAATATATACATAGAGAGAGATATACAAACAGACATACACAAAAATGCACAGACAGATATATTGACAGACATACAGAAGGACATAATGAAATATATACATAGAGAAAGATATACAAACAAACATACACAAAAATGTACAGACAGATATACTGACAGACATACAAAAAAATATACAGAAAGATGTACATATACACATACAGAAAAATATACACACAGATATATAGAAAAATATACAGAAACTTATACAGAAGAATATACAGAAAGACATATAGAAAAATACATAGAAATCGTAAATCGACCGAATCGTTTAGTTATGCGATGACTAATTATGAAGACTAACCGGTAGACGCGATTATGGTAACGGGCTGACGACTTCGCAGATCGATCATCGTCCGGTTTGATAGCTTTCAAACGAGATCCTAGTATATCGAGTTGGGAACATGTGTGAATCAACAGACCCCAGATCAGCGTGTCGCACGCGATATGCACCATCGATCCAGTTACCAAAGATACAACTTGTAAGATGTAAATGACGATGTGAAGTGGTAACGGCAAATAATCGCAAGGTAGCCACATCCTGAACGGCAATTTTATCTCGTCGGTTTTCAGAATCCCAGAGAGCGAGCAGAACAACACCGACATTTCGGTCACGGCCAGGTGAACAAATGCGTGGTGACTTGAAACGAGAAACTACACGTAAAATAGTCACTCTTTACAGCACCTTCTCGTTATATTACCACGGTCAATTTATATCAAATTCGAGCCCAGTCCCTGTGACAACAGGGACACATGCTTCATTCAATGCTTGCGAAAGGAGCTTCACGACAACAATTGGCAATTTTTAACACGTTGACTGCCACAATGAGGCAGTTGAAAATTTGAATAGATTTGTTCACGACCAAAATCAACTGTTACTCGTGCCTACACTCCCGCCACTGAGCGCGCGCTGATTGGTTAGAGTTTTTCCTTATTAATTTAAAAATGAAGCCTCGTCCGATATTTTGGCAAAGGATAAGTCGAGTTAATAGAACATTGAAAAACTTACTGCGCCCTCTTATCGTATTCCCTACGAATCTCGATCTCCTGCCCGTTTTCCGGTTGAAAAGGCTCATCCCCCAGGATATCGGTCAGAGCAGCGATGTTCTTGCGGCTGGTCAACAAACCGTACATCTTCTGACACGCGACCACCATCGTCAACATCAGATAAATGTTGTCGCTCAGTTCATCCTGATTTTCCACCTTCAGTATCAGGTCCAGGAATTGTACGAACGTCGCTACGTACAAAACGACGAAGAGAAACGCGGTGTAGACGCTGTACAGAAACGTTTTGAAGGGCGACGTCCACGTGGAGGGTCGCCAACAACCGACCACTATCAAAAGATGAAATATCCGCTGTAACACTCGCATCGCACGCGATTCGATCTTCGATTGTTCCTGCGATTCGATATTCTCCTCGTTCGAAACGTACACCGATCTCTGGTTCACTGATATTCTTCGTGCACGCGATACGCATATTTTAAACACATTTTTCCCCTGTTGTCGGTTTCCAATTCCGTTCTCGATTGTACGTCAACAAAATCGATGGCCGGACAAAATTTTTATCCCGTGAAAATCGGCGTGTATAATGTACATAAACAATGTACATCGAACAGCATACGATCGTGTACTGTCTATATTATTTGCACCCCCCACAATAAGAAGCCTTCTCTTTCAAAAGATTGGCCGTCTATAGAATATCCCTTTGTACGCCGGGAGTATCATGTTATTATCATAATTTTGGAGAAGGACTTCGCTCAAACTGTTACCTTCTTCGACGTCTATTCATCATTCAACTTGTCTGTAATGTCGTCCAATAAGAAACTTCGCAACTACAAAGGTTTCGACGATGAGAGAAGGGTTAATGGTGAATTGTTTGAACCGTGAATAATGAAACGGATAGAAAATGTGCCATGTTGTTCCGACGAGTCAATCGAAAGAGTATGTTCGAGCGGTAAACATTGTATCGACAGTCTGTGACAGTGATTCTCCGCAATTTTTATCGGTAAAGTTATCCGAATCCACTTTGTTAATCATTCTTTCCGTTTGTCGAATTACTACTGACAATTTGGTGTTGTTTATTATAAAACGTACAAATGAATTGGAAAGGTAGGTGGAAATTATCGTGACAAAAATATTGTTGGAGGAAATATTTTAAAATACAGGGTGTGTCAAAATTATTATATTAAATAGTCTTTGATTCCAAACGGAATTTAGGCTATACTTTATTCAACGCGTACAGTAAAACCGATTGATATTTTGTCGTGTAGACGTACGAAAGCTCGTTCTTAGAAATGGAAATTATAACTGAAGATTTTGGAAAATACAGGGATATATATAATGTGTTGAAGAGTGGTGGAGGGAGTTGCGATTCGTAAGACCGGAGCTCGAAAATGACGCAGAGGGCAAGGTTGAGGATGATGCAGGGCTAAGTATTGTCGGTATGATTCGGAGTTAAGGGTGAGATCATCGGAGATATTGAATAGTTGGATAGGGTATCTATTGCATATTGTTTTAGGTTGGAGTTGGACAGGATATCTACATATATTATTTTAGGTTGGCATACAACAGGGATCCAAAAAAAAAAAAAAAAAAAAAATATTGGAATGTCTAATTGAAATTTGTGATTTTGGCTATTTACAAATTTCTAATACGATAACCCAATCGTCCCACATTTCAAGGTGGCTAACCCTGGTTTCTACGTAGTTACGTCAACGTTGTCGTCTCAATTACGATTCTTTCGTTCTTTGAAGTAAATTATACACCGAGTAAGACATTTTCAGTATCTGCAACAATTTATGCTAACGTCAATACGATTGTCGGGAATGACAGTATCTTCTTAACACTTTTCGTTACTAACGCTCACGAAGGTGCTTAGATCCATGGCGTAAATGTACGCGCAAGACAGTTCGATCGGATTCAGTGCTCTCCTTATTATATTTATCAGAGACTTTTTACTTTTGTTGTCGAGAGATATCCAATCCATTTCGGAGACGGCGTCTGCCACCTCGACGCTCTGTACTTGTAAACCGAAACAGGAAAATGTGAACTTATACCCGTGACTTATGATTTAACCCTTTGTACTCGAACAGCGACTCGCATTCGCCATTTTGTGTGTTCCAGTGACGGAACGCGTGCAGAGCCGACTATACTTGGGTTAAAATTTTCCAGATTTTGTAATAATAATGGTCTTAAAGAACAATTTAACGATAATAAATATTTTTTAAGTAAATCCATAGTGTTGTACTATTTGTGATGATAGTATCTGTTGTCACTATTTCATAGTGAAATGGGTAACAGTGGCAATTAACAACAGAAAACAATAATTTCCACAAAATTGGTTAAACTTCTCGGATAAAAATTTTTCGAAACAGCACATGGCAATAGCAAAAATCCTTCCGAGTGCAAAGGGTATTAACATTGATTGTACATCAAGCGTGTTAACATCAACGTTCAAAAAATACCTTCAATTTCAGCTCGTTCCCGTACCAACAGTAAAAGTAGATCTGTGACATCATGCAAGCCATGTAGAGAACAAACTGAAGATACGTCGAGTTCAATGGTGTATTTGTTAGTTTATGCAAAATGAAACACACCACCAACGTACTGGATGCCAATTGAATACAAATTATTATCTGAAACTTCTTCTGCACTATCGAAGCGTACCTGTGTCAGAAAATAAATTTATTATTTAATGTTGGCCCTAATAATTATGTATATGGATATAAACACGATCAACTTTCAAGGATGACCAAGACGCATCTTTTAACAAGTAAGCGTTAGAAAGTTATAACCCTTGCCTGTTTTATTAAATATATCTCCTTTAACCGAATAATTAATCTCCTTTAGCCAACTGGGCAGACTCAATACTAATACATATTTGTCGAGTCTATTCAGACGGGGATTTAATTTAATTTAACACTAAAACTACCGACGTATAATGTACATTAATTTCGTAGTTAAAAATATAGTTGAAAAATAAATAAATAAACGATGTAACATAAATCAATGCACATATTAATTCTTTACCTTGACGAGAATCAGCATAGATTTCAAGAAAAACGTCTCAACAAATTTTGTCGTTTAAAATAGGAAACTTGTGAAACAGTCGTATGACACCTTTGGTAGTTTTACTGTTTAAGATACCGGTTCTTAATTTAAGAATACTAACTCGTACAAGTGATCATGAAAAGACACGATTTTCCTAAGTTGCATACGTGACTCCATAGTAATCTCTTTCAATCTGTATTTTAAAATCTCCTGTTGACTGCACCCGTGCACGAGAAGACCGCAAAATATCACGTCGCATGCCACGTTCAGAAGCGACGTTCCGATCAGAGCAACGATCTGATGAATATAAGCCACGTAGTAGAACCTCGGAATGGAACAGTCGAAGGGTAACCAAGCTCTGTACAATAATTTTCTGTCCTTGAAGTCGTAGAACAGCGAGGACAAGATCATGCATAGAACCGTCATTTCCACCAGGATCGTGTAATAAATCGTTGTAGACCTGCAAAGAGTCTGTAAGAAGTTGGTACATCGACTCGAAGTTTCAATGAATATCGGTACAAAATTTCAAGGCAGAAAATCGGGATATTTTTACGTTCGTAACGAGTCATTTTATAGGTTCCTCGAAGTAGACTTAGCCATAAAGATATACTATTTGTAGTATGTGTTAAACAAATTGCATGCGTTTTATTACGAAATGTAACAAATTGCATGCAGAGGCATACGTTTCTATTCATCCGTCTCGATAAAGTGAAAATGGAGTGTGTGAAGTCCCGAGAGCTTATAAATCAAAATTCGTGTATTGTCGACATTTAAATCGGATATTTTGTTCGGTCCGAGACTATAACAAATGAAAAAGCCTAAGTCACATAGACCAAAGACAGGTCTAAGTTTTGTGCATCAATATCTTTATAATTCAACATTTTCATATCGTTTCAGAGTTTTACAATTTAGACAGACAAAACCACGTGTACGAGTAACATAATTTAAAGAAATTGTACAATTAATTACCCAATATTTTTATCGAATTTCTCTTGAATCGACTTCTCCCGGTCGTTCATAGGTTTACTGGGTTCTTCCTGAAGATTTTCCACCAACACCTTAATGGCTTTGTGATTGATCAAAAGCGTGACGATTTTGCAACAAGCGAGGACTGATGCAATGAACATGTACAGTCCTTCACTGAGATCGTCCGCTGTTCTCACGTTAATTATCACGTTCAAAAATTGTGATATGCAAAAACTGTAGAGCAAGGAGCACACGAAACACGTGTAGAACACGTACGCGATCTTTCTGGGCCTGTTGTAACAGTTGGACGGCCTCCAGCACCCACAAATTGTTAATATGTTGAAGGCTGGTTGTAGAATGTTCATTTTCTGGACTGGTATCGGCAAACGGGGTGGACGATTTAGAGAAAAAAGACGAAAATCTTGTTAGCAGGTAAAATGTGTCGCACAGAACTTTTTACTTGCATTCGTTTCTTTGCAGTCTCTGTTACGATTATCGCGTGATGCCGGTTCGCAAGTTGCACTGAACTATTTTTCATTCGCTATGTCTCTACCCGTGCACAAAAATGTGTACAAAATTAATGATCACGCAATGTCTGTTGCTTTAGAATGTAGTATTTCATAGGAGGTATGCAATGGTGTATCGTTCCCGTAATTTCCAGTTTATTTCTCCCCTAATTGCTTGATTATCTTTTCATGAATCTCTTTATCTTTGTAACCGCTTGTGTTCGGTCCCCTCCGTGTTTTTATAATTAATCGCGACGCTGCGGGACATTTCCAAACACGATTTTTATTTATTTACAGCGTATAAAGACCGTAGAGACGGACGTGGAAGAAATGGAAACAGTTTACACTCGTTTGGAGACGAGACAGGATACAGAGAGCATAAGTGTGTTCGGTCAAACTCACATTCCCCAAATTGGAGATAATCTAACAGAATTTTTGTGGAGTTGTAGTGGAATTTTCGGAAGAGGATGGACAGAAATAAGGTATTTTAATTTAATTTCTTCTTTTGTAGCAAAATATAATGTATTTACAATAAAGCGTAATGTTAATTTAATACATTTTTTAACCCGGAATGTATTACTATTCCAATATCGCATAACTCATTATCAACAGCTCGAAAATTTTATATTTATTTTTTGTATTCCGCTTTCCCTGTATCGTTCACAGTATCAAGAATTTCGATCCGCCGTTCACACGTACAAGAATACATAATACATTTATTCGTGGCTTGAACTTTATTTAAAAAATAATATTATAAAGGACGCAGTTTTTGTACAGTATACTTTTATACAAGCTATAAATGGTACAAGTGTTAATTATTATTAATTGGTTCCGTCCGGGCGCGATCTTCCCGTAACTTTTGGCATTTTCTTGTTCGTCGAATCCTCCAGCTCTTTCGGCTTATAATAATGCGGCGCCACTTCCAGCAACCATTTGCTTTCAATCTCTGTCACCTATTAAGTCAACAAGTGCATTCGTTACCATACACACCGCACGAAATAAGAAATAAACTATATTTTAAGAGAAACAGTGCCAACCTGACGCATGAACTCTTTCGTGGTAAAAACCAGCTCGTGATAGAGCAACCAACGCGGTAGCTCTTGGAACAGCGAACTGTTCGGGTGAATCGACACCGTTTGGTTGTGTTTCGCAGTTTTATAGTGTCCTCCTTTCGACAATCGTGCCACGTGATAAAAGTAACCTGCCGTGATAGCCTAAAAAATCAAGCGAAACATCAAATTTCTCTTCGACAACGTAACGAAGTTAATTCGCACGTTTGTCCGCGCTCACCTTGCGAATATTCACAGTTTCCGTGATCCCGGACACCAGATCCATCTCGACCCGTTGCATAAGTCCGACCAGCTGCTCCCTCACGTCCCTGGCACGTTTCATCGAACGATGCTGAATGAAGTTCTCGTAGCACCAATGCGTACTGAAGTCACTTTGTTGCCACTGGTTGTAGACGTTCAACAGGGTGAGGTGATCGCCACCTGGTACGTGGAAGTTCTTGCGCGCCGTGTCCGCGTGGATGATCTTGTCCTTGGGCCTGTAGAAAATTGCGCCGTTCACCGACAGCATGGCCGCGATGGTGGCCACCTCCTCCGAACATCGGTATTGCTCGCTGGCCAGCAACATTTTAGCCATCATGGGATCCAGTGGAAACTCCGCCATTCTTCGTCCGAGCTTCGTTAGTTCACCGCGATGATTCAAAGCGCCTAATGCGTACAGTTGCTCTAATGCGAGAACCAAGGTTTCGTGGGGCGGTGGATCCAAGAAATCAAAGTGCACCAAGTCATTTATACCTAGAGCCTTTAACGTCAGTACCGCGTTACCTGTAATGTGATGATCGAAGTATGTAACATGGAGCAAATAACATTGCTGGACTAAACCTGTTTATGGTTAGTTTAACCTAGGTGAAGTCAGAACCCAGTTATTTTGGTCTAGCTTAAATCAGAGATTGATGAAGAAAAGGATTATAATAACATGGAGCGATGATTTTACCGAGATTGATCCTCTGAATTTCTGGTACGGTATTATCCTCCAATTCGTGTTGATAAGCCCAAGCTGTATAAAGTCGGAAGCACTTTCCTGGAGCTACCCTTCCGGCTCGACCAGCTCTCTGATTAGCGGATGCTTTGCTGATCGGTACCACCATCAAACTTTCCATGCCTGTGCGAGAATTGAAGTTGTTTTGTTTCGCAAAGCCAGGATCTATCACGTATACTATATTATCGATCGTTAACGAAGTCTCCGCGATGTTGGTAGCAAGAACCACCTGTAATTCGAAACAAAATACACGAAAATAACGCGTGCCGACAAATAAAAAATAAGAAATCATACTTTTCTTGCTCCAGGAGGTGTCGGCTGGAATATCTTCGCCTGCATGTCGCTCGGGAGATTAGCATAAACGGGTAGAATCAACAGTTCCGCTAATTTAGATCCTAACCGTCTCACTCTCTCCTGCAACATTTCCTGGCACGTCTCAATTTCGTCCTGACCTGCCAGACAAAGAATGATCGAGAATCGTTGTCGTGTTCAATAAAAATCGACGTAGGGATAGGCATGTACCTGTTAAGAACACCAATATATCGCCAGGAGGTTGAGTCGCGTGTATCTGAAGGATAGAAACCACGCAAGCGTCGATGTAATCCGCCTCGGGGGCTTTAGTATAATAAATATCAACCGGGAAACGACGACCAGGTATCCGAAATATCGGGGCATCGTCAAAGAATTCGCTGAACTTCGTCGCGTCTAAGGTAGCCGACGAAATAAGGAGTTTTAAGTCTGTTCGAAATCTTGTGATGTCTTTCACCAATCCGAAAAGTATGTCGGTGTGCAAAGTGCGTTCGTGGGCTTCGTCGATGATCATCACGCTGAAAGAAATTCGATGTTCGGTTCAACTTACGTCGATATGCATTGATTCACCGCAAAATGGACGACCACGTATTGGGTCACCCAGGATTAAATTATCACGCATCGAATTTTTAAGTCGGGACCATATACCTGTAAGAGGCCAAATCAGGTTCGCTGAGGAATTCGCGATGCAGAGTACCGTCGGTCATATATTTGATACGTGTACGATGGGAAGTGCAATCCTCGAAACGGATCGCGTAACCCACTTCGTTCCCTAACTTCACAGCCATTTCATGAGCTACCCTAGCAGCCACGGACATCGCGGCTACTCTTCTCGGTTGCGTGCAACCGATTATTTTATTATTCTCCGCGAATCCTGACTCGTACAAGTATTGCGGAATCTGCGTGGTTTTTCCTGAGCCTGTCTCTCCTTCGATGATTAGTACCTAACGAGACGCACTCGGATTAGTTAATTACCTATCGATTTAACACGATACACTCGCGCGAAGTACCTGGTGATCTCTGATTGCTTGGATGAGATCGTTCCTGAAGGGATAAATTGGAAGACTCTTTTTTGTTTCTTGTATAGTTTGCAAAGCTTTTACTTGAGGTGGTGGACTCTCCTGGCGTTTTTTGTCTCTTTCGCTGCCGGGCATACGCAACGCTTGAACGAATTCAACTTCGTCCTCCAATAGAAGATCATAATCTTGTTGTGCTACAATCAATGATCAAAGTTGCGGGTAATGAGATTTATCGGTAACGTCGGCTAAATTGTATTGTAACTTTTTTTATCTTGTATACCTTTTCTATCCTTGGCACCGAAACGAAAAACAGCGGACGACATTTGATCGGATTCCCACTTGCTTTGTTCAGATTGCGGTGGCTCATTTTCATGTACATCCGTTTCTGGTTCCAACTTACCCTTTTCCAAGGGCATGTGATATCTTTGAACCCTTTCAAGCTCCCTAGCTTTCTCATGTTCCTTTGCCAACTGCAGTAATTGCTTCTTATGGTCCCTTTCTTTCCTTTCACGCTCTGTTAAGCTAATAATTAAAAGTGATAGTCATTTGCATCACATAATTGTCAGTTTGCATAATATTTATATTATTAAAACAAATTACACTTCTTCCTCAAACAGGTACTCATCATCAATAATATCAGCTTCTAATTCGGCCACTTTATCTTCTTTACGCTTTTCCAAATATTTTCTACGAGATTCAACACGCAGCTTTGGTAATAACTTCTCCCGCATGTCAGTTTCCATAATTTTAAGCCTCTTTGCTGCCTCAGCTACATGAACAGTAATGCACTTATGACAAATATGTTTTTAGGGGTACAACAAATATTCAGCTCATTTAATACATTAAATATTTATAACTCTACATTGTGTTACATGTTTTTTTTTGTATGTATTACTAAGCTATACTATCCAGTATGATACATAGTTGAAGCTAAACTCTAAATAGCTCTTGTGGCACCGTACATGTAATACTTGGTAAGAAATGAATTAAACAACATAATGTACCTGCTCCTGAGCCAGCCGGCATAGCAACCTTCCGTATCTTGCTCTCATCTTTTGCCTTAAGTCTACTAGCAAACTCATCTCTTTCTTTGATATCCCTCCGGCGTCTCTCCTCTTCGCTATCGCTATCGTCGCTCGAGGATTCCCTTTTCCTATATTTACTCATATTGCTGTTGAAGCGGTAGACAGGTTATGTTTACTCGTTACCAAACAACGATAAGAGAAAGGGTGCAAAAAACGAAATACTATTTCTTTTTCTTAAATTTAAAGTCACAGAACATATTGTGCTTATACAAGAGCCATTAGCGTTCGTGTTGTTTCAATGACAAACACTAAAGGAATACAGCGTGAGTGAAGTTGTTGAAGGTTAGGTAAACTTCACTTCCGTGAAAGTAACCGAAAATGATACTCGTGTTTCCTATTTCCCTTCGTTCGTTCGTTTATGTTCTAGGAATATGGGTAACAAACATAATTTAAGCAACCGACATGTAAAAATATTCAAAGAACTCGTTTAATTACGGAAAAAAAACCGAACGGCAAGTTTATCCAGACATCAGCTGGCAGCCATGCTCGAAGAATGGGACCCGTTGCCAGGCAACGTGCGCAGCGTTGCTCGTACGCGTGCGTGCGTAACTTCATTCAAGAAAATATACTACGCGCGCACGTTTCATTCTTCCAATCGACGATCTTTATCTTCCCACTGTATCTTCTTTTTTCGCGTTGCGAAGCGATGTGCACATTTCAGACAAATTTTCATATTATATTTTCATACAATATTTTCATACAATATTTTCATGTTATATTTTCATGTGATATTTTCATATAATATTTTCACATTATATTTTCATATGGTATTTTCATATTATATTTTCATATGGTATTTTCATGAAATATTGTCATATTATATTTTCATGTGATATTTTCATATAATATTTTATATTATACCAACGAAATAAAAGAACGAAACCGAGCATTGATTCGGAATAATTAAAGATGAAATGATGCGTAAACGATTTTTTAAGATCGTTAAAAATTTATTGACACAAAGCACAACTTTGAAGTGATCACTTGTGGTTGTAATAGGTGCTGTTTCGCGCAGTATATATTCTACGTGTCCACGAGAGGTTTCTTCGTTAAAATTTATTTCTAAACAGGTGTGTGTGGTTGCGATCTACCCACAAACAAAAAATATTCTCTGGAACAGGAGATTTGTATCTCGATCGAAAGGTATGGACATAATCGTCGACGGAACCACCACTGGAGTTTGTGATACCTGGACAACCAACATTTACACAATGTACTCTCGTTATATTGCCGTATTTTTACGCAAGGTACAAATGAAATTTCCAAGTACAAAATTGTCACATTCTCGATGCCCCAAGTTTGCAGATTCACCGATTCCCGAATTCTCCGTTTCCTAAATCCACAAATCCACAAATTTCCCAGATTAGCAAATTTTGGAAATTTAAAAATTCTCAAAATCAATCATATCTATGATAATTTCTAAATTTCTATTTTGCGAGGTGGTGCCGTCGTCGATATGGCCACGCGAGAGTGACAAGTGCATATGTACTTACACACACTGAACAGAGCCGATCGTTGTCTCGAATATACTTTTTTTTATTATACATACATTAATGAAAATATATAGGTAGACTGTAGCTTGTCGAAGCAGCGAAAATGTCAATGTATAATCAGCTACAGTATTCGTACGCGAACCTGTGTTTGTTAATTCTGTATCATTTTTTGTCCGGGAGGCACGTGTAGGCCGACACGCGTAGACCATTTTGTAGAAGGATTTCGACTTTGCCGAATTACGTATGTAGCGGTATGTTTTTGTATCGATCGGATTTCCGAAAACGAGTAATAAAAATGATGTCGATTCGCGAGTTACACGGGGACGAAACGCATACAAGTTTTGGGGTACACATGGTAATTATACTTTCGCTGGCTTCGATTAACACGTTGAATCTTTGTCTCTCACACCCTCTCTCTCTCTCTCTCTCTCTCTCTCTCTTTCGTTCTCTCATTCTTTCTCTCTTCAAACTCACGTTCTTTCTCTGTCTCTTTCCTATTCTACTGCACAGCCAAACACTTGTTCGATCACTCGTTTTCAAAGCTTCGTTTTTTTTTTTTCTTACTTCTTTCATCGGCTTCCCATCATCTCTTTAACGCGTCATTATTTTCAACGTCGTGACGACACGACTTCTTCGCCATCACGTATCGCGTGTTCTTGTTCACAACGGACTTACGCAACGCCGCAATCGGTCGTACAATTGTTTCTTGTTTCTATTTTGTACGCTTCGCTATTTTTTTTTCCTCCATTTATCGACGATGAGCTTCGTGGTTCGTTATCTGTCGATTATGTACACTTCGGTGCAACGCGGGCTTCCTTCGGCGTTCGGAAAAAGTTTTCGAACTCGAAACCGTATCGATATCTTCGCGATATTCGACCCGAGAGTTCCGATATTCTCGAACGGCCGGATCTCCAAGTTTCTACTAGCGAAAAAAGCAACGAGCGCCGGGGATCGTGATTCCCCTGTATCAGCGTTTTTCCCTAGGAAAGCGTACCGTGCTCGCCAGTGTACATACACCGTTTTCGAAAACTCGGTCGTGATTCCCTTTATGCCCGAACAACGGGATTCCCGACAGGCTCTCGCGTCTCGTAAATTTGTCGACGTAACGGGACTCGATTCTATATTTTACTCGACATTACAATTTTGTTGTACTAACCGATCACACCGATTCGTTCACAATCGATCGTCGATGGGGCGCGTGTTCGATCGACCGGCCACGACGATCGATCGTCAACGGTCTTATTAAAATAACGTTTTCACGATCGAGTATGAAAAATAAGAAACTACCGATCTTTTCTGGATAGTTTGCTTCATCTGTGTTCGCCACGGACGATTATAGACGGGTGTCCAATATCGAGGAATTAAGTAATTGCGATGGACGCTCGTGTGCCACAAAATCAAACAGAATCTCGCAAATTATCTCGATACACATATTGTTGCACGATACTGCCGTTCGGTATCTCATTCATTCGTTCTTCCCTCAAAAATTTCGAACGATCTCGTACTTTTCGAGTACCGTTTCAGAAAATTTACTTCCTACACTCGTCCTCCAAAATCTGAACACCTACGAGCACGCGAGTTCGCGTGTCTATCAAAATCTAATCGGTACTCAAAAAATTTCATCGAGCGGCAAAATAAGCGACGATACGTGCCCAGATTTTGAAGAGATGATTCGTTTAACGCTTTGGCTGCCATGTCACTCGTATATGGGTGACACTCGAATTTCTACGCAGATTTCACAGGTATTAGGTTGGGGAATAAGTTCGTAGCGTTTTTACATTTTCTTTTGTTTTGCAACGATTTTTTTCCTGTTCGACAAGGTGTATAATACTCATTCGATAGATCTCTTTCTTGCTAATAGCCGAATACATAATTAATTAATTTATTGTTATAACTATTGATTTTTGTTTAACACTAGAACTACCAACCAGTCAAAATGACTGTCATGTTTTATTGAGACGATGAATGGTTGTATATGGTAGGTGATGCTGCAATATTTATTTATTTATGTTTCTTCTATATTTTGAGTTTTGAAGTAAGCATGCATTTAATGCCAGTACGTCTAGTGTTAAATAAAAGTTTTTGATAAAAACTCTACGAACTTATTCGCCAACCTAATACATTATTCAAAATTTTTTTCTCTTTTATACCTGAAACATTCGCATCAGTTGCTCGAAACTACGGAAAATAAATATAACGAGGTATCGTGAATATATTTAATAAAATTTGTTAAGAATGAAAATACTACCCAAGGAAATTTTCAATCATTTTCGTGTGGCAGTCAACGCGTTAAAAATGTGTCGATCTTTTCGGGCGACTATCGATCCGTATCGAGCGATCATCGTACCGAATGTCCATGTTAAATACGGCTAAATTGCGAAGTGGATGCATGATTGTCAGGCGTTCGATGGGATTAAGTTTTGTCTCACCGGTATCTTTCGTTTTCATCTCGTTCGTCTAAATCCTGTACATCCACCGCCAAATTCACCCGTGGAATTTCGACTACGTATATATTACAATTTTTGTTTGTTTGCGGCGATTCAGGCACTGCGATTGACTTTATATTTTGAGCCGAACTCGATCGAACCCGACAATCCTGCATTCGATCATCCTTGCCTGTTCAGGACATCGACAATTCGCTGCCCAGGTACCATCGACGCGAACCTAAGTAACAAAATTTCGGCCACTCGTTTTATCACGGCGGACTCTCGCTGTATCGATCATCTTCACTCTATCGATGTTCGGCGCAATCGATGACGAGAGTCCATCACGTTGACCCGTGCTCCTTATTATCGATAGACGGCGGTAGTTAAAATACTTGGAGAATCACATCGAGGAGAGAAATGTCGAATTCTTAAAAATTACGATTGTTCCACCGTCCGTGATGGAGTATCAAAAATTTAGGTTCGACGGCGGCGCAAATGGCAGAGGGACGAAAGTTTCGAGGAAGAACGTGGACGAAAGAATCTGGTAACGGGTTGTGAGTACCCGCTAGGTCGAGTACCGTGTCACACGATAACAGTGGCGAAAATTGTCCATTGTTTTGTCCGTCTGCCTAAGTTAAATCCGATCTACAACGTCTGCCGATTCCCACGAGCTGACGATTACGCGTCGTGCACGTAACGAGCATCGCTTATCTAAGAACGAACAAATAAAAATTGTAAAAAGAAAGGATAAAATCTTCACTTCGAACGACACGTTACGATTGATCACGTTAATCCTTCTAAGGATGACATGCAGCGTATAAAACATATCTTATCTATATATATATTTAATATTTTTTACGGCTTTTTTTTCTCTTTCTGTTTTGTCAATATATACTTCTTATCAGTATATATACATACGTATATATATATATATTCATTCATATATCTAGTTGCTTCATCCGGTATTTCGTTTACACGCTCTATATATATATATATTCAATACACATATACGCGATGTACGTTTCTTACTCGTCAGCGAGGATCAACGATCGTTTTCGTCGACGCAATTGGCTCCTCGAATCATCGAAAACAACAAGAAGGAGGAAAAACGGGGGTGTTCTCGCGCGAGCCAATTCGATTTTTCACCCTTTAGGATCGTGACTGTTTCGTGTCTCGTTTAAAAATATTCTCCGATCGTCGGGAATTGATCGGTCTCGTTTGCGTGCGAGACACTTCCTTCTTCTCCACAATCGAGTATCCTGGCCACGGCAAGAAAACGTGTACGTGCGCGCGCAACAATCGGCGTGACGATCTCCTTAGCAAAAAATTAAAACCGTCGATCACGAACCCGAACGTTCTGTCATGAGAACCTTCTCACGGTCAATGGATCCCTCTGTGGACTGTTAGCGCTATGCACGATTCACTATACGCTTTGTCATCCTGTAATTCGAGGTTCCAAAAGTGTTGTTCCGTCGCGCCTTGTCCGAACGATCGATCGTCGCGTTATGGAGACCCCGGACGATCGATACGGGATCGATAATTAACACCCGCATCCTTCTGTATCGAGCGATCGGATGTATTCGACGTATTCATAGTTTGGATTAGAAATTTTCTTTGTAGACAACGGAATAAAGTGAATTGTTACTGCGAATTAACAATATGTAGTTGTTATTGTGAATTAACAATAATAAGTTTAATAATAAAAAACAATAATAACAAAAAATTGTTACGAATATGGACGATCGTTAGCGTAATTTGTAAGTCGATGGAAACCACGTGTACTGACAATTATAATGTCATTACAATTAACAATAAGAAATTGTGAAAATATAAGGACGTTGTAAAAAATATAGACATATTTCATGTCTATTGACATGTCATTATAATCAACAATAATGTTAATTCAATAACTGATTTCAATAATGAAATAACAATAGTGTTATTGTGAATTAAGAATAGTAAGTTGTGTAAATATAAAGAAATTGTAAGAAATATGGACCTGTTTGTATATGGATGTATAAATTGCGTTAGGGTAATTTGTATGTCAATCGAGACCGTATGTACTGACAGTTATAAGTGACACGTAGTGAGAACGTATGAATTTGACTAATAAAGTAAAAATCTCATAACAAACTTGTAACAAATACGTTCCACAGCATCGTTCAAGAATTTTGTCGAACTAATCAAATTAATCAAACTTCTGGATAAATACATACATGAAAAAATTATATGCAACGCATACTTTTATGAACTCTCACGAATATTATTGGTAATTCGTGAGTATGACCGGATTATTATTATATTATCGATATTAGGTCGGAATTCTAAATTGCTCGTTGGTGGTAACGATCGACGATGTAATATCGATCGTCTGAGGTCTCCATTAAATCGATCACGAGGCCACATATCCATGTTCCTTTCTGCGTTTGTGCATATCATATCAACGCCCGTTCGAGGGCCAGGGTACAAATATGTATTTCTTCGTGTTGTCTCCTCGACAACCTAGTCACCGGTGATGGGCCAATAAATCGGTTCGATTCCGAAGAATATTTCGACTCGCCTCGATTACCATTCGAAGTCAGACATTTTTGAACGTTTTGAAGATCTCCATATTAGCCCTTTGTACTCGACTTGCGTTCGCCATTTAATTCGATAGAACAACTTGAATAAATGTTACCCAGATTTTGAATACGTTTCAATTTGAAGCACGTTCCCAAGTATAATGAGATGTCCACTTGCCAGTAACAAAATTTCGAATGAAAAGAGTTAGTGCAACATAATTTTATTATGTTCGTATCGAGTACCTTAAATTTGATCCTCAATGCATCGGGATGACTTCGAGCTAACAAGTTGGATTCGAACGAACAATCAGCCACGAAGAAGTAAACCGTTCATCAAAAGTCGATAACGGCGGTATAAAATATCTTCTCGAAATTCAGGAGATTTCGATAAAAAAAAAAATAAATACCGCGTGTTGGAACGCGAAGATCGTAATTCGAGTCAAATGTACAAATTCGTGCGACATGTAACATCGCGAGATCTCGTAAGATACCTAGGAGGCTAGTGATGGCTTTAAGAACGCGAAACATCGAACAAGCATCGAAGCGATCCGCGATTCGACGAAACGATCGAGACAGCCGTTAAATGTACAAGAACAAGTATGAAATGCCCATCACCGGTAATAAACCCGATCACGGAGCGTGTCGAATACCCGATCGCGTAACGATCATCCGTAGATCATCGACGACGCGTTCCCGGATTACGTTCGCGGCTCTCGTACCGCCATCATTCCGTAAGCTAGGCTTAAAAAGTAAAGTGCGGGGCCGGCGACATTCGTTGGCCGGCCCAAAAGTGAATCGGTTCAACGTATCAACGATTTGATTCGTTTTGTCAGTCTGTGCTCTCCTAGTCCATGATGAGTTAAAAAGAAAACAAACAAAAAAAAAAAAACAAGAAAAAGAAAAGAACCCGGAAGAAGAAAAGAAAGAAACAGGAGGGAAAACAACGAACGAACGAACAAACAAAAAAAATGAAAGAAGAACGCGTTGTATAATACAAGAAAGAGGATGGTCCGGGACCGCGAAGGAGAAATTACGATTACGGTTTCTTGAGGCTCGATAATGTTACGATTCGCGGACAATGTTATGGCATTTTTGTCCGCGGATCCTCGTAAAATGCATCTGAAATGTGCCACCGAAAAAACGCTAGCAACGATTAAACGCGGAAAATTCAAACACGACGGCCATCGGGCCCGGTCGTGTCCCTGTCTCTCTTTCTCTCTCATTTTCTCTTTTCTTCTCTTCGTTGTTGAAAAGTCAACAATAACAAACGGCCGCGCCGGATTCGTTCCTGTGTTCTTAAACTTCCGTTCTGGGTAAGTGTTGTTGGCCGCGACGTCGCGAGTCTCGCGGAAGGAAAGAAATTCGTAGGTGCCGTTCGACGGTCGCCGGTGATATCGCGTGAACGTACATTCGGATGCAACTTAGGCTATCTTCTGATAAAGATGAAGGTCGAACCGCACGTTTCCGAACTCGGGAGAGTTCGGGGACATTGCAGGGAAAGTCTAGGGAGTACTCGGCTCTTAGTTCTCAAGTTTTATAGATAATCTAGGCAGGGTCTGAGACGGCGATTAAGTGTCCACATCCATGGAGATTTTGATTTTTCAAACTTCGTCGTTTGGGGATTCGGAGATTTAAGAATTCGAAAGTTTGATAAAAATATAGGAATTTAAATTTACAAATTCGCAAATTGTAAAACGATGAAATTCAGAGATTTGGGGATGTAGAAATTTAAGAATTCGAGATTTTGGAAAATCTAGGAATTCCATAACTTCAACGATTTGGAAGTTGCTATGAAATATGTACATTTTTGAATTTGCAAATTGTAAAACGGTGAAATTCAGAACTCTTGTAATTTGCCCAGAAAGAAACCAGAGACAAAAACAGAATGAGGTTAACCTCCCCACGACCCCAACAAGATATGACCCGTGTCATCCTCCGAAAACGACCCTTTACCTAAAGTTAGCCTAAGTTGCTTGCGAGCGAACGGAAAGAGGAAACGATACAATGAAATTTCCGGTCGAGGATACGTGATATTCGCGCGTTGATCTAAAACGAACGACACTACGTCTCTACAGATTGAGAAAAGTCTCTATAACGCTCGTAGTCCCCGTTTCTCCAGTTTACTATTTTCTTCGTCGTTTTTATCCCGTTTATAATATACGTTTTACGTCGGTTTTTTTTTCATTTTTTTTTTTCTTTTTCACTTTTTGCACGTTTTTTAGGATGGACATTTTCCGTTTCCTTTTAAATCGATAACGTTATAATAGGCAGTGTTCGTTGAGAAACTGCTACAGAGACACGCATACACACACGTATACACACGATACACGCACGAAAGTTCGATAGAAATTGAGTGTCTAGAATAGAACGAGGGCGGTGTACGTAGCTCGAAACTAGTATCACCCTTCTTTTGTTATTTAAATCCGAACAAATGTGTGATCATTGGACGCATGTTTGTGTGCCGTCATCGTTCGGTGCCGGATCGCGCGCCTTCTCTTCGACGATCGTGTTCAGCAGAAGAGAGAATGTGTCGTACTAAAAAAATATATGTATATTATATATATAATGTATATTATATATATATATGTATATACGCTTATCATCTGTGTATTTTTCCTGTCGCGTGGACCATCCACGGCGTTGGCCCGTAGGAACGCTGAGCGCGTCGCATCGAGAGAAAAATTACGCTCGTATCGTCGTTGTATGCCGATGGATCGATGCAACGTACGCGAACGAAAAACGAGTCGATTAACCCAGGAATTTCTTTCCTTCGCGGTATCATCACCTGCGCACCAGGTGGAACAACGGCGACAATTAGCGAATGCTACCAAAACGAATACAATCACTGTAGAAACCTTGATCACGATGCCGCGACAGCGTCGAACAGCGGCGATTATGGTTACTGGATAGTAGTAGCGGTAGTAGTAGTAGTAGTAGTATAGTAGTAGTAGTAGTAGTAGTTACAGTAGCAACGACACAATAATAGTGATTGCAGCGGTAGCTGTGTGACTATGTATGTGTCTCTCTCCGTGTGTGTATCTGTACGTGTCGTGTGTGTCTATGTATATGTTGACGGTGACGTACTGTTGTTGCACTCGTTGCGTGTTGTAAGTCGAATGGTTTATCGAAGGAGTCGCGATTCACGATGAGGCTCGTTCTCACTGTTGTCGACGACAGGCCGACCCAGAGTCTCGGGGTCTGGTCTTCCGGTTACCGGGACAGAGGGTCCCAGCCGATTTTCCCGCAAACCAGCGATCACTGAAAGGTCCACCGGTAGCGTGGTACATCGGACGATTTGCATCAGAGTCACATGCGTATGCGGAATCACAGAATGACACAGCACCGGCAATATCTTTGCCGTGATGCACCCGCGCTTGGCGGCGGTGTCACCGGCGCGAAGTACGCGTGGACTTTGATGTTCGGCAGATGAGTCTGAAACAACAACGATCAACCATTTTAATCGGACGAAATAAAAAAAATATACGCACGTATATATAAATAATACTAATACTAGACAAATTCTCTTATTCGTTAAGGGTGAAAAACTCCATCATTTTCTTGCATTTCATAAATGGACAGAACTTTCCTAATATATTATGTCTAACAGACTGCGAAAGTAGAGAAAGGTAGACGAAGCTGGTGATACAGTACTCTGAGTCTACGTATGCCGGCTCTGGTGATCAGTTGACAGTCATACAGCTCGATGCGTTCGAGATTATGGCAGGCCTGTAGAAGGTGATCGAGACTAGCATCTGTGATGAGGGGGCAGTTGTCCAATTCCAGCACCGCCAGATGTTCGGCCGCGCACGGTGAAAGAGCCAATTGCCGGATGCCCTCGTCGGTGATCAGTTCGCAGTGCGACAGGCTCTGTTTCACACGAGGCATCGAATTCTTGTTATCAACTTGTACCGAGTACAACACCGTTCAACATATAACGAAAATCTCACTCTCTCGAGGTTCAAGATCGCTCACCAGTTTCTCCAACCTCGGACATCCCATGGCCAGGTGAATGAGCGTGGCGTCCGTTATTAAAAGGCACTCCTCCAGATCCATCTTCTCGAGCAGTCTGCAATTCTGATATCGAACAGAAACATTGTTGTAATTCTGATATCAAACAGAAAATATATGCCCCGGAGACAGCGGGACCTACAGATAGGTCACACTCGACTGTCCCTGAGACAGCGTGGTCCATAGGTAGGTCACATTAGACTGTCCTTGAGACAGCGTGGCCCACAGATCGTTCACACTCGACTGTCTCTGAGACAGCGTACACCTCGGTGGATAACATTTGCATTTCAGGGAACAGGTAGCACAAGATTATTTGATAAGGTAAGTTTATTAAATTTTATCTGAATATTATTGACGAACTGCTGCCCCACACAGCATGAATTTGAGTCTCGGGCAGAATATCACGAAAACCGTGGTAAGGGAGACTAATAGGATTTGTTCGATAAAAAATTGATGATGTCGATAAAGCATCAACTTTGATAGTATCGATGGGACTCACTTTCGCGAGGGCCTGAAATCCCGCGTCGGTGAAATGTGTGCAAGCGACGCATTCGAGGACGCTGAGGAGCGGACAGTGCTGCGCCAGGGTGACCAGGGACGCGTCCGTCAGATTAGGGCAATTCGACAGGCAGACGTAATGCAATCGTGGACACTGTTCGCTGAGTTCTCGAACCGCGTCGTCCGTTATGTTCTGCAAGCAATCCGTTATCAGAGACCTGTCCGTCTCTCGTTCGATAGATTCAGCGTCGTACGAACGCTATACTGCGCGTGTCTCGCGAGAAGTCTCGATGTTTATCGTTCGTGGTACACCACGATCCGATACTCTACATTGCCGCTCAAAAATATGTGGACACTTCTTTAATTCTTCTAACTACCTACGATGTCTTCGGTAAATTTGATTACCTAGTATGTATTTCGGTTCGTGCACGGTCGGTGAACATATTTTAATAACGATTCGTTGAATATCTTACCGATTGAGATAAAAAATAATTACACGCGAATATATTTTACATTGTATATCTTTTTATAATTACACATCTGTCGCATGATTTTAAACTAATCTAACTAACTAATATAAAACTAATAAACTAACTAATGATTTTAAATTAATAGTAACCCCGTTTACGAGTTGTTTAATTATTTCAGTATATACATTATATACCACACGAATATGATAGGTGTTCACGTACATTTGAGCGGCCGTATACGATATCTTCGGAGTATATACAAAGTCGCTCGAAAAAAGGTGATACACAATCGTCACCTGTTCTCCGTGAAACAAAATTTGAACCAAAAAGATGGCGCGTCGCGAAGCGGTATAACTTTCGTGTAGTACTAAGTATAAAATTCGAGTACCCTGCATTCGTGTAGATTGATCGCCTCCAAATTAGGGCAGTAAAGGGCCAGACATTTGACGGCCCTGTCCGTCAACTGACGGCATCCTTTGCAGAGGAAGCTACGTAGCTCGTTGCAGCCCCTCGCCAAAGCTTCGACCCCGTTGTCGGTAAGTAACTCGCACCAGGACAGGTTGATGTGAGTGAGAAGGGGACATCCGTCCGAGAGATCCTTCAGGGAAATGTCCGTAATCTCGGGACAGGAGTCCAGGTTCAGTCGTTGGAGTTTCGGACAGTGACTGCTGAGTGCCGCGCAGGTGGCGTCTGAGATCTTTTTGCACTGGCTCAGATTCAGTTCCTCGATGTTCGGACACGATTGAGCCAATGTGCGCATGGAATTGTTCCCGATGCTCTGGCATCCCCTTAGGGACAATTGTCTCAGGAAGCCGCCGCATCGTCTCGAGATATTTTCTATAACTGGTCCCTGCGTTCATCGGTATTGCGTTAGCAACGAATTTCCATCGAATCGCGAGAAAATCGGAGAACCTCGCTTCGGAAGATGTGCAACTCCGTTTTCGACCGTACTTTTTTAACCCCGGATAACTAAACTTATTAGTAAACTCTGGCTGTAATTTATCCATATTTGATAGAAAACGGAGTTGATCTCCGATCGCAAGTCTCTCGAATGGTCCCATCAATGTTGCTCATCACCCGAGTCATTCGTATCTCGATCGAATCGAGAGACGAATACCGGTCGATAAGCAACGATGTATCGATTTACCTCCACATCTCGTTGGAAATCGAAGAGATCGATTCTCTGCCAATTGGATCCGTCTAGCGCCAACACGTTCCAGGCTTTGCTGACTTGCGCGCATCGGCATAGCGACACCACGTCGAGATACGACAGGATTCTACCAACGGACAATCGTGTTACTCGATTTCCCGATCGAACCACGTATCACTCTACACACGTATCTCTAAACAGTTGAACGCGGCACAATGTATAAATCAAGAAAAAAAAAAACGGTAAAAAAAAAACCACACAGAGAGAGAGAAGATCGTCGTTTGCGATAAACGAGATTAGTCGAAAGTGGAGGATACCGAATGAACGAAGAAGAATACGTTTTACGATACCTAAGAAGCAATTCTTTTGGCAGTTTCTTATTAATCTGCGCCTCGTCGTCATGAAACACCCATGTTAGCTGCAACCAAAAAAACAAACAGACCCTAATGAATTTATCTGGACGATGTGGGTAAACTACGTGCTAACGAACGGAAGTACATACACGTACAACATATGCTGATCAAGCGATCGGTCGTTGATCGACGACGCTTAAGCGGCATTTGCATTGGACAACTTTTGCCAGCCCGATCGACGTCCAGTTACTTTGCCAAAAGGATCGTCCTTGTGACGAATACTTTTATCTTTCACAGTGGATAAAGCGTAATTTTGGGAATTCAAGCGTATGTGGAAGTCGAGGATGTTAACCCTTTGCACTCTTACTTGCTATTCGATTTAACACTTTGACTGCCATATATGGGTGACACACAAATTTAACAGCTGTATTATAAAAAATTTGGTCACTTTTATAACTGCAAATATTCGAATTAGTTACTTGAAACTATGGAAAATAAATAAAACGAAATACTGTGAAAATATTTGGCGAAATTTGTTAAAAATGAAAATACCATGTAATGAAATTTTCAGTTGCTTCAGGGTAGTAGTCAACGTGTTAATGCAACAATTTTAAACGAATAACTTTTAACTACATTCGTGGCATTATACGCGTGATGTTTTGAACACGGGCCGACAATATCGGCGATTAACGATGAACAAATAATTTCGAAAATGTTCATTAAACTTTTCAACTAGAAAGTTTTATAGTAGCCATTCATCAACGATGAAAATGCTTTCGATTGCAAAGGGTTAACATCTCGACACTCGGGAATAAAGGTTCTGGGACAGAACAAATAAACCACCTCGTAGAATCGATCGAACTTTTATCGCAAGCCTGTGGGGTAAAAACGAAATGATTTTCCGAACAACCTATCCTGTCGATCGAAATGATCCGATCGGGCAACAATCGGCCGATGCAAACGCCACTTAGGGTCGTGTCATATCGTTCGACAACGAGCAGGAAGGACACGTAGTCGATGAACACGCGAAGCGAGCACAGAAAAGTGACATGCGTGACAATACAAGTTGACCAACCTGCATGTAAGACTGCTTCATGGTAGTGACAGGATTGTTGTGAGTATGCGATTGCGACGTGTAATAACCGGCCTGATGATGATAATGGTGATGATGTTGGTGATGATGATGATGATGGTGATGATGATGATACGATGGATGCTGTTGCCTCCACCATTGACCGCTTGCACCGGATTCCTCGACCGCTTGTACCCCTTGCCCGACCTGGCCCCCTCCTCCTACGCCCACGCGACTTACTTTTTTCTAAAACAACGCATCATCATCGATCACGTTGGCGACTACCCTAATTCGTCCCCGCTGTGCATGGACTTACGCCGAAATTCACCGCGAACTCATTCTTCGCGTTTCGACGACCATTTTTCATCGTTTGACGATTTCGAACATGGTAATGTTCACGTTTTTTATTTTATGCAGTACGCTGAATTTTATGATGTTTTTAATGAAACTTATTGCAGTTACTGTAATTTTCGTTCGAGTTTTGTATTTTATGTAGTATGCTGAATTTTGTGCTATTTTTTTTATGAAACTTATTGCAATGATTGTAAATTTTGTTCGAGTTTTCTTTTTTATATGGTATGTTGAATTTTGTGCTATTTTTAATGAAACTTATTGCAGTTACTGTAATTTTCGTTCGAGTTTTGTATTTTATGTAGTATGCTGAATTTTGTGCTATTTTTTTATGAAACTTATTGCAATGATTGTAAATTTTGTTCGAGTTTTCTTTTTTATATGGTATGTTGAATTTTGTGCTATTTTTAATGAAACTTATTGCAATGATTGTAAATTTTGTTCGAGTTTTCTTTTTTATATGGTATGTTGAATTTTGTGCTATTTTTAATGAAACTTATTGCAATGATTGTAAATTTTGTTCGAGTTTTCTTTTTTATATGGTATGTTGAATTTTGTGCTATTTTTAATGAAACTTGTTACAGTGATTGTAATTTTTGTTCGAGTTTTCTATTTTATATGGTATAATCAATTTTATGCTATTTTTAAGGAAATGTATTGCAGTAATTGTATTTCTGGAAGCACTATGTTGTTGCATCGGGTGCAACGTGGACTGATAAATAACTTATTAATTTGCCCCGTGTCAATTTATATATTTACGTGGTGCGTTAGTGAAATCTACCTATATTAGTTTAAATTATTACATAATTTTCCCTGGAGAGACTCACCGTGTTCGAAAATGACGATTCATTTTTGGTATGAAAACATTGTATGATGTACCTAGTCGTTCTTCCCAGGAACGTCAAATAAGGCGGAGTTCGCAAAATATTGGTGATTCACAGATCGATCACTCGAGGAGACGTTTGTAAGGAAATTTTTACTGATTCGTAGAAGATAGTACGATTAATCGTGACAAGTGACATTGAAGAAAGATATCGACCATTGAATTTGTTTGCGATATTCAGACAATAATAACCATGCGAAAACGTTCGAAGATTTGCGAGCATTTTCGTGCAGAAAATCTTTGCGAAAAATTACTAGCAATAACAAAAAGATATGGCAGCTCGGATCTTGATCGAGCACGAGCATTCTATCTTGTCGATACTATTTCAAGACACAAAGGTAGCTACGTTTGTTCTCTGTGACGACGCTGATGAAAGATCGAGCTGAATCGATTAGATCTCTCAGATTAACAATTATCATATTACAAAAATAAAATTGATGTATCTTAATGTATATCTTAATATAGTATTAATTAATACGTTAAATAAGATGCACATAAGTAGGACTTTTAAATCATTAAAATAAGATTTCGGAATCCTCAGCAAGTTTTTTTATTTTAAACAGTTAAAATAACATTTTAAAATTGTATAAATTATACAAGATTTTATATATTCTTGTCTTTATAATATCAAATTTTATGTACATATTATATTATTATATATATAGATTTTACAAGTTATGCAAGATTTTATACAATTTTAATTATATTGTTATTTATAACACGAATAAGAATGTCCGTATACGTGGTCGTTGCATCGGATAAAGCTAAATGCCTATTCGGGTCCTCGAAAAGATTAGTATGATACTTGTGTTCTCTTCCGATAAATAAATCGATCGTATAAAATCTGAGGCACCGATTATGTGTGATCCACGGTATAGTGAACGCGTTGTAAACGAAGAGCGAAGAGGAAACTAAAGGGAAACGTCGTGAACGAGCGTGATAACGACTCGTTTTCATTTTTCTAGAAAGGAAGAGAGCAGGTGGGTGTTTTACGGAATTGCGTCGCGTGTTTATAAAGTTTTTAATGCAGTCGCCGGTGAACGCACCGGCCTCTTGAACGTCGAGCTCTCGAGTACGCTCTTGCGAGTTAGCGGGAAATTCGAAGAGGAACGTAGCAATTTGTAGGGATGCGAGAAACCGACGATAGAAATGAAACTGTTGCTGCAACGAACGATCGATTTTGTATCGATGAATCGATCAGTGTTACGGAGAAATAATGGAGATTTCGTCATAGTTATAAACGCGATACACGGTCGACTGTTTCAAAGCTAATTTAGAACGGTGAAAATTTGGAATTTTCACGAATTGGGATTTGGGACGCTTGGAAATTGACTAATTGGAGTATTTTGCACAGTCGATAATTCGGGTGTTTGAAAATTTAATGTCCTCGAGATTCACGAATTTGGGTAGCTGCAAATTTAGTAATTCGAGTACTTGCAAATCCAATGCTTTCGGGGTTCAGGAATTTAGGTATCTGGAAATTTGATAATTCCAGTATTTAGAGATTTAATGTGTTCAAGAATCGGAAGTTTGGAAATTTGGTAATTCGAGGTAGCGGGAAATTCGAAGGGGAACGTAGCAATTTGTCGGGATGCGAGAAAACCGACGACAGTACGGAAACTGTTGCTGCAACGAACGATCGATTTTTCCACGGTTTCGTCGTCGATAAGAACTCCTTTAAAAGTTCAGAATTAATTCGATACCGAGACGGGAACGCGACTTGCTCACCGAACGAAACGATTTTGTATCGATAAATAGATCAGGGACTGTCGCGAAGCTAATTTAGAACGGTGTAAAACAAAATTTTGAATTTTCAAGAATTGAAATTTTGGGATTTGGGACGTTTGGAAATTGGGTCATTGGAGTATTTTAGATGTCGATAATTCGAGTACTTGCAAATGTAATGTCTTCGAAATTCAGGAATTTGGATACCTGAAAATTTGATAATTCCAGTATTTAGAGATTTAATGTGTTCAACAATCGGTAGTTTGGAAACTTGATAATTCGAGTACTTGAAAATTTCATGTTATCGAGATTCAGGAGTTTGTACATTTGGAAATTTGGTAATTCGTGTGCTTGGAAACTTAACACTACCAAAACTATCAAAATGACGATTTAAAAAGTTTCTACTTTCAAGTTACGAAGCATATTGAGGTGGATTTTTTGAAATTCCCATCGAATTTTCATGGATATGAAGAATTAATGTTCACATTAATATGTGTTTCGATCATACGTTTTTCAACTTCATTTTTAGTTTCAAAATGAACATGCGTTACACGCCGGTATGTTTAGCGTTGATATCTTCGAAATTCGAAAGGAAGCAGTTCAAGATGCAATTCGTTCATGAAATTACGCGCGAATTCGCGAAAGAGTTTCTCGTTCGAACGGAAACGGACGGTCGCGCGTGGAAACCGATCGATCGACGACGCAGCTGTTCTATTCGCGCGTTGCTCTTTCGCGATCAGTTCGACGCAACTTGAACGGTGTACGAGCAATCTATGTCGAACGAAGTAACAAATTCTTTTATTCCGCGCGCGACACCGCTGAAACGGAAACTGTATCGCGATCGTTCCGTTTCCATTCGATTCCGCTGACCGCCACATCGGAATTACGTTCTTAAACCCCTCACTTATTATTTTGTCGACAATTGAGTCAGTCACAGCGATTTAATTATAGTTGTAACGCCCTTAATTTCTTTTACCTACAGCTCCTTAATTAACTTACAAAATAGATCAAGAAATTGGTTCTCAACAAAATGTGTTGCAACAATGCAGGGCGCGTAACAAATATATTTTTAATTTCTTACAAGTGGCAAACAAATGAAAACGTCTTCAACCAACATATTTATCTGAATTATTTCTATGATTCAAGAGAAACGATAAGTCGAGCCACGTTCGACATAGGACTGCAAAGGGTTAAGGCAGATGAAGATCGTTCAAATCTTAAGGATATTTTGAACACAGCGATCAATTGATGAGATGGGCTGTGATTAACACATTGACTGCTACATAGGAGCAATTAAAAATTGCATGAGGTAATATTTTCATTTTGAACAAACACAGTTCACAGTTCCAAGTAACTAATACGATTATTTACAATTAAAAAAGTGAACGAATTTTTAATAATATGGCTATTAAATCTGTATAGAAATTCGAGTGTCACCCACATGTGGGTGATATGGCAGTTAAAGTGTAAACATGTTAAACAAATTTTACCAAATATTTTCACGATACTTTGTTATATATATTTTTCATTGTTCCAAGTAACTGATGCGAGTACCTTCAGATAGAAAATTGAACAAATTTTGGATAATGCATCTGTGTAGAAATGTGAGTGTCCTCCGCATATGAGTGACATGGAGGTCAATGTGTTAATTTTGATCACGAAGTTCGATCGTGATGAAAATATTAGTCAAATTTGTCGCATTTCAACAGTTCTGCGCGTGAGCGATGATATTGCAAGAGATTGAGCATCTGGAGTCAGCTGATCCGATGAAAAATATGTGTTCCAGAAGCTGTTAACGATACAAACCGTGAAACATTCGTTCGATCGGTAACTACGTACCTGCGTATCGTGTGTATCTATTCTGGAAACGATCGCACGTAGAACAATGCGGAAGAACGTCAAGGTACTTTCCTTATCCGGAAAGTTAATCAACGGAATGATCGATCGATCGTTTCGAGCAAATGCCACGTGGGTGTTCGAGGAGCAAATCGCGCGGGTGTCTCGGATCAAATTTAGGGGCACAAGACGAAATCGACGAAAACGCGTAAATGCACGAATTGAAATCGCGATAAACGTGTTTCCGTTGCGCGATTGTGAGAAAAATACAAATCGACGAACATTTTTTTTTCGGGGGATGATTGGGACTCTTCGTACAATTTTTGATATTTTATCAACCTACGACGAATGATTGTAGATGATTCGATGTAATAATGTACTTTATTATTTTATTCGATAATAAAAATAACATAAGAGATAGATTGGTCGATGGACAAAAGTTTTGTGATAGTAGAAAATTGTACGAATCAGACATGAAAATAAAACATGAATTATTGTCTCAAGTGTTTATTGATAATTAAAGTTTAAATACAGATAATGTTTTATAAACATTCGGGTCGGTTAATGAAAATAAACTATACATTATATACCGGTATTAGTACATACACTCTCGTTTTTATGCTATCATTTTCATAAACAACGTGCCAAACTTCCCTGACACGTGGCTTTGATAAAACTGAACACCTACTTACGTATCTCTTACAGATTTAATTGGAAATAGGTGGTGAAATAAAATAATGTACTATATGTCTTATACAAAGACACATCAATCAGAATGAAGAAATACTGAAAGGCACGTTATTGCAGTTCGAGGAGAACCTTTAGAGTGAAACAAACGTTAAAGAAAAATTCGTCATGCACATATAAACCCTATGGATCCTATTGCAATAAAAATTTTAACAATCACAACCTAACAGATTTTAATAACCATTTATGACGCGTTATGGAAGAATGAAACAACCCCGTGGACAAAATACACGCACTCGCCTACCAGCCAGTTTTCCCTCCAAATCTATCAGGTTACCGGAAGTCGATATTCCACAAGAGGAACGCAGCTCGAAGACGTGTCAGTATTTCTGTCATACTGACAGTTAGGTAAGTGATTTCGCTTCTCAAATTTTTCAATCAAAAAGTTTTACAGTTTCTATATGCAACCAGTAAAAAAGCCTTCGAGTGCAAAGGGTCAATAACCGTTCGCAATGTTTCATATGGTAATTATTTTACCTCCTCGCGTTACTGTAACGCAAGATAAAATGCGCGACATCGCCCCAAATATCCGCAAAAAATAAACGAAAATACTCGCAAACACAATCGTCTCGAACGAGACACAATCGGCGTCGATATCCGTTTCCAATTTCCCGATCGTTCCTATCAATCTATTTTCGCGTGTTCTTATCGCGCCTTTCCGTCTCGGCCCGCGATAATATCAATATTTTTGTTTACAAGCGGCACGCGTCCGACCGTCGAGCGGACCGCGACGCACCAGGTGTGTCGCGGCTCGCGAATCGCGTTACGCTCCGATTGTCGAGGAACCGCAAGACGATCCGCGCGACTTCGGACGCGGAACGGGTCTCTGTCGCGAGCAAAAAAAAACGGCGACGAACGACGGATAAACGAGACGGGACAAAGACGAGACGAGCTCGTCTGTAAGGAGTCGATTTTCGACCGCGACGTTCGGCCAGCGAGAAGGACAATACTCATTGACATTCTAATAGCGCGTAACGATCGTCGAATGAGAAAAAGAGATACGCGAACGCGCCAGCGAGAAACGAAGAGGGACAACACGCGGAGTAAGACAAAGGAGAGAAAGACGAACGTGCAGATAGCGAGCGAGAGAAACAGCGAGTAAACCGAGAGAAAGAGAGAGAGAAACGTAGACAGATAAATCGAGCGAGACAAGGATAGAGAGACACAACGACACGACGATATTCCTCGAGTTTGTATACGATGCATTTCATCGAAGATGGATCGAAGCACCGACGTCAGTCGTCCGGACGGGATTTTCGAGACGTCGTCCGGTACTGCGCGTTTCGTAAACGGCACAGGAACAAAGAGACAGGACGAGAGAAGCGAGTAAACAGTCGCGAAAACGGCGAGAGCATCATCGAAGACGATGAAATTCTAAGAGAGCCGACCAAAGAAAGAAAGAACAAAGGACGGAATCGGCTAGGCTGGTTGGTTGGTCGATCAGAGTAACAGAGACGGGGAAAGAAAGAGCGAACGGGAGAGAGAGACGCGTAGATAGAAGTAAGAAGAGCGAGACGGGGATATATACGCGAAATGGTAGCGACGAAAAAGTACGAAAGCGTTTAACTGTCCAGCGACGTAGACGCAGCATCGGAACGTGGTGATGGTCGTCGTTCGAGGGTGATCGTCGCGTTAACGAGCCAAGAAACGCGACGAAAAACGTTGCCAGGCATTACGGAGGCCAGGGGAGCGGATCAGCTGTTCGCCTCGGCAATGACAACATTGGACACACGCACGACCCCCCCGTGCTGACTTTGACGCGCGTTTACCACTCGACTGGTTTACTGTCAGAGGATGCGTTGACTTACCTCGAGCCTGGTGCGCCCGGAGTGTATCATCCTTTTGCGTCGCGTTATTTTGCAAAGTTTCCGGGAATACCCGCACGGTTCTTTGGAAAAAAAATGTCGCGGCCGAACGAGTTGGTACGCTTCGCGAGAGAAATGGCCGAGTCTACTGAATATGAGCCGTGCCGCCGTGACGCTGGTGGGGGTAAAGGACGACCGATGCATTTTCCCGTGGATCCGTATCCGCCCGCTATGATTGGTCGAACCGACCCGACTTGGCGACAACGCGGCCAATCCCGTGCCTTTTAACCATTGTTTACAAGCACCTCATTGGATCGTTATTTTTGAGGGAGCGCGAAGCAACAACACGACGACGATGGAGTCGCCATCGGGCAGCGTCACGACGATACAGCTGCGACGCATCGACCGTTGCTAACGCGGACCGCCATTTTCTAATGCCGCTAACGAACGTTTCTGCTCTTATCGACCAACGGCAAATGACAACAAAATGGTCGAGAGCTTCGTGAGACGAGCGAATGCTCGTCGCCGCGCCAGTAGATTAGTCTTATCGTGGTCAGACGCGATTTCACGTTCGCCGTACGCGAACGTGAATTTACTCGAACTTATCGCATGTTTTAACCCCTTCGCGGCTGTCCATACTTTTCGCGACGGCTCAACCATACCTTGTCAACATTGCTTGCAATGTACCTCGCGCGCTGTCCGCTAAATTGTGTATCTCATTTGCTGCTTTCTCGGTCTACACTATCTGTACTATCTTTTTTGAGTTTGCTCTAAAATGTTACAAATAAAACAATATGATTTTAACAATATTTATTTCATAATATGAAAAGTTTCAAATCAGGAATAAATACACAATCCAACATTGTATACTTCACACTGATAACTTGATTCAGGTCTTCTATTATTGTTACTGCAAGGAGCGTATCTATACAAAGATGTTATAAATTCTTTGACTCTGATACACTATAAAATTACATAAAATAGATGCACTTTTTCTATATCAAGGAATTTTTCGTAAACAAATTTTGTATCGAGTTCATGCACATAGAAGACTTAGTGAGAAAAATACTTCATCTCTCTGACAATATAGTTATCTAGATATAGTTGTCAGCCTCTGCGATGCAATAAATGAGTTAATAGTCGCATCGACGGAACCGGAAACGAACGTCACACGCTTCAAACGTTCAAATCCTCAATTACTAAATTCTAAATTTTCTCGGTTCCTAAATTTCGAAATCCTCAATAATGAAATTTTCGAAACTCCGAGTCCCAAATTTCAAAACGACACTTGACCGATACGAGACACTGACTCCATTAGTTAGGCTAGATAGCTTGTTCCGCTTTGGACAAATATTGTAGGCACACTATGCGTAATGCGATAAAAATACATGGAATCATCCTGTCATAGGTTAATGGGACACATCTAAGTTTCCTGTCCACATTTTTCTCTATCGTTTCGCACCTTTCTATGCAATAGCGTTACCCGATAACTTGGAACCGGCTGAGTGACGCTATTATTATCTCGTTATAAATAATATTTTGAACAATCGAGGAAATAAAAAAGAAAATTAACTTTGTACGTAAATAATAATACATCCGTTGTCTCCATGGAAATAGTCTTGTATAGAAGGTACGCTATAAAATAAATTATCGGAGAGATCAAACATTTAACGTGGTTTCCGCTGGCTTTAATTATTCGATCGAATTAAATTAGTATTGTCGGTCACCGTCGATCGTCATCCTGACAAATTTTAATCGCATTAAGCATCGAATGTTTTATTGACATTATACTTGGGAAAGATTACGAGCGTGTTAACCGGAATTATGCGTTACTTTCCACTGTGACAATGAACGCCTTCACATGTTAATTGTCACACAGAAGCAATTAAAAATTGCATTAGTTGGTATTTTCATTTTTAGCAAATCTTACCAAATACTTTCACAGTACTTTGTTATATTTATTTTCCATAGTTCGAAGTAACTAATGCGAGTATTTTCGGTTGAAAAGGTGAACAAAGTTCGAATAAGATAGCTGTTAAATTCGTATAGAAATTCGAATGTCACGAGTGACGCCCCATATATGGATGACATGGCAGTCAAAGTGTTAAAGCAAAGTAGAATCCTTCGTTCCTTTTCTACTTTTTCGGTATCACCGTTCTTTCCGGCTTGAAACGAATGCTACACTCTTGTCGCATTGTTTCGTCGTGTGGCCGGGCACATTTTAAGGCGGTGCTCTAAGCGAACGATCGCTCATGGCGATAAAACGGTTGTTTAGACCCGATACAGAACGAGATAGTGCTAAGTGAGAAGTTTCTAAACATTTGACTTCCCACTAATCCGCAGATAAAACGTAAAAATTCCTTAATGCACGATACTATTCGGCTGTCATCGAGATAATATCATAGCGTCTAAAATAAATTGCACGTTAACGGAATCGATATTTTTTCCTGTGAATTCACGATTATAACGCGTCACAATTTTATTCCGTACGATAATGTAACCGGCAAAACATTCGAGAAATGCCCGCGATAATTCTTTATCGATATATCGCACGACCCGATCGAAGATATCGACTACATCACGCGATAGATGGACTTAATTTTCAATTAGCCGAAAAACTCGATCGCTTTAGTTTGCGCGAAACATCCTTTATTGAACACATTGTCGCCACAAATGCGCATAAATCGATTATCCGAAATATCGAACAGAACGAAACATTAGTTGTAATATTGTATCGATGTAACGAGTTGACAAAGTATAATATCGAAGAGTTAATTATTCGAACTCCCAATAATAAATCTGTATCACAGCCTGTCTGATCGTGCACGTTAATTTTGCTCTGTGCCGATCGTCCCGTTAATTGCCCAGGTTAAATGAGCGTCAATTTATAATACCTGTTGCACAAATCTGTCCCTTTCCGATGCAATTTTAATAGGATCGAGATAACGAAATTAGGTCGAAGTTTATCTATCGATCACTCAACTAAGGAACAAGTTCAAACTTTGATATAAAGGAAATGATTACTTAATAGCAAGAAATACCTATTAAATGTTAAACGATTACATCGAAGATGCATATCAAATGCATGAGTCGTAGGTACAAAGTATTATACGTCAAAAATTAATTGACGATCTAAGTATATGAGCTGAACGCGATAAATCGATCCGTCGATAGGTGATAAGATTTTTCACTTATAAAAGCTGTTTTGTGTACTTGAAATTGGTCAGTTCGTTTTAAACAATCGATGATAGAGCAGCGATTGTGGACTATCATGAGACGTGAGTATTCGAGAACGGCGGGACAAGGGGTCGCGAAGATTCGGTCGAATAGTTCACGACGGTTTCGTTCGACGGTAAAAACAATCGATTATCGTGAAAATTTCACGTGAAATCGTGGCTGTCGTGATTCAGATTTGGGTTTCGGGTCCGTTCGGTGAACCGTGTCCACGTGAAGTGTGTCGAAACATTTCGTGAGTTATCTTCGAGGTCCGAGCAGCGATAATAGCGAGTGTCTAACAGGAGCTAGCTCACGAAGTGTCGCGACGAGAATTTCGTATGGGAACGTTACGTGCTCGTAAGTGTTCGAAGAAAATTCGTTCGATGAGAATCCGCGACGGACAAGTACAGGATGAAAGCAATAGTGGGCCAACTCGATACGGAAATTATAAATTATCGTTTTTCTGTTCATAGAATCGCTGGCTATTATAGCCGTTCTGGCAGCGGCGGCGTACGCGTACCCGGAATGTCCTCCGGACGGGGTAAACTTCGTACCCCACACGAAAGATTGCGGGTTGTATTACGAGTGCAACCAAGGCTCGCTGATGGAGAAGGAATGCCCCGGCGGTTTATCGTTCGACCCGGTGAAGAGCATATGTAGCTGGCCGCCGAGAAGCGAGTGTGTCACCCAGGAGGAGTCACCCGACTCCGAATGTCCGGCTGATTCAGAAATAGCGAAGCGTCATCCGCACGATTGTTCCTGCGCGAAGTACTACGAGTGCGTCGGCGGGATGAAGGTCCTTCAGGAATGCAGCAACGGCACCAATTTCGATTACCTGCGGGAGGTCTGCGACGTTCCGGAAAAAGTGAAGTGTTACAGCGAAAATGCCATGATCGATGTGCAGGCGCAACAGGACAACGATTGTCCGGCGATCGGCCACGTTCGTATACCGCACGAGTCCGATTGCAATCTCTATTATAATTGCGACAACGGCCGGAAGTATCTTGGCAAGTGTCTCGAGGGTCATCACTTCAACGAGTTGGTGCAACAATGTGATCTACGCGAGAACGCGAACTGTTACGGCAAGAAGCCCATAACGACCACGACACCCCGCATAGTGGACGTAGACGAGTGCCCGGCGTGCAACTGTGACTGTTACACCAGGTTCCCTCACAACAATTGCTCGCTGTACTACGAGTGTTACAACGGCAAGAAGACCGTGAAGGAGTGCCCGGAGGGTCTCTATTTCAACCCCCTGAAGGAGACCTGCGACTGGCCGGACAACGTGGACTGCAAGATGCCGGGCGTGTGCACGATCGGGAACAGAACCCATCACGAGTGCAATTGTAACAAATATTACGAGTGCCATGAGATAGGATGGGTGATGGAGAACTGTCCCCAGGGAACACAGTTCGATTACGAGCGGAACGAGTGCGTGACCTCCGACAAGGCCGAGTGTTGGCCACCCAAGGAACCGGAAGGTTGCATGGACAAGTGTTTGCCGAACGAGCACAAGATCGTCGCCCACGAGAACTGCAAGCAGTACTGCAAATGCGAGAACGGTCACCAGACCATCGTCGTCTGCGATGAGAACATGTACTACAATCCGGACAAGCAGAAGTGCGACTGGCCGGAAAGCGTGAGGAATCTTAAGTGCACGCCGTTCCCGTGTCTCAGCAACAGCACGAACGTCACGATACCGCACGAGTGCGTCTGCAACATTTACTACCAGTGCGAGAACGGTGTCGAAGTGCGTAAAGAGTGTCCACTTGACTCGGAGTACAACTACGAGTTGGGTCAGTGCACGTCGTACGAGCGTTCGCATTGCTACAAGGAGATATTCGACGAGAGTGCCATAGAATCGGAGAGCTGTTTGGGCGTCTGCCCGAAACTCGACCCATCCGACAGGAGCTTCGTTTTGCCTCACAGGAATTGCACGAAATTCTGCCGATGCGGTTCCGAGGCACCTTACGTTGTTCACTGTAAACCAGGTCTTCATTTCAGCTCGCAAAAAGGCATCTGTGTCGAGCCGGAATTGGCCAAATGCAACCGATTGTACATGTACGGTTTCGAGGAACGCGACTTGGACACGACCGTGAACGTGGCCTCTGCCTGGAAAAATATCCTGCCTTTCTTCAACAACTAAACGTCGCGTAGCTTTAATAGGAACTTAGTTTGTAATTCTCTGTTATTTAAACAACTGATACATTGTTGTACTCATAAATACATAATAAACACTATTTTATTCCATATATGAAATCTTTCGTTGAAATATCTTCTGTATTCGCAGCCTCTATTTTATTTTCAATCGTCTCCTTTCCCTGTTCACCATGACATTCGTCATATTCTGTTCGTAAATTAATTTGCCTACTCGTTCATGTAGTTTTTGTAGGAACTTAGTTTATAATTTGCTCTTATTTAAACAACTGATACATTGTTGTACTCATAAATACATAATAAAGACTATTTTATTCCATATATGAAATTTTTCGTTGAAATGTCTTCCCAGTTCGTAGTCTCCATTTAAAAAATCATCTGGCACATTCATCTAATACATCTGAAAAATCATTGAATGCACCATTGCCATTGGTTACTAATTGCTGACAAAATTCTATGCTTCAATTTTTATCGCGGAGAAAGACGAAATTGAATGAAAACAATGATAAAAGATTATTAATTGGAATGGTGCTTTCTTGATAATAAAGTTTTTGATAAAGTTTTGTAAACCTTTTATCAGTCGCAGTCTTTTACTTCTAATTAACCAACAACATTGCACGTATCTCGAATGAAACATGTACATGTATATGTATATGTATATCTATGTATACATATACAACATGTATATATATGCATATATATGTATGCCTATTTACATGTATACCTATGTACGTACATGTATACAAATATAGATGTATATGGTTCCTAAGCTTCGAACACTTGAAACATAAATACGATATTGTGGGCTTAGTCGATTTGAAACAAAACAAAGTATTATCGATTAATCGGAGTTGATAAAAGTAATTGCGCGATTTCGATTCATTTTATAGAAAAGAAATGTATGCAGCTATTACGAATTTCGTGCATATGAACGCGTTTGTTCATTTTTTTGGGGGGAAACGTTCCCCTTCTTCGTTATTCACGCACGATGTCTTGAATAATTAATACGGCCATTTTAACCAACGGCTATAAATCAGATTCCGCGCTAATGTTTGTTCAACGTGGGACCGTTGAATTTAATAAGATCGTTATCAAATTAGAAGAACGTAACCATCGCACTACTACAAACAACTGTGTCGCAATAACTCTATATTAAATATTGTCCAGATGTGGAGCACGGATATACGAATAATGAGCACGATAATATTCATAACGATAACAATCGATCGACTATAAAAAGTCGATCTACACGACACAAAGGTATCAGTAACTAAAATAGCTACAATATCGTAAGCCATTACCTCCGTAACAGGTACCAGATACCCATCATGAAGTGTGAGTAATTTAACGCTATTTAATTTAACCTCTTCGCTTGAACAAATATTCTTCGTACTGACGAAAATATTCCATTATAATTAATTCGTGACGTTCATCGTCAATTACTTGTGGTATTACGTAATTAAATCGCGAAATCCGAGATTCAAAGATCCATGAAATTTAACAAATTTTCGATCTCGTTTAACGCTGTGTCGTGAATCTTCTCAGAATCTAATACAAAATCATTGGTACAGTTAAAATCGTTCAAACATTTTGATGTGCATTCTACACATCCACACACTATACGATCATTAAATTGTTAATATTAAACCAACTTTTGTAGCTGTCTAATTGCGCCAATATTAAAAACCAAGTAACAAAACCCATCGCTATAATTTCTACGTGATCAGTGTCCAAATTTGGTATTGTTTACCTGTAACGAAATACACAAATTCTCTACTATAGTGTAACAAGAATTCGCTTTAAAAAAAATCAAGCTGAAAGATGAACTACCGAAAAAATGTAAATTAATGTACGCATTAATTCTTCGTCTCCATGAAAATCAACACACGTTTCACGAAATCCGCCTTAACAATTTCTCCAACTCGAAATACATACATTTTGTAAACCTTCTTGCAAGCTTCGATAGTTTCAATGTTAACATGTTAACCGGGAAACAAACTTTCGTTGAACTTTTTTCCTGCACGACTCATCAAAATAATGGCATATGATCATGCTAGAATTCGATAGATGTATCACGATCAATTTTCACGACGAGAATTGTTGTCATGCTCTTAGAAATATTTCGTCGTACCCGGTTAAATAAGAAATCTGCAGTTTCGTGCGATCGAACCAGAATCGCGGAACAGAGATCGTTGAATCACGTTCATGTTTTGATAATTTCAGGTGTAGCGTTTTTGATGCTCGCCGCCGTGGCGACAGCTGCCGTCACTCCACCTGAAGACACCACCGGAAAACCACTGCAAGCGTGCATCGGCAAGAACAACATCGGCCGCACTTACAATGTTCATCACGAAACGGATTGCTCGAAATTCTACAAATGCGTGGGACACTACGGCTTCGAGATGTCTTGCCCGGTCCTGCGAGGCGTTCAGTTGTTGTTCAACGAGGAATTGCAAGTTTGCGACTGGGAAGGCGATGGCAATTGCGATGGATCGTCGACGACATCGGACAGCACATCATCGGACAGCACAGTAACGGACAGCACAACATCGTCCGAAGGTACCACCCTGCCAAACTGCTCGAACGACCCAGAGAGGAAGAAGCCCCATCCCGACAAACATAAGTACTACCAATGCATTGACGGAGAGCCAGTAGTGAAGGATTGCCCACAAGGACAATACTTCAACCCACTTATCGCTGAGTGCGACATCGAATGATCTGATCGAATATCTTCAAATATCCTGAGCTCCAACTTAGGATACGAACATTTCTGATTGTCAAGTTGTATCGCTATTGTACGGACACGAATAAATATATATGTAAATCATCAACGAGGGTTACCTTTATAATCATCACCTCGATCTTCCGGTCCTTGTTACAGAATTTTGCGATCATGTTATACGCCCGCAGATTCTTCGGTCATTTCGTGGTTCGTTTCGATTAGGCGATTTATTTGAAAAGCGTGGACAAAATATTGCTACCGTGCTCGATTAATTTAAAACTCTCATATAATGCAGAAATATAGTACACTCATGTATAATTCAGAAAGAAAGTGAAATTAGTTAAGTAGCTCGAGATGAATCTTAGAAATATTTGATACGTGATTGCGATGATACTTGTAATCGTAAAATAATAACGATTAGGTATGAAAGTCGATCTGTATGCCTTGAATCCACTGGTTAGATTAGTAAAATAAAGACTTTTCTTATGCTTCTTGTTACTCTGAAATTAAAAATTATGTTCAAAGAGAATCGAATTATTATAAGTGTACTTAGTATTAATTTTCTGATTGTTTCGTGCTGATGCGATTGACATCGTAATTGAATCGTTTATTGAAATTATTCTTTCTCGAATTTCGTGTATTGATCGTTGAAGAACAATATGTATAATCAGCTGATTTTAATAATGAGGTTTATTCAAGCTCCGACAAAATTGCGTTTCCACTTCGAATGTTTGTCTCAATAAAATTCGATAATAAGAAACACCGCTCGCAAACTTTACACTTCCCGCTTCCGATCGTTGTAATAATAACCATAAACGCCGAACCTAAAGTAAACGCTGGTAAACAAGTCGAATTGTACAAAGAGAGAAGTAGTTGTTATTGTATCCATCCTGTTTCTCGTGAAACAGTCTCGCAAGTTTTACAAGAAAATACAAGAATGCGAATTCGTAATAGAGTGTCTTATATCAAAAGTTCGATTGCTTTTCAGTGCTAAGGAGGAAGTTTGCGATTGGAAAGGTGTACCTTGTTCTAATTTCTGCAGAGTCAATAATGTAGATTTTTATACAATAATCATCACGATTGAATATCACTGAATTATCATTCAATTCAAGTATTGGAGAAGTGACACTAATGTTAGATTCGACAGAAACATTGACAAACAGTATCACAAACTGACTGATTGTAACCTCCGTTCACACAAATCACTACAGAACCGTCATTGATACTAAATGCTTCTGAAATATCATCATCAAGTACTATTGAGACGTTGTCTACGTTAAGTAGTACTCAGCAATACCGATTCGTTTTTAACGCTATCTAGTATCAACCATCAACGTTCAATATCATTGAACCGTCATCATCGACAAATACTATGTGGACATTAATATCAAGCAGTACTGATTCATTTTTGACGCTATCTAGTATGAACCAACGTTCATTATCGATGAACCATAATCAAAGTCAAATACTATGTGAACAAGTAGTATGTGGGCATTAATGTCAAGCAGTACTGATTCATTTTTGACGCTATCTAGTATGAACCATTATCAACGTTCAATATCACTGAACAATCATCAATGACAAATACTATGTGGACAAGTAATATGTGAACATAGTACTGTTTCTATATGTATACATAAACGGAAACCGATGCTAAAAAATATTTCCAAATTCCTATGTATAAAATGAAGATTTCTTCGAACGAGATTGCAATGTTTTTTGCTTTATGAACACACGTACAAATTATTAGTAAATCCCCGATAAACTATTCGAATGTACTATTTCAATGTACGTTCTTTGTGAACTATCAAATCGCACATATGTTTGTAGAAGGAAGACGTCGATCGTACTAATAATATATCTCTCTTTAAAGGTTTCGAGTGAATAGTTCGTTTATAGAACAGAGAATGAATACCAACGAAACACCATTGTGATTCTAAGTATACATACACAGTACAATCGCTATCATAAAATTGTAAAGACTTCGCGCTTCGCGAAATAGGCGGTTTACGTTAAATGTACACGTTATCAATTTGTATTAAATAAAAAGCAGATGTCAAAATAGCAATATGCATAATGAGTTAACGATAACGGCAAATCGAGTATAAAAGTCGATCACCAGGGTGTAAATTTACCAGTTGATATTAGATATTTTCAAGTTACATGCATTTTACCTCTTAAATCAATTATCACGAGATATCCACCATGAGAAGTAAGTATTATAATACAACAGATTAGAATGCAAACAAGAATGATGTTTGCTCGACAAGTGATGCAGGCAAGAGAAATATGTTATTGTCAAAATAAATTATATTATTACACCACATTCGAATACATTATCGAATATTTCGAATACTATTACACCATATTCGAATTACATCATCGTGTATTAAAATATACACCAGTTGCAAATAAAGTTAGAGTTAAAGATAAAAACAACCTGAGTATGAAAGAGCAATGATGCAATATGAACAGAAACGCATAATCAAATGATGCGACATTTTATTAAACAATTTCCACGTATTTGTTTCAGACTTATTGCCACTGCTCGCCGTGATCGTGGGAATATTGATACAAATTACAACGGCACAGTCCACGGGCAAGCTAATTCCAAGTTGCAAACAGAAGAGCACATTTTACTACACGTACAACGTTCGCCATGAAACGGACTGCCACAAATTCTACAAGTGTATAGGACCGTACGGATTCCCGATTCAATGCCCGACATTGAGAGGAGTTCAGCTGGTCTTCAACGAAGATGAGCAAATCTGCGATTGGGATGGTGTACCTTGCTCAGATGACCAAGAACAACCAACTACCACATCAACAGCGACTGCATCTACTCCAAAAGGGCAAACCGCAACACCTACTTCGACGGCGTCATCTTCAACAGCTAGTTCAACTGAGCCATCCACGACACCTACCTCTTCACCGTCATCGTCGACAGCTAGTTCAACTGAGCCATCCGCTACACCTTCATCGCCGGCATCATCGACAACAGGTAGTTCAACAAAGCCACCCTTGACACCTACTTTCTCGGAGTCATCGCCGACAGGTAGTTCAAGAGACTCATTCTCGACACTTAACTCATCAGAATCATCACCAACAGGTAGTTCCACAGTACCATCCGTGACACCTACTTCATCGGAATCTTCTCCAACAGCTAGTTCAACAGAGTCATCCAGTACATCTACCTCGTCAGAATCATCGTCAACAGGTAGTTCAACGGTGTCATCCACTGCAGGTAGTTGAGCAGAACAATCCGTGATATCCATTTAATCAGAATCAGCCTCAACAAGTAGTTCTTCAGAACCATCTGTCGCACCTATCTGATCAAAATCATTCCTAACAAGTAGTTCAACAGAGTCATTCCCAACAGGTGTTCAACCAACCATCACGTATACGTCATCAAAATCATTCTCAACGAGTAGTTCAATAGAACCATCCATGACACCTACCTCATCAGACTCATTCCTAACAAGTAGTTCCACAGAAACATCTGTCACACCTATCTGCTCAAAATCCTTCCTAACAAGTAGTTCAACAGAGTCATTCCTAACAGGTAGTTCAACAGAACCAACCACCACATACACGTCATCAAAATCATTCTCAACGAGTAGTTCAACAGAACCATTCATGACACCTACCTCATCAGAATCATCTTCAATAAATAGTTCAACAAAACCATCCATCACACCTACCTGATCAGAATCAACCTCAACAAGTAGTTCATCAGAAACATCCGTCACACCTACCACATCAGAATCATTCCTAACGAGTAGTTTAACAGAGTCATTCCCAGCAGGTAGTTCAACAGAACCAGCCTCCACATCTACATCGTCGGAGTCGTCTTCAACAAGTAGTTCAACAGGGTCAACCGCGTCTAAAGTAACCGAATCATCGTCAGCAGCTCCGACACAGCCAGCCACTATTTCTTCTTCTAGTGCATCAGAATCAACTACTGTAGTACCATCGACCACGTCTGTAGCACCTAGTCCTGAGGGACAACCGTGCTTGTTGTTCGAAAAGAAAGAATCCACTGAACATTGTAATCGGTATTATAATTGCGTGGGTGGAAAATTCGTGGAGGAAACGTGCCCCTTGAAATTGTATTACAATCCACTTACGAAACATTGCGATCTTCTAGTGTGCATACGAGGCAGCATAGATATCAAGAAAAAGAAAACAAGTTAGATAACAATGTTTTATATCTTTCTCCATGGACTGTCTTTTTCGTTAGATGAAATTCTGGTTTCTCGCGACGTTGGTGTTTTCATCCTCCTGTTGCAATATTTTGTTGTACACACTGTATCGTCCCTTAGCGCATAATAAAAGTGAGATTGAATTACGCAGTTTTCTTTGTTTTATGTGTTATAACTTTTTGTGTCTGTCCTCGAGGTTTTTTTTCCTCTCTTTTGGTCGATGAACTCTTAACTCGATCGAATAATGGTTTTCGTTACTCGCGCAGAATGAATTTTGTACTTGGATATGAAAATAAAGAATACGAAATGGTGACATTAAACGCGAACACGTAATTTTCATTGGTAAGTTTTATTTGCGAATAGAACCGGAGCTTACAAGAAGTTATCGTATTTGCAAAATGTTATGGCAAATCGTACGATGGAGTCTTTTTTATCAGAATTTCATCTCGTCCTAAAATATTAACGTTTGTTTTAATAGCTTCGTATTTAAGAACTTACCATTACTTTTGTTTGCGATACATTTATAGAATATTTGATATCAATGAGATCTCTGTTTACATGTTTCTTACCGTAAAACGTATTTGTATTAGAGAGTGAAATAAATGATCCGCGTAGACACAATATTGAAAGAACGATAATCTCTATTTTCGAAAATGAAAATAAATTAGCTACTTTAAATTCGTAGTCGAGTTTTAAGTACTTATTTGCACAAACGAATTACGATTTTTCTATTAAAATTGGCCTTTCTTATACAGTAGATATAAAATATGTATGTATCTATTATGTATTACTATGTATTAACATCCATAGAGCTCTACGATCTCTTACAGTTTGCAATACATTCCGAATTGTTAAATAAGTTAATAAATAAACAAATCCTGGAAAGTCCATCGAATTAATCAAATTTCAAGAATAAATTATAAACATATAAAATGTAAACGGAAATGGTAATATAAACTGGACAACTCTATGAACTAATCAATACGAGTATTAAATAAATTTAATCGATCCTTGTTTAAAGATGCCAAAAAAAAAATGTTGTAGTGTCCCAACATTATTGATAAGATAACAGCTGTAACAGCGATCGGTTTACTATAAAAGTCGGCTACAATGACATAATACACATGTCTTTTCTCTCAATTCGGTTGTGCGAGGTACCCACCATGAGAAGTATGTAACTTGAAACTTCATCATTTTATTTCGTAAGAAACTAGCGATAAAACTTGCAAATATATATTGCTATTTAAAACGCAAATAGTAAAACATAACTTGTAATTTGTTTTTAAGATTTTTTCGCCAAAGAATTTAAGAACTTAGGGAACTAGAACTTTAAGGATTTTAAAGATCCAGGTATTCAAACATTTAAATTAAACAGTATTTAAAGATTCGGGCTTTGAAAATCTAGTAATTTGGGAATAAAGAGGTGTGAGCTGTAAGTGTGTTGGTGTTTAACACTGGACGTACCAGAATTAAATGCATACTTACTTTAAAATTGAAAATACAGTAGAAAAGTAAATACATAAATACTACAGCATCGCCTAACATATACAACCATTAGCTCAATGAAACATGACAAAAGGGAGGTAACAAAATTTTGTGATATAAAATGTCAAACCCGATATTGATCATTTTTACTGTTTGGTAGTTCTAGTGTTAAGAATTTAGGGATCTAGAGCGATACAGGTATTTATGAATTTAACACAAAACCTACCAAAATGGTCAAAATGACCATTTAGCAAGTTTCTAGTTTTAAGTTACAAAGTATGATAAGATTACTTTTTTTTGACATTCACGTTGATTTTCTCTAAGACGAGAAATTAATGTGTACATTAATTCGTGTTTCATCGATCGTTCATACATTTTTCAACTACATTTTTAATTTCAAAAAGCTGCATTATACGCCGGTAGGTTTAGTGTCACAGACTAGTCTGTGGATCCGAAGATCCAGAAATGTAAGAACCCACGAAACTAGGTATCTGGAAATCTGGGAATCTATAAATCGATCAACCAATTCGAATACACATATCGTTTCAACTAATTTGCAAATTTCAGATCAGTTGCTCGTGATCGTTGTCATCCTGGCAACGGCGATAAAGGTCAACAATGCCGAAGCTGAGTGCAAGCTAATGCCGGCGTGCAGACACAAAAATACGCCGGTGTATACGCAGCATTATCCACACGAGTCGGATCCTCACAAGTTTTACAAATGCTTGGGTACATACGGTTGCGTAATGGAGTGTCCGATGTATAATAACGAGAGGCTGGTGTATTACCAGGAGGAGCAATGGTGCGATTGCGAAGTTAGACCCTGCAAAGAGGATTCGGGCAACGTGACGCCGACGCCGACGCCGACGCCAGCCCCAGGAACATGCAAGGAAGGCAAATTCTACAAGCACGAAGATCGTCACAAGTTTTACGAATGCGTGAATGGAAAACTGGTAGAAAGACAGTGCTTACAGGGTCACTGTTTCAATCCGATAGTCTCACAATGCGATCTGATGAGCTGCGACTAACGAGTTTAGGTGTATCTGGATTAACACATTGATTGCCAAATTGTCGGGTTTCCTTCTGATGTTTTTGTCCTCGGACAATTTCGCCGAGTTTCGTTATGCCTACCACCGAATAATATCGAATATCCAATTTCTGAATACGCAGATTGAATTTTTAACAATACGGGCAATCGAATTGATACCCACGGAAATTAAAGCAGCAATCACATGCAGATAAAATGGCAATCAACGAGCTATGACTAGGACCAACATTTTATTATGTACGTTGCTTATCTCCGATGTTTTTAGCTGGTAATAAAGGAAAAGTAAAACTTTGCAATATTATTTATTTTCTTTTTACTGTAAATCGCAGAGAACTCGTCGAAACAACAAACTTCCGTTTCCCCTTTTCGTTCTGGTTGCAAACGTTCACGGCCGCTTTTTCCTTCCCGAATGCCGAAATCAACTGTCCACGAATCAATGCTGGCAAAGAAATCCAAATAGAAACGATCGTGCACGTAGAGGAAGGCGGAGACGGGCGTACACGCTGGAAATATAAAGTGGAATACGTACAATCATTTTATTGCACATCGGCATAGTATCGGTCTACTATGCCCAGCGTGTGACATGGCCGAACATCGACTTTCGAGGCGTGCTTTCTGTCGATCGGATTTTCCAATTCGCGAACGAACCGGCTCTCCTCTTGCATCCGTTTCTCGAATTTCGTTCGTTGCGACGACTGAGGAACATCCAGGATCGTCCTTACCGTATCCCATCCGTCGTTGTCGTCTAATCCAGGAAACGGTACGTTTCCCCTCTTTCCGTACCTGATAGCGCGTGAACGTGCAAAAAAAAAATATTAGATGTGAAAAATGTTAGGTAGAAAACGACGTGTTACGGTAGACTCTCGTTATATTGCTACGTTCTGTGTGAACAAAATTTCATACGGACTTTCATTCGCCTCGATGTTAATTTTTCTCTTCGGGAAAGATGTCACGGGACAAATAGATACGTCACATTGCCACGCGTTGTATCGCCGCGTGTTAGATTTTTACGCTTTAAATTGTTACGCGATAAATCGCTGCGTTTTGTATTTGTACGTGTTGAATTTCCACATGATTGCTCGTTACGCGTTGTATTTATGTTTAGTAGTGTCTCTACGCGTTGTATTTCCATTTGTTAGATCGCTACACGTTGTATTTCTACTTTTTATATCGCTACGCGTTGTATTTATATTTGATACATTGCTATGCGTTGTAGTTCCACTTGTTAAATCGCTACGCGTTGTATTTACACTCATTACATCCCTATGGTTCTATTTCTATCTGATAGATTGCTACGCGTTGAATTTCTATTTCGAAGACTGCTACGCGTTGTATTTCTACTTGTTAGATCGCTACGCGTTGTATTTCCACTTGTTGGAACGCTTTACGTTGTACCTCTATTTCGTAGATTGTTAGATGCTGTATTTCCACTTGTTAGATCGCTATGCGTTAAAGTATAATACAACGCATTTACCATATGTTATGTGTTCACACATTAGATCGCTATATAGCTTCTACTTCGATTTTAATTTTCTACACGAAGTATCTCTATTGTTTAAATTTCTGCGCGACGTATCGCAACTCCTTAAATTTGTACGCGAAGTAATGATTCGCTTTGAATTTCTACGCGACGTAATGTTACGCTTTGAATTTCTACGCGACGTATCGATACACTTAAAATTTCTACACAACATATCGTCACGCTTTAAATTTCTACACGACGTATCGCTACACCTTGTATACCTATGTATTATTTATTCCCACGCATGGTATCTCTATACACTGTATCGCTACGTGTCGTATTCTAATGCGTTAGATCGTCCCGCGTTGTGTTTCCACACGTTGCATCTCCACACGTCGTATAACCGCGTGTTTCATCATAACGCGATTGGATTTCCATACTCTGAACAACCACGCGTTACATTTCCACATGTTATATCACCAAGAGTTAAATCATCACGCATTGTGACGAAACACGTAACTATGTACATCTCTTGGCATAATATAATTTTGTACGTATTTTTGTATATATTTTGTACATATTTTATGCATATACAGCTTTTGTATATATTTACCGATCTATTCGTGGCAATATAACGAAAAACCACAGTACGTATCTTCAAATAAAAAATAAAGTGACGAAATACGCAACTTGTACATTTCTAAGCATAATACAATTTTGTACATATTTTGTGCATATACAATTTTTGTATTAATATCTACCGATCTATTCGTGGCAATATAACGAAAGTGCACCGTGCGAATCTTCAAATAAAAAATAAACCAAAAAGATGGGTGAACGAGTGAAACAAATTATCGTTCATGATCATTCTTAATCTCTATAACAGGCAGCATGCTCATTCAAAAAAATACCATAATCTAAAACCCGAAATCTGAGCATCCGTGACTTAGGTTATTCGATTTGAACGGGATTAAGTGGTCCGGCGTTAACAAACGTGTTTTCCTGAAATTTTATTACCTGGCCTTTCCACTAAGCGTGTAATAGTCTCTGACATGATCAATGTATCTCCTCAATTCTTCCGGACTGGTGAATACTTCCGGTCGCGTCGGTCTGGCCATAGGTTGCGGCTCGCAACTGGCGATCATTATTCCAAAAGTTAAAAGTGCGAAGAGCATGTAGATGCGATTTGAAGTACATTCGGATTGCATCGTGGCTAAGGAAAATCGGTTCTTCTTGGCTGAGGAAACAGAATTACGTTGTGTAGACCGCACGAATCGTGCTCGTGTTTCTTTTCAATGCAAATAGATCGAACGAGAACGTTTCACAGAAGAAATCAAATATACCAAGGTAGTCTCGATTGATTCGAATGATCGTGAACCATCGGACACTTGTGCAAATATGTGATTGGTTTCGCAAGTTAACTACAGTTGTTTCAATAAACTTTTGATCCCCACCGGTGTAATCACGATATCGCGGCGGCACGAACATTCGAGCAGCTCGTATCAGTGAATCAATTGGTTCGTTCGCGTTTAATTAAGCGACCAATTAATTCATACCACGCGCTACGCCTTTCGCGAGACTTTCCACGTGATTTCGGTGCTGTATCTGAGACAGATCCGAACGCGTACTGAGACCGTATTCGATTAACGGCGTGTGACCAAACGAAGCGAAATAAAACGTAACACGTGGGAACGTCGGCTGAAAACTCGATTTTCAAAAGTTATCCACGTAATAACTCCTGTAACGCGGATGGAGGAGGTTTAATATAAACGGAAGCGAAATCGAGTGAAGTCGAGTTACCTGTTGCATCGTGCACGTTCGATGCAACCCCGACGGTAATGAAAGTTTCGCGTGGGAAACGCTTGATAGGTTCTGATTCGGCATCAAAATTTAATCAATCGACATTACGTTTTCTTTCTCGACATTATTATCTGCGACGGTATTTATACCGATATCGGTATTACCACTAACACCGATATTAACAAGTTCTCGCGATGCTAATCGTTTGCAATTACTGATATTAATGACGGTACTGTTAGTCGATAAAAATTAACGCTGGTATTTATAATAATATTAATGGGTATTAGTTATGAGCATCGTTAATCGTCAAATAATTTTCAGTGCTATTAATATTCATATTCACGTTGATATTTATATTTATATTTATGTTTATATTGATATTGATATTGATATTGATATTGATATTCATATTCATATTCATATTCATATTCATATCGATATTAATATTTATATTTATATTTAAATTTATGTTTATATTGATGTTGATATTGATATTGATATTGATATTGATATTGATATTGGTACTAATCATTTTTGTATGAGAATTCCGAAATTAGAGTTCTCCGTTCAGAATGGTACAAACATGATGCACTCGCAGCAAAATGTTTCGACCATAAATGCGAAATGCAGCGGCAGTCTGAGACGGTAAAGGTTCAACTCGAATGTAGGTACCAGCAACAAAATTTTTACGAGCAACATTTCGAGGGTTAACGTCGACGTTAACGAAGCAAATTTTACGAGTCATTAAGATGACAATGTCGACGGTTTTTCATAAAGTCGAGCAATATAACGAATCGTATATCTTCTAGTTTTATGAAGGTTTGAAAGAATGGTGTGTATACATCGTTAGGCGAGAACAACTACAGTACATAAAAGGTAAGCTCGATAATCCGGCTACGAAACCGTTCGCATTAGGGTTACGTATGTTTTAGCGAAGCATCGTAATTCATCGAGGGATTAATAAAAAAAAAAATAAAAAAAAAAGAAGTTTTATTATCACGTCGGAAGATCGAAAGAGTGATTACGCTTTCAGGGTACGCGCATCGAAACTAGATTAAAATCGTCATTTCATACACGACGGACAACGAAAAACGGGTTTTCACGGTTGAACGAATACGTCGATGCGTTCATAAAACTTGCCGCTTGATTGAAAAATCAAATTCATCCCAACGAAACGGCGGTAGGATGCTCGTTTAATGTACGCGAGCAGCGGACATTTTGAATAATTCAAACGGTAACGAGCCTTTGTATCGATCAAATGGAATTCGTTGCAGAATACGTCGTTGTTTCGTCAACGATTTTACATTCCTGACCCCAAGTCATTCTAATAAGAGTCATTTTTAATGAGACTAATCATCCTAACAAGAGTTGTCTCAATTAATATGAGTTATTTAAAAAAAATCATCCTAATAAGAGCCATTTCTAGTGCAACTAATTATCCTAACAAGAATTATTGCAATTAATAAGAGTTATTTAAAAAAAAACATCCTAATAAGAGTTATTGTAAAAGAACATCCTAATAACAGTCATTTTTAGTGAGACTAATCATCCTAACAGGAGTTGTTTCAATTAATATGAGTTATTTTAAAAAGAACATCCTAATAAGAGTCATTTTTAATGAGACTAATCATCCTAACAAGAGTTGTCTCAATTAATATGAGTTATTTAAAAAAAATCATCCTAATAAGAGCCATTTCTAGTGCGACTAATTATCCTAGTAAGAATTATTGCAATTAATAAGAGTTATTTTAAAAAAACATCCTAATAACAGTCACATCTAGTGAGACTAATCATGCTAATAGGAATTATTGCAATTAATAAGAGTTATTTAAAAAAAAATCCTAATAAGAGTTATTGTAAGAGAACATCCTAGTAAAAGTCATTTTTAATGACACTAATCATCCTAATAAGAATTATTACAATTAATAAGAGTTATTTTAAAAAGACACTATAATTAAACTTATTGTAAACGAACATCATAATAAAAGTTGTTTCTAATGAGACCAATCATCGTAATAAAAATTATTGCAATTAATAAGAATTATTTAAAAAAAAAAACACCTTAATAAGAGTTATTCTAAAAAGAACATCCAAATAAAAATTATTACAAAATATTTCGTAATAACAGAACATCCCAATAAGAGTGATTTCTAATGGATGTCATTCGAAAACGATGATTGTACTCCAAAATTCGCAGGAAATCAACGTCGACGCAAGGTGAAATAACTTTATGAAACTGAACTTCCGTTCGCAACGATTATCCCCGTTCCGCGGAAGATCGATCGTCGTCGAGAGATGCATTTCCGCGATGATAAAAATCGATCGCACGACACGTAACAAACGGCACAAGACTGTTTCCCGGATAGTTCACCCTCGTAAGGACACGCTTTACTCACCGATCAGAGGAAATCACGTTTGGAAACTCGATAAATCAATCCGACGTTCCAACGTATGGTTCTCCGTATCCTGTCGAATGATTCAGGACTTTAGATCGTATCGGCTGTTCGAGTTGCAGACAGGAGTATATATACCTGCGAACGTACCCTCTCTGACGCATCCCCTCGGCTGAAAACTCTGTATCGCGCAGCCAATCCACAAGGTTCAACCCCACCAATCACCCTCCCCACTATCCTTTCATGGATCCTTCTTCCTTCGATCTTTTTACTCGTTGATACACCAGGATCACGGATTCTTATGAATTATATTGTTTATCCGATGGAACATCCCGAACTATGTCGAACTCACAGGCTACTTCGGTAGCGCCGAATCTTTTTTATAGTAACCCATCAATTGCAATAACTTTTATTAGGATGATTATTCTTATTAGAAGAACAATCCGAGGGTACAGTTTCTTGTTTTTGGTATTTTATTGCATAGTTGGATGGTCAAAGGTAGTCGACGACGGTTCGAAATTAGCTTTTATTATTTATCCGATGCAACATCGCGAACGGTGTCGAACTCACAGGCTACTTCGGTTGCGCCGAATCTTTTTTATAGTAACTCATCAATTGCAATGACTTTTATTAGGATGATTAGTCTTATTAGAAGAACAATCCGAGGATACAGTTTCTCATTTTTGGTATTTTATTGCATATTTGGATGGTCAAAGGTAGTCGACGACGGTTCGAAATTAGCTTTTATTATTTATCCGATGCAACATCGCGAACGGTGTCGAACTCACAGGCTACTTCGATAGCACCGAATCTTTTTTATAGTAACTCTTATTAACACATTGACTGCCACACGAAAGCAATTGAAAATTGGATTTGGTAGTACTTAAGTTTTTAACAAATCTTGCAAAATATTCTCGTAATACTTTATTATATTTATTTTCTACAGGTCCAAGTAACTAATGCGGGTAATCCTCAGTCAGGAAAGTGAACAAATTTTTAATAATATAGCTGTTATACCTTTGTACAACTTTGAGTGTCAGTCATATATGGCTGACATGGAAGCCAAAGTGTTAATTGCAATAACTTTTATTAGAATGATTAGCCTCATTAGAAATAACATTCGTGGGTACAGTTTCTCGTTTTTGGTATTTTATTGCATAGTTAAATGCACGGAACATATTCGTTGAAGATCAAACGACCGATGGCCAAAGATAGTAGCCGAAGTTTCGAAATTTGCATCGCGTATGACCCAGATTTTAATTCGGCCAATCGACACGGTAGTACGTGCGTACGAGTTATGAGCGAAACATAATCAAAATCAAAATAGGGCAGGTGGTAACATGATGGAGCGAACAGGATAAAGGGCTGAGACGTTTATGTTAACGGTATAACGTAGCAAGCATTTTTTTCCCGACAGACAAGCAATAAAGTCTCGCAAAAGTATAATCAGATTGGTTCGAAACGGGGATTTACCGCAGGCTTTTATAAAACGTTCTCACAAAGTATCTTCTCGGATGTAAAGAGAGATATTACTTTCCCGAAGCCTCGGACACGATTTTAGATCGCGTTTTATAAAGCTTCATAGATTTGTCTGCATTATAAATTAAATAATACGCGGTGCTTGAGGAAAACAATATCTTGTAGCATTTTTAAACACGGTGTATTTTTATGCATGTTGCTTTTCGGTAGAATTTTCAATTCATTCGGATGTCTAAGTATCCTGAAGTTCCGAATTGCAGAAACCTGGAAATTACTAATTGCAAAAATCTCGAAATGACAAATGGCTGAAATTTCGTAGTGTGAAATTGCAAAAATTTCTCGAGAAGACAAATGGTTAAAATGTACAAATTACAAACATCTGAAATCTCGAAGTTCAAAATGGAAAAAATCTTGAAATGACAAGTGTACGAACTCTGGAAAATTATAACACTTGAACTCAAGAAGTTGCAAATGGCGGAAATCTATAAATTACAAATGACTTAAATCTAGAAATGCACAATGGCTGAAATAAGATATTACAAATAGCTGAAGTTTCGTATTTCCAAATCGCAAAAATCTCAAAATGACAAATATCTAAAATGTAGAAATCGCAAACATCTAAAATCTCGGAATTCCAACCTGCAAAAATCTCGAAATCACAAATGACCAAAATCTAGAAATGATAAATAACTAAAATCTCGAAGATCCAAACTCCCAAAATTCCAAAATCCCAACATCCTATCATCTCCGTATTTAAAAAGATACTAAAATGCCAGAGTCCGTGGACGATATAACAGTATCCCACTGTAGATCCAGATTCCGCTTAATCTCGCTGCACTCCGATCAAAGTGATACCAGTCTGTCGCGTAGCTCGATCTTAAAATCGTCGAGCGGGAACGAAAATCGTTGGAGCGTCGATAAGAGGACGAAAGCGTAAAAATCGGTTATCGAAATCGAAATCAGTGGAAGCATAACATTCCACGGACGTGGCTTCGACAGGATCGTGATGATCATGTTGATAGAAGCGTTAAATGAGATTGCAGACACGTTCGCAAACAGAGTTAACGATCGCGATGAATGGAGAGAAAGAAAATGAATTATATTAATAAAAGGACACCCCACCGGGGCTCGTGGATTCATTTTCGACGAGTTTCAGGATATCAGCGAACTGATCGAGGAACTTCTGTTAATCCGTTCCTCTTCCATCCTTGATTCGCGCGCGAAACTTTTCTGCCTCATCTTTTTATCGGGTAAACGACGGACACGTGCACGGTTTTTGTTATGCGACCGGAGAACCTTCGGTAAACAATCGTGATCGGTGATTCTTTACCGCGACCAAATATCAAACGTCATTCAGATAACTCACCCCTCGATTTCGATTAATAGGAACATATGTTAGCGTCTATTGGTTTTAATTAGATCACGCCGACTCTAAATTCGATAGATTTCGCTGTCATCGGACAGATTGCTTTTCTCGCGACGAATCACTATCGTCGAACGATCGTCCAAGAAATTTATTATCCAAGAAAGTTCCCAATGTCTTGGAGCAATAATAATCGACGAGTATCGCGCTTCTTATCCGAGGGTGATCGAAACTTTCGGAATTTGAGAAACACTGAGACGAGAAAGCGTTACGCGTATGTTTATTCAAAGCTTACCATTATCCCTTATCAATCGGTTAATACTTTCATTTCGCGTTCCACGCCAGTCCCTGTCGCTCAGTTAAATTACAACTTTGCCCTTTGATGCGGACAGATTACGAGGTGCCGATCAGATTTTGCGGGAATCACGATATACGGATTTTCATATAGTTTTACCGGGTTTGCCGATGGCTTTCCAGTGAATCTCTTCAAAATTGAATGCATCAAACGATTAAAGTATTCGAAAGCTACCTCGAGCAATTTATCTCTGATTGGATTTAAGAACGCACGAGGGCGCTGTGCCCGCCATACGCTCTACACCTGTCCGACCGGCAGGTGACTTACCTTCCACAGATAAGTCACTAGCGACCGCTAGAATTGTACAATTTTACGGTGCATTGTATACAGGTTTCATATTCGTTCGATCACTCGGATACTTTAAAAGCATCCGATCACGGAAATACTTCAAAAGCATCTGATCACGCAGATACTTCAGAAACAGACGATCACGTAGACACTGAAAACGCATCTAATCAGGTAGCTATTTCAGAAACATACGATCATGCAGATATTTGAAAAACAACCGATTCTGAAAATATTTCAAAAGCACCTGATCAAGTAGATCTTTCAAAAGCATCTGATCACACAGATACTTCAGGAGCTTCTGATCAAGTAGATACTTCAGGAGCTGATGTACAACGAATAATAGATACGTGTGCTTGTACGTATGAATTGAGAGCGAAGAAAAATATTATCCTCGCATGCACCGTATATTACGACTCAATAAAAATTGGTTATTCCGTGAATAACCTATGTGAAGATCTGTTCAAAGCACAGTATTTATCTGTAGATTTACCGAACGAGCCAAAATAACTCGTAACATATTTTTTATTTTAAATTACAAACACCATGAAGATGTTTTATCAAAATATATGTTCACTGTTGTCAAGATAAAGGATCATTGTATAAGCCAGTTTCCATATTATACTTTATTTCTTTTCTTTTCTAGTTTAGTTTTAATGTAAAAATAAATGATCATTACGTGTTCATAAATCTAGCGTAAACGTACTCTCGTAACGATACAAAAACTACGATGTGTCTTGACACTCCGTTACCTAGTCATCTCGATCTTCCTCTTCCGTACCTGTTGCCATTCTCATAAATAAAAACTCATCTCGAAGTATCAACGCACTTTGCGAAAAAATTAATCGAAAAATTAATTTTCGGTTCCGAAAGTCGTACTAACCCGAATCAATTTTTACCCCCGCTCGTCATTTATGTTTGCCCAACGTATGCGTTACGCGTACGAAATTAACAAAAAGACGGGGTCGCGGGTAAATGATTGTTCCCTATGAAGAGAACACCCCTATTACCCAACAATCGCCACCGTCGCCACATCGTCCGACACTAACGGTTCCGTGAAGACGCAGGTTCCGAAACTACCTGCAACCTGCAACGATCCGCGGTCGAAGCAAAAGGGACGTTGGAATCGAGATCAGGAAGAAGGATCAGCGGGGAGGGAGAAGAAGAAGAGGAAAAAAAGAGGAAAGAAAAGGGAGGTAAAGGATAATAGCGAAGGAAGAAGAGGCAATGTCTTTTCCTTCGGCCATACGACGACCTGTGCGCGACGACAACCAGGTCGAGGTGGGGGGTAGAGGCTACGAGGTGGCCAGAAGAGCGTCGACGATCGGGCCCCGTCGAAACGAAGAAGGCACGAGCTACGTGGTGGACGTGGTTGCGAGAAGGAGAGACATAAACGTCCGCACGAAGAGAAGCGACCGAGGAGAACGGTCATTGCCACCACCTCACCTCGAGTCCGATGCTAAAGTCCCCGTTCAGAGGCGTATCCTCGACCCTGGCACGGTCTACCGTGCGGAATTGTCCTGTAGTCTAGCCAGGCATCGGTGGTGGGGCCCCGTTCAACGAGCAAACGATGCGCCTTCGACGGGATTCGTGCATACGGAGCGCAGTCGAGAGCACCTGGATCGGTGATCCAGAAGTCGTGAACCACCGCGTTAAACGTCGTCCAGGACCTGAAACCAGTTCGATCGGTGGCTCGGCTCGAGTTTCATTTGGGACCGTTTTGCGTGGACAACGTCGTCGAACAACGGTGATCGCCTGGGGGATTCTATCATCGAACCCGGGGACCCGTATTTCGCGTATTTCGTCGCGGGATCACCTTCTTCGTTTCTTCTTCGCGACGACCCGATGAGACCCGGTCCATGTCACCGCGTATAAATCACACGGGAATTCCACGGGATCGTACTGTACGGTGTACGAGGCGGGTATCGCGTTTCGATCGGGGTTTCAGGTGACTTCTCGTCAGCTGTAACGCGCGGCATTTCCGGAGGCCGTGAATTCCGTGCTCGCTGGGGGGATGATGCCTCTTCGTGTCTGACCACGGAGTTATCTTCATCGTTGCTGTCGTGCGCCGGTATCAGTCAAGGTAAGGTTATCTATCCGGAGATGTGGATGCTGTGCGGGATCGTTGCGAACGTACGAAAGATGGAATGTACTTGATCGTTTAATTCGACGATGTTAACGAATCCAACCGGGGTGCTCGATATCTTAATGCGGTCGAATCGTTAATTGAAACTATGCGTAGACGTTGACAGATCGATTAGCGGGATAGCTGAAATTTTGCATAATCGAGTAATTAGTACGAGGAACGACGTCTCGAACTTCGTATAATCGAATAATTTATGGGAGGAACAGTTGAACGTCGTTCGTAGCTGGTATCCGAAATTTGTTGCAATCGATTAATTGGTAAGAGGAACAAACAAACATCTCCAGTGATTAACGTCTCGAGTTTTGAAGTAGTTTGATCGGTTACCCATTTGATTAATTCTAACGAGTTTTTTTTTTTTTTTTTTTTATTCGAACATTTCATTCATACAAAAGTGTTCTGATTTTAATACAAACATTTGATTTATTCAAACGATTTTTAATTTTATTCACACAAACATTCGATTAATTCAAAAGAGATTTAATTTTATTCATACAAACATTCAACTAATTCAAACGAGTTTTAATTTGGTTAATTCAAACGAGTTTTTATTTTATTCGTACAAGCATTTGATTAATACAAACGAGTTTTAATTGTATTAATGCAAACCTTCGATTAATTGAAACGAGATTTTTTTTATTCATACAAACGTTCGATTAATAGAGATGAGTTTTTATTTTATTAATACAAGCATTCGATTAATACAAACGGGTTTTAATTTTATTCATACAAACATATGATTAATTCAAACGAGTTTCTATTTTATTAATTCAAGCATTTGATTAAATCAAACGTGTTCTGAATTAATAGAATGTCCGAACGAACAAACCGTACAGCGTCAAAATAACGTTAGTATCGTACCGACAAATTGAGCTCGAATATTAACGGATAGCATTGTTAATAATCGGTGTTACGTATCTTATAATTTACGATCATTTTCCCTGCGGCAACCAACGTGTTTTAATACGCTCGAGAGGAATTATGAAGCGTCGTGTACAATGTCGGTATCGGAGAAATTGAGACATGAGAATTATTGAGACGTTAGCATTAGTTTTTTTTTTGTTTCTCTTTTAACGGTAGTATATTTATGATAGAGCAGACGGTAAGGTATTTCAGAGCTCGTTGCCGCTGATTTGCCAAAGTGAACCGTATGTCGTTCACGAATAGCGGTACCGCTCATTCCTTTAAGCAGAATTCAAACTTTCACGAACGGTACGACTTTAGTATGAGTGTCATTCTCCCGATGATATCGCCTCGTTTCGTATGTAATCCACGATCGAACCGGAAAAAGTATCGATAATATTTGTGCCGTTCTTTTCCACTCGATGTAAGATTGATAATCGAGGCGGGTGTAATCTTGACCCAAGTGGAGGAGTTCAGCATCGAACAATCGATTTCGAACGATATCGAGTGCGCGTGTTTCGAAATCGATCACGGATCGAGTAAAAGTTGTAACATGTTCGTATCCGATGCGTTGTCGAATTTTGTTTCGTTCGTTTCGCGATCGAATTTTCGATTCGTCGATCAAACTACGAGCATTTATGACCCCGTTTTTAACGAGTTCTGCTCAAACACGATGGGTATTCTTGTTTCCAAACCAGCGTTTTATTCCGCTGTACCGTAGTTCGGCGCCAACCCACATATGCGCCTCGTATTAGATACGTGCGTACAAATGAAAGTGGCCTGTACCGTTACGACTTACGCACTACTGTACAACAAAAGCTTTTTATACAGAGACACGCGTGCACACGCGCACATATGCACGCATACACGCCACAATGTTGACCGCTTTCGTCTTTTTCGGGTCTTTCGACTCATCCTAGGATAACGGGTCGATAATATTGGCTATTTAAATTCGATCTTGGATCTCTACGAATTTATAATCCGTGTATTTTTCGCTACCAGTTGACCGATTCACGAAAGTATTCCGTTTCGAAACGTCTGTTTTTGGTCGAAGCACCGTTGTATACGTTTTATAGACCCGGGTTACGACCGATCCGATTCAAAGATTTCGAGACCTTGATTTCCTTCTTGGCTTTCCTTATAATACGGATAATTCTGTGAAAAGCATAGTTTGTATTAGGACAATAGTGTATAGATAATAACAGTCCCGAAATAATTTGAATTGTAAGGAATATTCCTAAAATGGACAACAAATTTCATAAATAATTAATATTTATAGAAGGTGGGAAAATAATTACAGAATTATAAATTAAATTTATTAATTCAATAACAAAATGTTAATATATTAATTGTATATAAATATTCATTCAAATTACAAATGAATTTTTAATGTAAAAAAAAAAATGGTATCATGATTTAAATTTATGAAAAGATATTATTATAAGAAAATACAATTATACTGATTATATATAAATGTTCATTCGAATTATAAATGAATTTTTTGAATGTAAAAACAATGGTATAAATTTATGAAAAGATAAATATATTAATTATTCATCAATACCCATTCAAATTATAAATGAATTTTTAATATAAGAAGAATGGTATCATGATTTAAATTTATGAACAGATATTATTATGAGAAAATGTAATTACATCAATTATATATAAATGTTCATTCAAATTATAAATTAATGTTTAATGTCAAAAAAAAAAAATGGAATCATATCTCGAACGTAAAGAATTTAAAATACCTTGAACAGTTTAATTTCGGACGAAAAGGATAACAGTTCACGATCTTCTCTTCGAAATACGTAAACTCTTAAAATGTTTCCCTTCAGAAAATCGTGATCGAGTATAACGATTTGAATATTAAAGAGAATAACGATAGTAATCAAGGATAATCCGTTGGACGGTGTTCGTCGAAGGAAATCGGTTTTCCTGTATTCTTCCTGGAACGAAGAAACGTTAGAATGACCCAAATAAGGGATAATCCTCCGCTGTACACTGGAGTCTCTTTGAAAAAAAAATAAAATAAAAGGATTGACCGTTCAAAATCGAAACGGGGAAGGTAACTGTTGCTTAACTAATCACTAAGCTGGGAAACCAGTAACCTGACCATCGACAAACTAACGCGACTCACGTCGACATTTGTTGCTTCATCCACCCGAATTCCTGTCTCTGGGTAACTGTAACGGTTTTTATCACTTCCTCTTAAGAGGAGGAGCGAGTGCACACTGGATGAGATCATTGCATTTCTTCGGGCACGTCGAAAGAAAACTAGAATTACCCGGTTTAGTTTTCAAGTAAAACGCCACCGATCCTTTCACGAGTTTATATCGAATATCTTGCAGGTGAACTTGTTGGTGTATCGAGTAGAAGACAGTACGTTAATTAGTTACTAGGGGAAAATTATGTGTATGCGCTTCGATTCATCGTGTAACGCTTAATGTTGACCCCCCTGGATGCTTGACTCATCTTTGGATCTCTTCAAGCTATTCCTCGATTTTTTGTAGGATCAAGGTTCTTCCCAGGTTCTAACCTTGTGTTTAGGTTCTCCCTAGACTATTCGTAGACATCCTCACGCCAACTTCTTGACACCTCACGCCTACTCCCAAGTTCTCCCTAAGTTTTGTTTCGATATAGGCCTCGATTCCCAGCAACTTCTTGGTAATTCCTAGGTTTTACTTATTGTTAAATCGTGATTGACACTAACATTACCAAAGAAATCAAATGACCCTTCTACAAATTTCCTTCTTCAAATGAACAAATTTGTTAAGCTGGACTTCTTGACATTTATGATTGTCATCAAGATGAAGAATGTATAAGTGTATTCATTTATGTTTCATCATTTGTTCATTTATTTTTCGTCTTCCTTTTTAATAGGAAATTTGCAAAATGGTCGTTTGCTCGCTTTGATAGTTTCAGGGTCATAGTGTCTTAACTCCATCTTAGTTTCTCCCTCAAATTTTCTCTAACTCTTCAACCCTTTCAAAAATGAAATACCATTCAAAACTGTACAAAACAATACCCGCGTTCGTCGATGTGTAGAAACAGGAAATTTCACGAAAGAAATGTGAAACAGGTACGGTTTCTCCGAATCGACCCAGCGACGATTCACGAGTGATCCGTGTGGACAGGATATAACGTTACACCCGAATTCCTGCTTCTGAGTAACTGTAAGTCGTTACAGGATGAATATATGCCGGGTAACCGTGGCCCGATATCGCGGCAACACGAACGCCGTACGAGAAAGGTGAAAAGAAACCGATACGAGGAAAGTGCTCGAGCGCATCTCGAGGGAAAATGCCGGGATCTTATATTGTTGCTTTCGCGTAATACCGTGGCTCGTTTTGTTGAAAACGAGCGTCCGTTCCCATCAGGTCATTCCACCCGATCCTTTCTACTCACCTAGACGAATTAATCATTATTAACATTTAGACGTTCTCCGCGTCTGGCGTCCGCGTTCGTTAAATCACCGCTGGCCTAATCTGCGATCGCATCCCGCGCGGATTCGTAACTGTTTTTCCGCCGCTTGGCTTCCTTCTATTCTTTCCTCGTAATTATTTTCTTGTCGCTGGTCGCTACGAATTGGTCGCAGGTTACATTGGTAGCTTACGATACATTGGTGGGTTATAATACATTGGTGGGTTACAATACCTTGGTAGGCTACGATATGTTGGCAGGTTATAATACATTGGTGGATTGCAATACCTTGGTAGGTTACGATGCATTGATAGGTTATAATACATTGGTGGGTTACAATACCTTGGTAGGTTACGATGCATTGATAGGTTATAATACACTGGTGGGTTACAATACCTTGAGAGATTACAATACATTGGTAGGTTATAATACTTTGGTAGGCTACAATACATTGATGGGTTACAATACATTGATAGGTTACAATACATTGATAGGTTTCAATACCTTGGTAGGTTACATTACATTGATAGGTTATAATACATTGATGGGTTAATACGTTGGTGGGTTACAATACATTGGTAGATTACAATACATTGGTAGGTTACAATACAATGGTAGGTTACAATACATTTGTTGGCAAATGTACTTTAGTAATTCACCAAGACTCATTTTTACGAGATTGGTTTATCTTATCGATGAAATTCGTACGAATCGATCGCGTGGCGTCTACTTTTAACCCGTTCACGCTTCCGAACTCTCGACGAATCATCGTTACCGTTATTTTTATCGACGAGTTCGGTATATCATTCGCTGTCATCCGACCTCGAGATCGCGCCCGTGAAATTAGCAACTAGATTCTGCTGGATGAATAAATTTCGTACGATAGTCGTCTGAAAACAGTGCCCCGTTCGTTTCGTGGGAATTTTCTCAGGCGTGTGGTATAAGAGAATTATTATTATTATCACTCCACGGCGCGTATGTGGGCACCCCAACGTTACGAATTCATTTTTCCTTCTTGTCTCTCGAGTTAAAATTCATTCCCGTTTCTCTTTTTCAGATGTGGGATCGAGAGAGAACAGTCTGGGCCATCGTCTTTCTAGCCAACGCGTTGATGAACACCGTGATCGCAACGCCGATCTATGTTGCGCAATTTATTCCAGGAAGTAAGTCCCTTCGAATTTGCGAACAATGTTGAATCGTTAAAAACAGACGGAAAATCTAAGCAAAAGCGATACGCTGGGATTTTTAGCGAAACTAAGGAACGATAACGATCAAGTTATGGTGAAATCGTTAATCCATGACTGACGGAGATTCTGCAATTTGTCGTTTAATTTATTTATTAAACGCTTGTCTCAGTACGATACACGGCGATATAACGCGAGGATTTAAAGAGCAATAGTGATCAAATTATGAGGCAATCAATAATCGTTAACTCACAGAGATTCTGCAATTCATGGTTGGCAATATATTGAACCTATTGAACGCTTCTCTCGGTACTTCCCCGGCGATACAACGCGTGGCATTATATTTGTTCGTTCGGGTGCAGCGTACGTGCTTTTCGAAAGAAGGCAAACGGGTGACACAAATATCGAACAATCGTTCCACATTTTTGGCGGCGAAATAACACGCTAAACCCCCGGAAGTTACGGTTTCTGACGATCGTAAAATTTTCTTGGAACGTCAGCTGAGTAACGGGCCGATACGCAAATACTCGATACGTGTCTCGAAACATATTCGAGAAATACACTCGCGCACGGGAATATACGAGCATCGGTTGTTTCCTTGTCTGCATCGTAGGACGACATTGAACCTACCTTGGATTCGAGCGGGAATGAAACGTGGGCGGACTGGTCAGTTTTCTGTACAAGTGGGTCAACCACGGTCATCGTCGCGCACGCGACTTACACTGATTTTTCCGACCTCGTCATCCTCATTCTCATCTGTATTCTTATCGTTTCATTCAGTCGAGTGGTATCACATCGAAATCGGTCATCGCCTCGATCTTCGACCCCCAAGCACCTTGTCACATCGTGTTACTCGTTCTGCAAGTGAAATTATTTTCACTGTTATTTCATCCTACTCCCTCGCTGTCGCTTTACGACGATCTTTTTACAATTTATATAATTGTGCCACTTACAATTTGTATAAATTTGTACCTCGTTCAATTTTGTTGAAACGTTGCTGCTCATTTTTAATATGTATATAAAAGAATCATAATATGAACATAAAATAATGGACATGATTTATTGAAAATAATCTTTCGTTGAACAAAATTACATTACTGCTAAACAAAATTGGAACCTGCAACCAATCATAATTTACAGAATATGATCTATTTACTTGCACGATAGAATTACCAAGAACAAAATGAATTCGTTTAAAAAATTTATAAATACTCATAAAAGTAGCACATGATACATTAACCTTTTCAAAATTACAATGTGTATATTTATACGTTTATATACCTCCAAATCAAACTTTTCACAATTATAGGTTTATATGTCTAAACTAACATTTTCAAAATTATTACAATGTCTATATTTATATATTTATATCTCTAAATCAATCATTTTAAAATGACAATGTCTATATATATATATATATACATTTGTATTTTTAAATTTACCTTTTTAAAATTATTACAATGTCTATATTTATATGTTTATATCTCTGTATTAACCTTTTAAAAAAAAATGTCCATATCTATATGTTTATACGTCTAGTCTATCTATGTCTACATGGATATGCTAAGATATTATATGACACTCTGAAAACGCTTTAAGAAAAAAACTGAAGAGTGTAAATAGAAAAGATGTAGCAGTAACGGAGCGTATATAAACGGGGCAGATTCGCGTGAACGAAATTGGATCGACGCGAATCAATTTGTGGCGATGATCGATCGGTCGATCGTTTTCGATCACCAGCCGCTAATCAGTGAAATACTTTCTTAGCAGTGAAACGCGTTTCGAGCGTGGGCGTACACGTGCCCACGACCATCGCTGAAATTCCGACGAGCTCGCAATGGAATCGGCAACTTTCTTTCACCATTGTGACTCACGGACGGACGACACTTCCGCTAGCACAGATTTCCTACGCGGAAATGGCGGCGACGAAACACGTGGAACACCTTGAACAGAGGGAACTGACCGACTGACCCGAAACGAACGATGCCTGTTTCTGTGGACGATTTTACGGTCGATTTTCGCTCGCCACGGTCGTCAACCTCGAAGAAAGTAAATATTCCGAGAAAAATGAGTTATGATTACTCACGTGGTGATACAACTGTTAGTTATCATGTACGATGCGTTTGTGACACGTCGATTTATGATCTTAGACTCTACAGGATTCGGGTGAATGTCGGACTCTTCATATTGCTGATTTTCATCAAATATCCGATTTAATGACATGAGCTGCATTTATGATATATCGATTTATGATTTTAAACGTCACAGAATTTAAGTACACAAACCTCTATGTCTGATACTTTGCTGCACCAAGGAATTCATATTGGTGATTTTCATCAAATATCCAATTTCATGAACTGCATTTATAATATATCGATTTATGATTTTAAACGTCATAGAATTTATGTACACAAACATTGATGCCTGATACTTTGCTGCATCAAACAATTCAGCTTAGTGTTGTTCGTCAAATATCCAATTTCATGACATGAACTGCCCTTCTGACATGCTGATTTACAATTTTAAAGGTTAGAGAATTCTACTAGACAAAATTCAATCTCTTATTCTTAGCTGAACTAAACAATTCAGCTTTGTGTTCATCAAATATGCTATTTCATGACATGAGTTGCATTTATGACATGTCGATTTACGGTCTTAAAGTTCATAGAACTACATGACATTTCGATTAGCAATATTAAAGTTCACAGAATTCGAATACACGAACCACGATGTCTTATTCCTTGCTGGACCAAAAAATTCAGTTTGGTATTCTTCATGAAATATCCAATTTCATGACATGAACTATATTTGTGGCGTATCGATTTACGATTTTAAAGTTCATGGAATTTAAATATATAAACCTCGATGTCTTATTCTTCGCTGGACCAAACAATTCAGTTTGATATTGTTCATCAAATATCCAACTGCTGGTTCTATGTACGCCTAATCCCAGAACAAACATTTTGATACAGTTTCAACATTACGCAATCTTCTTTCTGAAACATTCAGTATAAAAAGGAAAAGCTTCGAGCATGAACTTGCTATTCTTAAAAACTCCTTAATGGAAGTTTATACGCGCTCGTTCTAGCGATTTTATCGATAAATTCCACTTGGTCGAGGATGAAGTTTCGGTAGATCGTAAAACGGGAGATCAGGAATTACAAAATAAATTCTTCCAAGAAAACTCGATCAATATTCCCCTCGTCATGTTTAATTCTTTGAGTGCCACTCCCGATTATTGTCTAAGCTTTTAGATATTTAAAAAAATTGTTCATAATTAACGGCGCAAAATAATTTCGATCGAATCAAGTCATCGAGATTGGTCATCGATAAAATTTTTAGATTGTCTAGATACAACGTTCGAGGTATTTCGCTTAGTACGACAAAATGGGTGAGAGATTAGCTAAGGTTTCAGATATTTACAAAATTATTTATAATTAACGGCGCAAATTAATTTCAATAGAATCTAATCATCGAGATGAGTCATAAAATTCTTACATTGTCCAGATACAACATTCGTGGTATTAGATTGTTCCATCAGTTCCCACCTTTCTTGATAGAAATGAATACACAATACTTATTGTTTGAATATGAACTGTTCTGATCCATCACTCTCTCCCATCGCTCAGGAGATACCATTGTGTACACTTTTTAAAATGATGGATATTACAAAATGTTCCACGAAGTGCATTTTTGTATCATATCAAAAAAGGAACAAACGATAGAGAAATTGATCTACGTTTTCACGTATTATAATATTGTTTATAATCCACGTTGTAAAATGATTTCGACCGAAAAAAGTCATCGAGCCGGATGATCAAATTCATCGGCCAGACACGATATTCGGGGTGTTTCGTTAGAAGAAATAGATGAGAAATGCCTGTAGTTTGCGTCATTGTTGCGTTCCTCTAAAAATATTCAGTGCACAGGTGTGTCCGTGATTCAGGAAGGTAGCTCGGGTCAGGTATGACGATTTAATCGCGCGAAGTCGAGGGAGCTAGGAATGCGCGCGGGAATTCGGTTTGGTGAAAGACGAAGGAAGAGGAGAAACACGAGATTGTGAGCGAGGTGTCTCACAGGGAAACGTGCTGTTACATTAGGCTATGACTGTGACCCACTTTTGGATCGGGCAACTAGCTCATACATCGAAACTTAACGGTACCGGGATGCTTCGCCTTGGCTGACATCAATTCGTTCTTCGATAACGCTCGCTATGCTGCATGCATCATTGCCGCCCCGTAATCGATCGGTGATCAATTGATAACCACCGACGCGATAATAAGAATGACGTATGACAATCGATATTTCTACGTTCATGAAAATAAATGATAGAGTGTTTTCGAGGAGAAATTATATCATCGCCTAAATGTTTGGGTATGCGTGCTACATTAACGCGTCGAAAGCTATTGAACATTTCATTAGGTATATTAATTTTTAACAAATCCTACCAAAGATTCGATGCTCCGTTACATTTATTTTCCACAGTTTCAAGCAACTGTGAGTATTTTCAGTTCGAAAAGTGAACAAGTTTTGAATAATGTAGCTGATGTGCTCATATGCTATCGTATTATTCAAAATTTGTTCATTTGACAGTCACAGTGTTAATAGAACTCTTAACACTGTGTGCATCTTTTTAAGTTCGACACACAATGTTGATGACATTCAACCTTTTAGGTGGTACTTTCTCAAGTATTTAAGAAAAATTGTGCTTGATCAAAATCATCCGTGCTAAAGTGGGTAGCGAAATCTTGATGAAAATTTATGCAAAACACCAGTGCTATGACACTCACAATGTTAAGTATGATGTGCTTGACAATGTTTAACCCGCACAGATACAAAATTATCGATACAAATAAATTACATTGTCGAGTGAAATAAACAATCGAGATGTTTGTAACGCGATCCATGTTTAGTCCAAAATGGTGTGCCGTGAGTGTACAAATTAAGACGATGCGAAGAGGATAGAACATCAAGTGTTCAATTAACGACAAACATGCAATGTTGTATCCCAAAGCAACGAGAGTGCACGAATGACAAACGAGTTGTCGCGTTAACTTTCCTACGGAGCCCGCGATCATGCTCGTTCTACAATCCCTTCGCGATGCATCCAGCAGGTATCGTCGCCGCTTACAATTCCTCTTAATCGTCCTACGGTGTCCTGTCGCGGATAATAAACGGCATCGAGCAACGTAATTGATTAATAACCGGCCTCGAAAGAAGCTGTAAATCTCTTGACGGAAACGCGTAGGCTGTTCCTGCCGTCTAATTACGTCCGTTATTAACGGATTACCGTACAGCACCAGACACGATTATCTCCCTAACACCCGAAATATCTTCTCAAAAAGGTATTACACCTCGAGACGGAAAGAATCGTCGAAGATGGATAACGGAACGGGCTTCGACAATGATTCATTCCGTCTCGATGGTACAGTTATTTCTATTGGAAATTCGGTGTAACAGAAACTGTGTTTTGGAACTCGCCGCATTCCGAGTATTCTCGATCTTCCTAATAACAATTAGATCTGATTAGAATAAAAACAATTACATATGATCAGATTAAAGACAATTACATATGATCAGAATAAATACAATTACATATGATCAGATTAAAGACAATTACATATGATCAGAATAAATACAATTACATATGATCAGATTAAAGACAATTACATATGGTCAGAATAAATACAATTACGTATGGTCAGAATAAAAACAGTTACATATGACTAGAAGGTGAACGTATGGAGGAGACACGAGGTTTTAATTACGTTTAACGTAAAGTGGGTGATCAACTCTCATGTATTATCCAAAGAAATACAGTAAACTTTTGTCACATTGCCAAGTACGACTCCGCAACGATGGAATTGGCAATGTAACGGATTCACAGAAAAGTTTCCTTCCTCGAGACGATCTCTTGTATCTAGCGCCGATGAAGGAAGATAAACTGTAAAAACACGATTTGAATTGTTTCAGTTTCGATTATCATGCACGATAACGGGAAACTATAAACGAACCGTGTTCGATTTAATCATAGTGTATCTTGAAAAATATCGGTATTCGAATTGGACAGTATTTATTGTTATATTAGTTGCGAAAAGCTATTCGGAACACATTTATGTACACGCAACGATACAAATCTTCGAGCTTCATTCGCGAAGATAAAGTTGTTTTGTTCCTTGATTTAATTTGACACGTTTCGTGTCAGGTAGATCATCTTGTTGAAAGAATGATTTTAATCGTGGAAGATACCGTCGCACGTCGAATTTAGTGAAATTCAACCATAGAGTAATCGTTAATTAAAATCTTGGTCGTATCGATACTCTGTCATGTCAACGAGCATTTGTTTTGCAGGATCTCCGAGATAGTAAACACTAGATTTACGGATGTGAAGTGATTATTTACTTTTAACTTAAAACTGAAGTAGAAAAGAAAGTAAAGAATGATATGTAAACTGGCTTATAAAATGATTCTATATCTTCGCAAAAGTTAATATACATTTTGACAAAGATTTCTAGACAGCTTTCGTTCTTTAAAATAAGAAATGTATCTGTGTCATTTTCTCTCGTTCCGTAAATCTGGCGTTAACGATTTATTATATTACCAATGCGATCGCATAATTTTTGAACCTTCCTGTATAATTTTTGAACCTTTCTGCATAACTTTTGAACCTTCCCGCATAATTTTTGCCGGACGAAGAATGTTAAAGCACGGTAAAGAATGTAATGTTCGTTTTCAGGCACGGGGAGGAATATCAGGCACTTGCCCTGCGTGTCTCGTAGAACCGGCGAGACCGGCGTCTGCATGTTCGCGTTCACGTGCGCCAAAGCGAATGGCACGCACCTTGGCACCTGCATCGATCGTTTTTACTTCGGTAGCTGTTGCAAGATCGACGAGGAGCCCGATATTTTCCCTCAAGACAATAGTATAGACGATGGGCCGCCGGCGAGGCCGTTCGTCACGACCCATGGGCCAATCGAGAGCTACGACATACCCGAGTACTTCTCAAGGCCGAAACCGATCAACGATATGAAACCACCTGGAACGACGCTCTCCACCGAGGTACGTGATTCACCATTTTGGCTGGCTCCAACTTTTGCTCAGAAAAATTGCTCCGGAACAAATTGTTAATGTGTCGCTTTGATTCACTCCGACCCGTAAAATCATTCACGTATCATTGTTTTATAACACACTTTTGTATTTACAAATTTATGAAATCCTCGTTATGGATCCTCGTAAGTGCAGCATCGTTCAAGAAACGATAACTTTTGTATATTCATAATATTACCATGTGCAGATTTAGAGTATGATGCTGCTACCACTTTGTATTTTCAATATGACTATGCATCTAATTTGATTCCAATATGACTATGTATCTAATATGACTACGAATCCAATATGACAACGTACAAAATAATCGTTCATTCTCGTTTTTATTATATAAACAAATTTAGGGCCCACCCAGCAGCCAGTCGACGCAGAACACGCGAGCACCACCGACGACCGTGAAAGACACGACGAAGCTGGTGACGAAGAAGCCGATACTGACGAGTGTCGAAACAACCACGCAACCGGTTCGATTATCCACCTTTCAAAGCGTGCAGAACTCATCGATCCAGGAGTCCACGACAAGAAGTCCGCCGAGAATCACGAGCAGCGTCGTCCAAACGACGCAAAAACCGCCGAGCACAGTGACAGAAATCACGAAAGCGACCAGCAAACCATCCACGTTGATTTCCACGGTAAATCAGAGGCCAACGACACTGGAAACCGCGACGAAAGTGCCATCAACCGCTCAAACGTTCGCTCAAACCACCAAACCGATTACGAGGAAGCCGATTAACGCGTCCACGACCAAAAGGCCAACACAAGCGACAACGCGCAGACCCGTTCAATCGACCATGCAGAGACCCACGGAAACAACCACTTCGAAACCCATACAAACCAGCACCCATCGAACGACGGAAACAACCACATCGAGGACCGTGTACACCACGACCCAGAGGACCACACCGATCACCAGGTTCCCGCCGAGAAACGCGACCACGTCGAGGCCGTTGACTCACGCGACTACCAGGAGACCCACCACGGTCACCAAGAGGCCTGTCGGTACCAGAAGACCCACGGTCACCACGAAGAAACCGACTTCGTCCACCAAGAGACCCACGCTCGCCACCAAACCGACTACAGCTTCGACCTTCACCACCGTCTCTTTCGCTACCACGACGAAACCGACCGTCACAACTGTCAAGGATCGATCGACGACCATCAAGGATCGACCAACGACCACGGCCGGAAGTGTCTCTTCGTTCGGGACCGAATCGAAGCCGGTCACATCCACCACGGAGACCGTGATCGTTCAGAAGATCACGACGACGAGTACCACGAAACCCGTGCAGAAGATTAAACCGTCCACGATCAGGACCACCACTTCCAGACCCACTACGACAACTTCAAAACCGACCACGACCGTTTCAAGGCCGACCACGACATCCACGAGATCGACCACGACCACTTCGAGTCCGATTACGACCACTCCGAGGCCGACCAAGACTACCTCGAGACCGTCGACGACTACCACAAGGACGAAACCTACCAGGGTCAACGCAACGACCACGAAGCCGCAAACGAAACCTGAATACGCGACGACCACCGAGAAAACGGTGACACTGTCGTCCGTGGATGCCTCGAATGACAGTGTGACGAAGGTTAGACCGACGATGGAATCGATGAAACCCACGTCTAGCAAGCCAGTATTTTTGACGACACCGTCGACTGTGCCCACCGTGCCTGATACCAGCTTCGCTACGATGTCTTCGACGGATAACAACGTGGATGTTCCTTCGACGAAGGTGCCCGTCGTTAATCAAACGTCGGACGAAGTTCTTCAAACCACTTATGCACCCGGTATCGTTACGTGGACGTCGAGTTCGGACGATACTACAAAAATTCCGGAGTTGTCTGCTACCACTAGTGAATCGGGTGAGTTGGTACATTTAGAGGATATTCTATTAGATAGAGGATGTTATATTAGTATAATATTTGTAGATGTTGTTTTCTATTGTTCTGGTATTTAGGGATGTAATTTTCGACTATTCTAGTATTTGTAGATGCAATGTTATAATGTTCTGCCATTTTGTGAAGACATTCGATGGTTCAGAGTTAGGTAAAATAGAGTCTAGATGGATGTAGGAAATATGTGCAGAAATTATAATTCTGGGTACATATATCTCCAAAATCTTGTTACGCACTTAGGCATATACTTGCTGTACTTTCGGATTTATATCTTCGAATTCCTATGTTCCAAAATTTCAGTATCTTCGAATTTCTATATTCCCGAATTACTAAACATACGCTCGACAGGTTAGGTTTTGTTGGAGACAGGAGAACCTATGAAGGTTAAAAAAAAAAAGGTTAGGTTTTGTTAGACCTCTACATTTTGAGATTTCTATGTTGCTAACATTCTACATCCTCGATTCTCTACATCACTGATTCCCCGTATCCGCGGATACTCACACGAGAGAATCATCGCGTTCCCGATCGCACGATCACTGAAATGGTTTTCTCTGTGTACGAGCAAACTGAAATATTTATTTGTAACGGTTTCAAAGAAAGAGTAGCCGACTTCTAATTGAATTCGTCACGTCAATTAACAGCCGCGCGTGTAATCGAGTAATTTAGAGTTGCTATCCGTAAATTAATCGGTGCGTATGTTGTATGCATTAGGGGAACGCGCGTTGCATTCGAACGAGGAACGGTTCCCGCGATTCTCGGTGAAATCGAAGAAAACGGATATCCATTGTGTAATGAAACGCTTTTGTCGTCGATAGGAAATCATCTCGACGGCGATTCACGTCGAGCTGCGCGCCTCCTGCATTAACGAGCATCAAGTGAACATACCGGAAGAGCATTGTGAATTTGATTGATTACGCGAGGGTTTGCCAGCTTTTGTTCTTTCACTTTATCGGAATTCTGTCGGATTTCGTACGGCGATCAAAAATATTATCTCGCGAAGCATCGTTGCGCCATATATTCCTCGGGATCCTAAGAAAATTGGGATCAGCCTCGACGAACATTCATTTGTTCGTTTTAACGGAAAAGAATGCAACATCGAACCCTTTCCTACCCCGCTCGAGCGTGCAACCATTTGCACATTCTCCATTTTGGTCCAGTAGAACGATTCGAGTAAATATTTTTTAGCCAAATGTTACAAGCAATATTTAAATATAGCGAATTAACAGAGGCAATGATAGGAAATATTAATTTCCATAAAATCGATTAAATTTTTCAGTTGGAAACTTTTAGGCATACTACTTCTAAAATGCTTTTGAACGTAAGTTGGTGATTCCGCATATCGAAATGCGCTCCGTCACGTTTGATAATTTTCTTTCGTGATAGAATAAGGCCGGCAATCGTAAATATTAATGACTTAAGCACTTAATTGTACTTACTAAATTCCGAGTGCTTTACATGCGGCGGATTCTTTGAAAAGCTTTGGACAAATTTAATTTCGTGATATTTCGACGAACATTGATCAAAAAATAATTTTTGATACTCCTCCTCGAAATCGCTCGTGATTCAATTTTTTTTTTTCGTGAATTCTTCGACGATATAAATACGAGTAAAACACCGTTATTTTTCATTGCTGCTCTAGCAATTATCGCTCGCGATACATGCATCGATTTACATCAATCGCGATCAACGTCACCGCCCAAACGTGTCCTTCCTGCAGTTAATTGCAGCGAACGCATGAAATGGAGTTTGTATATGCAGCGTTAATCTCGTTCGGAAACGAGTATTTCATTAAAGCGAAGTGTTATATTGTATCGGCTGATCATTTTTCACGGAACAACGTGCAATTTATTTTTCTCGCACTTTTACGCGATCATAAAATGAACGGACGTCGATCGATACAATTTTTAGGTTGATCTATCATCTATTTCACGATGGAACCGTTGTACAATCCCTCGTTAGGGTTACATGTTTCTACTCTTCGTATGTGAAGAAATTCGACAGGTGAATCGATAAAAAAAGTTTTATGCATGCACAATATTTTCGAAAATGATGATATTATTTTATTTTTCGTCTTGCATAGTTTATGTATGTTATAGGTACATGTGTATGTGATTTTTATGTAAGTTATATATACACATATGTATGTACATTTTATGTATATTATACGTACATTTGTATGTATATTTTACGTACGTTATACATACATGTGTACGTATATTTTACGTATGTTATACGTACACATATGTATGTATATTATATGTATATTACACATACGTTTGTATGTATATGTTAATATGTTATACAAAATGTTATACATAAAATATTTAACACTATATACATATGTATACATATATATAAAGCTTCATGTGTGATATACAAATTTGCTATAAAAATACAATTTCTATAAATATACTATTTGTTTTGATACAAACGCATCGATATCAGAAGTCGAATTATTTTCGTACATCGTTATGATAGAAATATTGGGGTCTAGCTGTTTTTAATCAAAAACGGAAGATCGCGTTGTTGCTCGTTTCCTGTTCGATAGCAGATAAAATTGTGCCTCGCAGGAACGTTGTAACGGTTTAAAACCGTCCACCGTAATCTTTCCTCTCGAATGCTTTGCGAACAGCATCCTTCTTTCACCTCTTTCCCCGTTGCAATTCAAACCGCTCGAATTATTACTGGACAGCTGCTCTCTGCTCCAGTTTTTCGCCAAGAACGAGCTTTCAATTACGACTTACTTATTATAAATACAGGTCGTGTCTAGGTGAAGGCGATTTACCCAGAATCTAGGCGATCTCCGTTTTTTTTTTTCTTGGATAGAACGTTTGTTCTTTTTTTACATGGAACGATTCCTCAAAACATCGTACGTGAATAAGTGTTACGGTACGACTTTCAAAAATCCACAATCACAGAGATATTTCAAAGCATTTATACCGTCGCGTCTAGTTTTTGTAATGTTCTACAAAGTGGCAAATTTCTTTTTTAGATAAATTGTTTGCATTCTTCCTTTCTTTGTACGATACAATTTTTGAAAGAACCAATGTCGGTGAAGATTGTGAAACAGCGCGTAATTCGATTAAAAATAACGAGAATTATCGTGAAATATCAGACTCGCATTTCTTCAGATAAAAATCGTGTAAATTATTTTCGGAAGGTTTCTTGTCGAACAAATTGTTGAGAAGATAATTGCACGGACAGATTATTCGTACAAATAATCATTTCGTGGAATTGCCAGAATGACGAAAAGTTGAATGACAGATATTTGGTTGCATGAGCAGCATTAACACGTAATTGTATCGTGTTCGCTAACTGGATAACGTTGTATTTTCTTAATGTAGATCAAACCGACAGCGATTGGACACCTATCACCACTCCGGATGGTTGGATCATGATTCAATCGCCCAGCACGGAAAAATCGGGTCAAACGACCCAGAGAACCACCGAAAAACCGATTTCGGAATCTACGTTGCTAGCATCCACTTCGGGTACGATCGATGAACATCATTTTTTACAATTAGACCATTATTAAGTGTTGCCTTCACGATCGATCTTCTCAATAAGCCATCCTCTGGTATCGAAAACAAGGATAGTCGTATGATCATGTTTGAGATCTCTTGTGGTTTAAATTTGAAAATTATAAATGGATTCAATAGATATAAGTAAGGTAAAAGACTATAAAATACATAACGGATACGTGATATTGATTATCAAAGAGTTAATTAGTAATTCTTTCTTGTATCCAGTAATTTAATGTCTAATAAATAATCTAGTAAGACTAGTCTAATTTATAATATAGAAAGTCTAGCTTAGTCTATAATCGATTAAGTCTAGTGCTCTCTATAATCTAGCAATCTATGATAGACTAATCTATAATCTAGTAATCTAGTAGTTAAATAAGTAAGAACCTTTATAATTTTTATAATTGTTCGACTCATTTCCTGAAGATCTCCTTCAAGATCTTGTTGAACAACATTCGGTCAGCATATTTACGAAGAATATTCGGTATTTTCAGTAAAACCAACAACAGAATCAACCACGGTTCACCAAATGATGACAACCCTATCTTCGATCGCCAGCGTGACGATAGATACGGAACTTCCGGTACCGATGGAAACCCTCAACATGTCTGATTACAAGCAAGGTGAGTTCTAAGAAGCATCGATAATTTTGTACGTAATCCATCATGCGTGTAATCGAATATATGTCGATCGTATCGATCTGTATTTTGACGAAATTAGATTAAATTTCTTATTATCTACGAATTTACAAGGTCGCGCGAGATTCGATTTTATTTCGCTAATTGAATCGATAAATTTGAAATTATTGCGAACAGCATTATCTGTCCTAGCCATTAAATGCTTCACAAACATATAAACATTATTCCTACAACAAAGAAAAACGTATAAACATTATTCGTACGACAAAGAAGAACGCGTATAAACAATTAATTGTGCAACGAATAAAAAAATGAACCGGCCCGATGACGAATGTGGAAACGAATTTATGTATTTGTTCGATATCGTGCATCGATCATTGCATGTCATCGAGAACGAGGAGAAGGAAAATGATCGAAAAAGAGAGATGAAAAAACCTGTTCGTAATGGGCGCGCTTGTCAGCGCGAATTGATTCATTCATGACGAACGCGGTGTTCTCCAATATGGCTGTCTCGATGAGACTCATGAATTTGATGAAGGGACTAAACTCGACGATGCTTCTTCTTGCAGTGTGCGGAAGAAGATTGTTCCCGGAGCCACGTATAGTCGGTGGTAATCGTAGTTCGTTTGGAAAATGGCCTTGGCAGGTGAGTAAAGTTTCAGACATTTTTCAAAAATTGTATCGATAATACTCCAACTGGCGGAGCATGATCTTTCCTAGATGTTTAGAGTTTATTAGCACGCATGTAGTTTATGTCTCTCTGTAGCATACATGTATGTTATTCATTGTATGCTGCATTCGTTACGTATGTGTATTCAAGATCACTCGAGCTCTCTTCTGTGAAGGAATCAAAAAATCGATCGATTCAATCTTCCTCTTTTAATCGAGTCACGCGATGTTTGTAGAAGAACGACCGCTCGTTGGATGTCGTGTATGTGCACACACGCGTACCTTATTTAATCCTTGAAGTTCCGTGAACGTATCAAGACGAGTTCTCGTCGTTGGTACACAGCGTCGTTGTTCGTTAACCGAGATCAATGTTTCATTTTTTTAGATCTCGTTGCGACAATGGAGAACGTCAACGTATTTGCACAAATGTGGAGCAGCTTTGCTGAACGAGAATTGGGCCATAACTGCAGCGCACTGTGTCGAAAAGTATGTACCTTCCTTCTCGCTCAGACTTTTCTTTTCTTCTTGTTTTATCGTGCAGCTGTTAGGTTTGGTAGGTGTACTATGTTTTAGGATTTGAAATTTTACCGATGTTAGGATTTAAAGATTTGGAAGTTTAGAAATTTGGGACTTGGGAGGTTAGGAATTTTGGGATTTGGAAAATTGGGAATTTGGGGATTTTGGGATTTAGGGATTTGGAAAATTGGGAATTCAGGAATTTAGAACCGTGCGGTTTTGGGGCTTTGGGAATTTGAGGATTTGGGGATTTGGGGATTTGGAAACTTAGGGATTTGGAAATTTGGAAATTTGGGGATTTGGAAATTTGGGGATTTGGAAATTTGGGAATTTGGGGACTTGGGAACTGAACATTTAGGGATCTGGGGATTTGGAATTTGGAGATTTGGGAATTTGGGAATTTGGGAACTTGGGAATTGGAAATTTACGGATTTCCGGAATTTAGGAATCGAGTGATTTAGAGTTTTGGAAAACTGTGGATTTGGGTATCTAAGCGTTCCGAACTTCACGAATTTTGTCATTTGATAAATTTAAAAATTGGAAATATCAAAACTTGACCTCGCATTACGTGATATCCCTATATCTTTACGTCTCTACGTCACCAATCTTTACAGATAGAGATATCGAACTTCTCGAAGATAGATAATCTTATATCATTTATCTTACAGTGTACCACCCAGTGATTTATTGCTGAGAATCGGGGAACACGATCTTGCGAACGAGGACGAGCCCTACGGATACCAAGAGAGAAGGGTTCAAATCGTAGCCAGTCATCCGCAATTCGATCCTCGTACATTCGAATTCGATCTCGCCCTTTTAAGATTCTACGAACCTCTGTTACCCTTTCAACCGAACGTTCTACCAATTTGTCTACCCGACGACGACGAAACTTACGTTGGTCGTACTGCTTATGTCACTGGCTGGGGACGACTTTACGACGGTACCATCACTGACCCTCTCTTTTTAATGACCACTATAGCGATCAAGTATCGTATATTAACTGCGATTCAATTTTCAGAGGGCCCGTTGCCATCCACTCTTCAAGAAGTCGCTGTGCCAGTCATCAACAACACCATGTGCGAGTCCATGTACAGAAACGCGGGTTACATCGAACACATTCCTCATATTTTCATTTGCGCCGGTTGGAAAAATGGAGGATCCGATTCGTGCGAGGTATATTAAATCGATGATGCTTTACTGAACTATATGGGTAACATACATATGCAACGTACACATACCGGTTACATATAACTCATACATGTGAGTTCTACATATGAGTTATATGTATGATATATGCAGTTATATGGTTGATATTAGTTACATGTAACCCATGTACAATTATATGGTTGACATATGAGTTGTATGTAAACTATATACATGTTATTATATGGGTGACATATGAGTTACATTTAGACCATATATAATTATATGGATAACATATGGGTTGTACGTTAACTACATACATATGGCTGACATATGGGTTGTATGTAACCTATGAGATATGGTTGACCTATATACATGTAATTATGTGGATGACATATGAGTTACATTTAGTCCATATTTAATCATATGTGGATGATCTATTGATTATATGTAACCCACAAAAGAATGGTTGACATATGGATTGTATGTAACCTATACATCTATAATTATATGGGTTACAGCGATTTTTCCAAAATTCTGTATTCACGAGTGTCTAATTGAATGAAGCTTCAATTCAAAAATTTGTATTATATTTTATTATCTCGTCAAGTCTTCAACTGCTGCGATGCGAATGAAAATATTCGTCGAAAATTGAACGAATTAGATATTAAAATAAATTCGAAGCATTTCATCTCTTTTAGAAAGAGATATTGAATGATGAAACTATATTTTCGCAGGGTGACAGTGGAGGACCAATGGTGATCCAAAGGGCACGCGACAAACGATGGATCCTCGCCGGAGTAATTAGCTGGGGAATCGGGTGTGCGGTGCCTAATCAACCGGGTGTTTATACTCGCATCTCCGAATTCCGTGAATGGATCAATCAGATTCTCCAATTCTAATCAGTCGACGTAACACGTCTCGAATGAACGCTATCGAGAAATTCGTTGACCGACCAGGGAAGAAGCTCAACGGATCTCACACGTGTACATATACAATAGTATCCTGTACAAAATGACAATTCGAAGACTTTCCCGAAGAGATCCGCGTGATCGTCGTCGAAAAGGAACACGCGAGAAGATGGAATATTTTCGTCGCGAAAACTCGATCAGATACGGTATCGATGAAGATCATGTATTCGAATGTACAACATATGATACGGGACACGCGTGCACGATGTATCGCGCCACAGGCTATTTGATAGTGTACAGGATTTCCGTTCCACGTGGCTTATCGAAGTTGCACGATTTCGAACGGGACCGCCGTTGCATCGTTTGTGAACCAGCAATGCCATCTTTGACCGAGATTAGTATGCCGCGACGTGGCCATCGACAAACCAGTGTTCTACGATGCCAGCAGTGTTATACTCGTGAACGTTCGACGATAAATGACTATGCTGTGTGCTTAACGCTCGTCGGTGTTGTCGATCTAATCCCGATGGACTCGATTCGTTGATCGACGAAGGATAATCGAGATAATCGCGGAGAACTCGAACGCGACGAGAACGAGTTTGTACGAAATAATTGTAAGATAATTTGCGGCAGCACCAGGATACGCGTTTCTTTACGATGTGCAATACTCGTGAAACCATGTTGCTCATATTATATTAATATATTAACGCATAACGTTATTATGATCGATTTGTGAATATTCGCGTAACCGGGGAGGGGACCGGGGCGGTGCTGGACCAACAAAATAAGAATCGATACTGCAAACTTACGAATCCTGGATTTCGAAACTTCTAAATTCACAAATTCTCAAACTTCCAAATTTCTAAGACACAAAATTTTCAAGTTTCCAAGTTCCCAACTTCTAAATTCACAAGCTTTCAAATTTATGAGACCCCAATTACCAAAATTTCCTAATTCTCATGTTCCAAAAACCTAAGTCCCCAAATTCTAAAATTTGGTAAGTTTAAAAATCCCTAAGCCACCAAATTATCAAATTTCCAAGTCCCTAGGTTCCAAAATTCTCATATTTCCGAATTTATGAGTCCCCAATTTCCTAAATTTTTTAGTTGTCGCGTTTCTAAAACCCTGAAACCGCAAATTCTCAAATTTCCTAATTTTCAAGTTTCAAAGTCCCTAAATTCCTAAATTCTCAAATTTTCAAATCTTTAACTTACCAAATTCTCATATTTCTTAAGACCACAGTTTCTAAATTTCTATATCCCAAATTCTCAAATTTCCAAGTTCCTGTGTCCCCAAATATACAAGTTTCCAAATCTTTAACTCCCCAAATTTTCAAATTTTCAAAATTTTAAGTTTCCAAGTCCCTACATCCCTAAATTCTCAAATTCTCAAATCTCTGCGTTCCCAAATTCTCGATGTTCACAATTTCAAGTTTCAAAATCCCTAGATCCCTAAATTCTCAAATTCCCATTCCCTAAGTTCCCAAATTCTCACTTTCAAAATTTCCGTTTCCCTTAATTCTAAAATCCCAAAATCCTCAAATTCTCAACTTCCTTTCTTGCAACTCCCTAAATCCCCAAAAGTTGACTTTCGCCACACCATAGTCGACGTTCGAATCATGTCTCCCATTCAGCAGAATTTCATAAAAACTAAAAAATATGACATTTTTTCACCGTGTAACTGCACAAAGTTTGCATGTAATTCTTGTTCTGAAAGCCATACCCTCGTCCGTTAACGTTAACGAAACGTCAGACAATACCGGTGCTGATCGCGTTAATTCCTTCGAGGACTCGAGAATATCGATCGATAGTTACTCTGCTCGATCTGATCCGATCTCGAGCGAGAATGATCGACGATAACCGGTAAGAGTATGTTCATAGCATCCGCTATTTCATTACACATGATCGAGCATTGTGATACAAGCGTTGCGTGTAAATTATAACGCGGATTGTGTGTGAGAAAGTCGAAACCGAATGAACGTGTCTCTTGTTATACGAACAAAAATCACCTGATATTTAATTTAATTTATATAGAAATTCAAAATATATTATATATATACATACATATAGATATCGGTGTGTATACATAAATATTGTGTATGCAAATAGAGATCGTATTATTAGATTGTTACATGTCTGATGGTCGATATCGACACGCGAAAACTCTCGCATGATTCGAGGACATAAAAATAAGGTTAAACGGCACTTACGGCACATGGATTTCAAGTTGAAAATTACCATATTCTAATCGTACACAATCCAGCGAGATTTGATAACGTTAAGGTACCATACAAGATACTTACTCCCTATCAATTTGAAACTCAACACTAAAACTACCGATGTATAATGCACAATTATTTTTAAATTAAAAATGAAGTTGAAAAATGAATGAACCAAGGATGAAACATAAATGTATACACTTATTGATTCTTTATGGTGATGACAATCATTACAGATGTTATCTTGATACATTTCGTCATTTGAAATGAGAAATTTGTAAAAGGGACATTTGACTCCTTCGGTAGTTTTTCTGTTAAGATGCAATAACAATGTACGAACGTTTCAACAATACCCGCATCACATTGTAATATAAGTCATTAAAAATCAGGTATTTATATTCCAACGTAGTGACTGCGAATTTTATTTTAATATCGACGAAATATTTTATCGTTCAACCCTCAACGACGAATCGCGTGATCGAATCGTCTCGGATCGTGAAATTTTCATCCGAAAAATCGTAGAGAACTCGTTCGAATCGATCATTCGACGTGAACCGATCTAACATAAGAATGAATAATTTATTTAACGTACGTTGCAGTTGGGGCTGCACGGATACGGAACCTCAAGCTTGTAAATATTCGATCGATTGGTGGTGCGTGTTGTATTCTATTATACTCTGTTATTTTTTACCGTTTCGTTACCCTTCACATTTGCCCCTCGGCGTCTCTGTATTTATCAGTCGTGCATTAAAAGAAAGAAAAAAAAAAAAATGAAAGAACATACACGGTGTCCCTTACCCAGACTGAGTTCATTGATTACCCGATTGTTCGGGGTGCTATCCCTTTATCCGATGTCGTCCTCTTTTCGCGTGGGTGTCGATATTTGCACACAACGAGGCTTCGCCCACGCTAATCGCGCGTTGGCGGATCGAGGCACCTGTAAAATTCGAGAATAATCGACCAGCCTCTGCGGCGAAGCATCCAACAGGTGCCATAACTTGGACACGGGGAAAACGCGAAGAACGTGACACCTCGGCAAATTACGGAGGAGAACGATTCTCTTTTATTTGCTCGATTAAACGTGTTACATGCCGGTCGGATTTTTGTAAAATTGTTCACGGAGGCGGAACGATTTTCTACGACTTTCTACTGCATCGTGAAATTTGACCGCTTCTTTTTCAATGGCGTGTCATTATCGCCGTCAATTTGTAGAAATCGGGGATTCAATTTTTAAACTAGAATAAATATCAACATTACCTTACGTGAAAGTTATAAAGTTCTCGAGCCTCGATAAAATTGCGGATTCACCTAAACGAATATTAACACTGGATTTACGGAACCTGACAAAATAACGGATTTTGCATTTCTCATTTAAAGTATGAAAATTATTGAGAAACATTTGTCTAAGTATACGTTAACGCTCATCGAGTTAACTCTAGAAGTACCGGCATTAAATGCATGCTTACTGCGAAACTGAAAATAAAGTAGAAAAATAAATAAATAAATATTGCAGCGTCGCCTAACATATACAACCATTCATTAGCTCAATAAAACGTGACAGACATTTTGACAAAAAGGTGGCAATAAAATTTTGTAATAAAAAATGTCAAATCCAAAACCAGTCATTTTGACTGGTTGGTAGTTTAAAGAATCATTGTATAAGCCATTTGGCATATTGTTCACTATCTATTTATCTTTATAGTTTAGTTCCAATTTAAGTATAATAGTGAACAAGGGAGAGTCGGAATTAAAAATTGAAAAATTTGGAAGATGAAGGATACTCCCGTTTGTCCGACACCGACAATGATCTATTGTTAATTAGAGTTCAAGCAGACAGGAGATTATTACTGGTGACGTTTCTGCTTAATTGAAAGACGTTCTGCGCGTGGCATACCAATCTCACCAAGTTCGATCGTAACTTTGATCGTCAAATCAGTTTCGCATCCACATAACTTCATTGATAACGACGATGTCTCGAAAAGCTTCTGTGTTTCACGTCGAAAGCACTGTAAAGTACATTCTGTTATTCGGAAATAATAAACGTGACTGCCTTTTTCATGAAAAATCATTGAAGAGCATTTTCTTACTCGAAGACTTACGAAGATTTACAAGATTATAAAAGATCATTCCTGGAAATGCTTACTTCGATTGAATTTTGCTGTTTGTCGAATTTAAAAAATATAGAAGTTATATTAACCAGTTACCTGCGGAGTATAGTTTCAGAAATAGATTTATTAAAATTATTATAGACGAACAGTGACGGGTATAAGGAAAAGTTACATTGTTATTCGATAAACAATTAATGATTTATCAATGTTAATAGTTAACTCGTTTAAAGTTCACAAATTTCTGTTCAGATTTATCTGTTTAAAAACGTGTTGAAAATATTTCGTCCACGGTGAAAGGATCGTATCTTCTGTTGTTTATCCACGAATAACACACAACATCGCGCAGAGGCTATAAACGAGGCAAAATCAGTACAAACGCGTCTCGTGATTCACCGTCTCGCGGTTACAAAATAATCGGGTCGGTGTTTCTGTTTTTGTCGACGTCCATGTGGTACTGAAATTATGGTCTGTGGATATTCCGCGATCTAAAAAACGGTAGTGGACGATCGACGATCGTTTTCTCGCCGAATGATAGTCTCTGGCCTAGAAAGTAACACGGTTTTTAGACTTCGTTCAATGGAGCAGCAACAGTCCGTCGCGCCCAATTGTGCCGCGATGTCGTCGACAATCTAACTCTCTCTCCTTTCACGCAATTTCATTGCTATTCTAATTTTTGACTACCGATTCCCGATCATTAGTATTCTATACCGGACGCCTTTCCAACATGCAGCTGGTTCCTTGTTCTGATCCGTTAGACTATAACGACAACGACACAATTTGCTCACATAAACGTTCTACAAAATGGCATTTGCGACGAGACGAATTCGAGGATCAAAGTATAACGGAGATGTTCATACGAACGCTTTTTTAATACTTCTTAAAAAAAATAGGTGGTTCTTGGTTCTCAGAAAAAAAGTAGGTTCTCAATGAATTGAAAACATATAAATAAACGACGAAACATGAATTTATCCACACATTAAATCTTTATCTTGATGAGAATCAGAATCAAAATGAAGTGTGAATATAAATAAACAAACCATGAAACATGAAGTCATGCACATTTTTAAATCATCATCTTGATGAGAATCAGAATTGAAATGAAGTTTGAAAACAAATAAACAAACGATGAAACATAAGTTCACATATTAAATCATCATCTTGATGAGAATCAACACAGATTTCAAGAAAACCATTGTTCGTAAAACGTTCATTCGACAGCTATGGTACTTTTGTTGTCGCTTCGGTGAACCAAAGATAATCTACAGCGTTTAGGGTACACAACAAGCCATGTTTTGCAAGCATATATGTACGAATTCCAGATATACATGACAGAGATACGAAACAATGTTACCAACGAGTTCCAAAATGGCTAATTTCCCGTCATTGTTCTTCGGCGTACGGTGGTTGCACAGCCAACGACACTTGGAGCGATTCAGAGCGACTGTAAAAGCGAGTGCACTCCAAACGTTTGAATCGCGTCCGCGAGTTCGGGGCACTCGTCTGGAGCGCGAAAAAAGAAACGAAAGAAGTCGAGACCTATTTCCATGAGACTCTTCTTCTACGAGTGTCTCGACAGCCGTCCGGACGAAACTTGCAAATGTTATGGACTCGGAAAATTTTTTTCCGGATCATCGAAAACTGATAAACGTTGCCGTGCCTCGGTCGTTTCCGGTCACGGGCAATTCCGCGTTACTCCATATACGCGGCCGTACCGTTGTCCACGACGGAGCAAATTATTTTAACTTCACGGAAAAGTGAGCAATTTGAAAGGTGCAACCTCTAATTGGAACGGTAATAGAATGTAACTGTTAGGAACAGCACGGGATACAGTGACGGCAGGAACGACGATAATTCCTCGTTCGCGAATCATTTTCCTCGCGCGGTTTTACGCGTCCAATTGGACAACCTGATCGTAAAATTACGTGTTCGCGGTTCGCATTCCACGGGACACGAACGAAAACGGCCGGTTTGTGCGCTCCACAGAGAAAGAGAAGATGGCCGATGTTGCGGCGGCACCAGAAAATGTCACAGGCGTGACTGCTCCATGGATGGATGTTACTGGACCGGGTTAAGTGGCTTTGGTGAAAGCCGGCTTACCTCCGCCTTTTCCTTATGAAGTCACGAAACCAACGAGATAGCAAGCCATCGACGACCTTCAACCGACGGCCGTGTCACGAACGATGCAAATACTTGGTCAGCATCGTTCACCATAGACCATTCCGTCTCCATCGATGAAAATCGTTGGCATTCGGGAAGTTACACGATTAAAAAGTATCGAGCTCGAGATGGTCCTTTTTGATAATTACTCGGTTACTGTATTAATGCATGGGGATCAAAGATTTATGACCCAGGAGAATTCAGAATCGAGAGTCTGTTCGTTGTTTGTTCTTCGAGGTTGCGCGATTTTGAGCATGGTAAACTTCCAGGATAGCAACGCAATGGAAAAAGGATCTGTACTCGTTTTTTGGTTGGGAAATTTTAAGTTTGAACGTGTTAAAATTTTCAAGTTTTTAAGTTTAGAAGTATTTGTATGTTTAAATGTAGTACTTTCTAAATTTGCAAGTTTGGAAATATATAATATGTTTGAATTGAACATCCAAATTTTAAACTGTAGGAAGATTCAGATGTTTAAATGTAGCCACATCTAAATTTTTATGTTTAAGAATATATAATATGCTCAAGTTTAATAACATCCTTGGATGTTCAAAAATATTCATATGTTTAAATGTAGCAACATTTAAATTGTTAAGTTTAAGAATATATAATATGCTCAAATTTAGTAACATCCAAATTTTTATGTTCAAAGATATTCATATGTTTAAATGTAGGCACATCTAAATTTTTAAGTTTAGAAATATATAATATGTTCAAATTTAATAACATCCAACTTTTGTGATTGCTAAATTTTAACATATTATATATTTCCAAACTTAAAAGTTCAAATGTTACTATATTTAACATGAATATTTTTAAACATTAAAATTTGGAGATTACTAAATTGTATATTTGATATACATATTCAATTGTACAATTATAAAGTTTGAAAATTGTAAAGTTTAAAAATATTCATGTTAAGTGTAGTAAAATCCAAGCTTTCAAGTTTAAAAACGTATATGTTTAAATTTAGCAATCGTGTACACTTCAGAAATGTACGTGCAATTTTAATGCATGAACATCCACATTTTTTAAGTGTAAAGCTTAAAAATCTTTAAATTGGGCTCAGGAAGAAAGTGATTTCGGTACGGTCCAGTGTTGTTCGATGGAGCGAGATGAGTAGGCGTAGGCAACGAGAGTAATTTAGGTTATAGAACAGGTTGCAGGAGAGTACGTCAGAAGGATGTGGTCCTTCCCAGAGGGAGCAAGGTGCGGAGAACGAGTTGCGTCGGCGCAACACGCTGATCGATGAGCAAATTTTGTTCGAATTGGCCAGCAAACCGCTCGAGCAGGGTCATGGTCTGACCTTGATAATCCTAAATGACGTCGTAAAGATCCTGCTGACTCAGATTGTCGGATACTTCGAGCCCTGCAGCAAATCGTCCATCAAGACTGACATTCTACCGTCGAGCTTATCATCGATGACCAACATATTCAGTTTCTTAAATCTTTTACTGCCGCGTGCCAATTAACCAAACAAACATCGTGAACAAGTAGCAATAAAGTTGACGAGAGTGATAATTATCTTCGTAACTTTCGTTCGCGTCCCCTTTACTCGTTTTCCTTTATTTCGTACGAGAGTCCGTTCGATTAATTCGACGATCGTGACTCAGAAACGCGTACAATTCGAAGCTCCGTTAAAACAAAACGAGTAAATATCAGAATCAAAGACTCACGTAGATAGCATCTACAAAAATAACGGCAGTGTACAGGCTGTAAATCGTACGATGAGTCAATAGAGTTTTGATGGTATTATGCGAGCCCCGTGTATTCAAAACGGACGAAAAGTGTGTCGTTCTGCGGTAAACAGATATTCAGAAATGAATTATTAATCCATGGAAGGAGAAGAAAAAAAGTGAAACGGAGACGCAGTTTGTTTAAAGGAACGATCAAAATGGCCGAAGAGAAAGGTTTGCCACGGATATTCGCGACATTCGCGGACTCTCGCGAACAACGGTAAAGAAAAATAATGCGTAGGACGTGAAAAGACGCGACTAAATTCTGACCCAGTTTTGCCAACCGTGTCCTGGGTCATGACCATCGATTGTTTCTCCTCGTTCCTTCCCATGGATATGGGGTCACGACCCAAATGCCTCCGGATACTATTCCTGGACTATCGAGATATCCGATGATCCATAAAAAGTACTGTTCTTGAAGGCTACCATTACGTTGCACGATCTGTCTGCGACCGATTACGTTGCCTCTGGAATTCTTCTCGCTTTAACACATTCAAGGATCTCTGTTATCTGTCCCTGGACACCTTTGAAGTTCGAACGAATTTGGCCTTCGTGGCTCCGACTCGTTCCCTAGATAACTTTTCCCACCTCGAACTTTTAGGAAGAATTAACATAATTCGGCGATAATTCGCGAGTGTCAGCGGTAGTTGGAAATTTGTGGATATTTAGGGATTTGTGGATTTGGACATTTGGGGATTCGGGAATTTAGGGATTGAGAAACTTAAAAGTCAGAAGGTTTGAGAACTTGAGAATTTTGTGTTTTAGGAAGCAGGGATTAAGAAATTTGGGACTTGCGAAATCGGAGACTTGAGAATTTGGGAATTGGAGACTTGGAAAATTTGAGAATTTTGGAACTTAGGGCTCTGGAAACGCGAGAATTGGGAAATTAGGGATTTATGAATTTGCAAACGTGAATATTTGGGGAGTCAGGGATTTGGAAATTTGAGAATTTGGGGGTTTAGAAATTTGGAAATTTGAGAATCTGGGGATTCAGAAATTTGGAAATTTGAGAATTTGGGGATTTAGAAATTGGGAACTTTGATAATCTGGGGATTTAGAAATTGGGAAATTTAGATATTTGGAAATTTGATAATCTGGGGATTTAGAAATTTGGAAATTTGAGAATCTGGGGATTCAGAAATTTGGAAATTTGAGAATTTGGGGATTTAGAAATTGGGAAATTTGAGAGTTTAAAAATTTCCATGCTAGAGTATTTAGAATTTTTGAAATTTGACAAAATGGACATTTAGAATTTAAAAAATTTGACAATTGGGACACTTAGAAATTTAGAAATTTAATCTTTCACGAATTTCGTAACATGGAAATTTTCAAGTCGAAATACTTCCCAAAATAAAAATCCAATATCAACAAATTTGCTCCAACACATGTTCGTTGCAGCCGAACGTACATTTTTACGTAACAATTCCTCGTTTCTTTCAGCGCCCGTAACTTCATGAGATAACTAAAGGAACGCGTTGTTGAACGATCGTTGCACTCATAACGTTTAATTAACATAATATTAATCAGGAGAAACTCGATAAACATTACCTGGCGGGGGGCACTCGTAACGCAGCGTTCCTCGCGGATTCACCAAGGTGTAAAATCCATTTTAAAACGCGGACGAGTTCTAACCTACTTACCGAAAGTCACGATCACGGTCAACGTTTGCGTATACACACGTTCTTACGAGATGCGTCACGTGCTCGAAGAGAAAGAAACAATAAAGAGAAAAAAAAAACCGTCCATTCTCATCGTTCGAAAGATTAATTTGCCAATGTCGAAGATTCATCGTGCACAGGTAACTGTACAAGCGAACAAGGTACACGTACGTGCACGATCACGTTGTTGTAGTTAATAAGAATCGACGTAAAAATGCGTGGAGTTTATTCATAAATTTCTTTGACGTACACCAACGAGGAACAGTAATTTCAAACGATAGATATTCGCCAGTCAATTATACTCCCCGTTCGAAATAAATGAGATGCCATATTGCCACCAAAGACAAGGCTCGGTGTTGAAAGGTACAGGTCCTGGCCTACTTAGGACCAGTCACGTTCACGATCAAGGATCGAACTTCATCTTGCTCTCTCTCCGAAAGTAACACGTACAGGGAGTCCCATAAGTGTTCACATCCCTGCGATATGGGTGAACACGTTATTCATATTCATGTATGCGAACACGTATGTGTGTGTACATGTTACCTATTCTCGATATTGAAATAAGTAAAATTACCTAGGTAAAATGATGTACTACGCGTACTACAATTTTATCTCTCAAATTCACGGATGTGGTATCATATTTCCTCAGTATCAAATTTCAAGATTTTTAAATTCCATAAATTCCAGATTGACGAAGTTACAAATGTTCGATATTCTAAAACGCTGTCTCAAAATATTTGAGTGTCAAAATTTCTGAATCGTCGAACTTTCAAGTTTGTAAATCCCTAAATCTCGTAATTCTGAAATTTTCGAATTCTTGAATATCCTGATTCTACGATTCTCAAATTCCTAAATCCCCCAATTCTCAAGTTCCCAGATGACTAAATTCCCGATTCTCAAGTTTCCAAATCCCTAAATTCCCAAATTCTCAAGCTACCCAAATTCCCGAGTCTTCAAATTCTTATATCCCCCAATTATCCAGTTTCCAAATCCCTAAATCCCCAAATTCCCAAGTCCTCAAATTCCCAAATCTCCCAATTCTCATATTCCCAAATCCCTAAATTCACAATTCCCAAGTTCCCGAATCCCTAAATTCTCAAATTCTCTCGCTACCCAAATTCCCGAGTGTCCAAAATCCTAAATATCCAAATTCGCAAACTTCTAAATTCCCGATCCCCAATTCCTCAGTTCCCGAGCCCATAAATTCTTGAATTTCCGAATCTTCAAACCCTGAAACAGTGAAATTACCTAACGCAATTAAAAAGTTATCGAATCCGCGAATCTCCGTCTCCGAAATTTTCGAAGGGTACAGTATGAAAAACATCAGCCGAGAGCGTACGAATTTTGCGTCACGCTGTATTGCCGAAGAAACTGAGCGTATAATTATTCCGAAAGATCTACTACCGTACGTCGCTGCAACAGGCAGCACAAACGTTGTTAGATGAGATCTTATCCGTACATTCTTGGTCGCAAGGTGAACCGTGTTAGGTACCGTAAAAGATGGCCCGACCAAGTTTGACACACTTTGTGGTCGACCTCGGTGAGATTTCGAATCGTCGATTTATCGTGGTGCTTCGAATGCAAATATCTGTCACAACGATATCGCGTGCAACGTCGCACGTTCGCGGCATCGAATTTATTAATTAAAAGGTTTTCCCCCGTGTCCCGAATCGAGCGTTCGCTACCGTGATACAGTGGCTTTCTTTAAATAATGATCGCTCGTGTGCATCGGAGAGACCCGGAAACACGGTTAAATAATGTACAAGTCGATTTACCAAAATCCGTAACCAACGATCTTCCACCCTTCAGTCTTCACCCTCCAATCCGGTTGAAAACTAATATTTTTGAAATACTTATTCTTGTATTATTCGTTATACTGACGACATTGTGTTGAAACGTCGAACGTACAATACTATAATTTTAGTTAACAGTTATTTATTTAAAATTGTTGCATTAAGTCCAATGGTTAATTTTCGATCCGATGGTACAAGCAGGAAAGTTGATTTGTATCACTGAATATTTTAGCTTCTCAATCCTTTGCACTCGAGACTCACACTCACCATTTTGTTTAATACAGCAATTTGAAACAGGTAGTTTTTAACTATAATATTTTTAACTAAATCTCTAATGCTGCATGTAGGTTATACAAACTTAATGAAACAGCTCTAACAGTGGCAATTAATAGACAGATAATAACTTCGACAGAATTTATCAAACCATTCAACCAAAAATGCCTTACAAATTTTCTTGAAGTCCCTACTAAGTCTCATGTACGTAAATAATTGATACGTGTATTAATTTACATTTCATCGTTCGTTCATATATCGTCTAACTTCATTTTTAACTTCAAAATTATCGTGCATTAGACATTGGTGGTGTTTATAGTGTATATTGTTTGTTCATAGTTTATAGTGTATATTGTTTGTCCATAGTTTATAGCGTTTATTGTTTGTTCATAGATTATAGTATTTATTGTTTGTTCATAGTTGATAGTGTTTATTGTATGTCCATAGTTTATAATGTTTATTGTTTGTTCATAATTTATAGTGTATATTGTTTGTTCATAGCTTATAGTGTTTATTGTTTGTTTATAGTTTATAGCGTTAAATCGTATTGAGGTGCAATAATCTCGAAAAATAAATAGATTTGTGCGATGCTTTTAAACAGTACCAAGTTATTTGTCTCTAATAATCTAATATCTTCCGATTCAATTGTCAATCGTAATTTACCAAATTTAGTAAACAGAGAAAGCAAGTTAGTGATCACTATTCTATGTAATTAACCGCGGTAGATTGTTTGACAGGTGTTGCTGATATCTTCACGAGACGTCGTTGGTTTCCACCGTCGATCCACGCGAAGACAGCGTGTCTAAGTTGAAATTATGTTTCGCAGCAAGACGTTTAAGGTTCACGTGCAGTTTCAGTAAGAAGTTAGAAAGCTTCGTCTGCGTCTGTCATCCGTTGATATCTTGTATCCGACGTTTCTACATTATAATTGCTTTATACGAAGACCGGTAGTATATTCACGATGCGATTCGTCATAAATAGTTGACATAGATTGGCGTACTGACTCCGAAATGAAGTGAAATTCGATCGATTGAGATTCCTGGTTGTGTCGTTCCCCTAATTCCGTCTTTGGTTTTCATTGTTGTTCTAGTTACACGGATAAAATTCGTCCACGGTCCGCATAAAACGTCGTCGATCCGACGAAACGGGGATTTAGAAATTGCCAGCTCGTTGTTTGCAATATGCATCCTTATAAATTATTAGATACTCTACGTGGACTTGAATTGAGAAACTTAAAACGTAAAATTTCAACTTTTCGCCCAATTTAAGTTTCCGAGAGAACTTTAATAATGCAAATACGAAGAGTAATTTCAATCCTTGACAACTGGTCTCCAGGTATTTTGCCCTACTTGAGTGTAAAGTTTCGTCGAGAAAAAGGTGTTACAACGTGATCGAACATAGTCTTCTATTCGTCGGAGGTGCATCTCGTTCAGGCAATAAAAAATCCCGACTTTACGACCTATGGACACGTGTCGTTTGACAACGCGAGATAATTCGAGGCGAGAGCCATTGTTGGTTCGATAAAATCCTTAACGAGGATCAGTGAATATGTTCCGGCCGATGGATCGCAGAAGTTTCGTACGAACATCATTAACGAAACTCGTTAGCAACGACGAAACTTGCTGGAAAGTTAATTTAACCGAAGCTGCCATTATTTTCGCGACGTCGGTTAAGCGGGCCGTCGAATGAACGAACATGAATCGCAATACCGTCACATGGTGTAACGAAATGCACTCGGCTGCGTTGCAGGCTCCTTTTTAATCACCAACTTTCCAAATATTCGTATTTACAAGTTTTCTAATTTTATGACTTTGACGTTTGAATTTTGCAAATTTTATGACCTTGAGGTTTCAATGTTTCTAATTTTATGACTTTAAGGTTTCGATTTTTCAAATTTTATGACTTGAAGATTTCAATTTATCAAATTTTATGACTCTAAGATTTTAGTTTTTCAAATTTTATGACTTTAAGATTTTAGTTTTTCAAATTTTATGGCTTTAAGATTTCAATTTTTCAAATTTTATGGCTTGAAAATTTCAATTTTTCAAATTTTATGACTTTACGATTCTAATTTTTCACATTTTATGATTTCAAGATTTCAATTTTTCAAATTTTATGGCTTTACAATTTCAATTTTTCAAATTTTATTACTATATTATTTTTATGACTTTAAACACTAATGTTCCCAAATTCCTAAATCCTCAAATACCTATGTTTCCAAAACTTAAGACGTCGTAATATTTAAATTTCCAGGTACCTAAATAGCTGTGTCATCAAAACCGTAAACCTCAAAGTATTTAGGTTCTCAAATACCTGGACTAATATTTATGTCCTCAAATTCCTAGGTCTCCAAATTCATAGACCATCGATCTCTAAATCGGCAGACACATATTTCCACCAATTCCTATAAACCGTAAAATTACTATGTCTCCAAGTACCTAATTTCTCAAATGTCTAGTTCCTCGAATACCTACTCTCCGAAGTTCTTCGACCTCCAAATACATACTGTATTAAATCCCTAAATCCTCATATACACAGCGTATAAAATTCCTAAATCCTCAAATACATAATGTATAAAATCCCTAAATCCACCAATACACAGTATATAAAATCCCTGAATCCCCAAACACATAAAGTATGAAATCCCTAAATCCTCAAATACGTAATGTATAAAATCCCTAAATCCCCAAACACAGAATGTATGAAATCCCTAAATCTCCAAATACATAGTGTATAAAATCTCCGAATCTCCAAATTCCAAAACTCTCGAACTCGCATAGACAGCAATTCCCATATCGCCAAATTCCTAATACACGCACAAACTTCTAAACCCTGAAAAGTTCATAAAAAATCAACGATCGCAAACCCACCCAGTTGTCATACTTTCCCTAGGTTAGCCAGGTCGACTCGGCGCCGCAAGTTGACCGTACTCCTCCGTCCTGTTAGCTTTTCTTTCTGCGGGCCACGGGCAAACAGAAAATTTTCTATTTGCCGTAAATACTTAAACGGGTGGAAGCAATTATTTGCTCGCGCAAACGTCGACCCACAATTTCCGGGGCCGATTTCACAGAGTCACGAACCTCGATCGCGTTTCTGCCCGTACAGGTGTAAAACATTTCCATTTCGGGGTATTTTTATTTTGGAGACCGCAATAGAGCGGTATACAGACAGTCCTCGACTTTCGCACATTTTAAAAAATTCAACTTTGACAATTAAAAATACGAATGAAGCCTTCGTGCATCTAGACAAGTGTTTAACTATTATTATTTTTAACACTAAACCTACCAAAGCGGTCAAAATGACCATTTAACAAGTTTCCAATTTTAAATTACAAAGTATATAAGGTGACTTTTCTGAAATTCGTGTTGATTTTCATCAAGATAAAGAATTAACGTGTACACTAATTTGTACATTCCGGTTCGTTTATTTATTTTACAACTTCGTGTTTAATTTCGAAATAAACGTGCATTATACGCCGGTAGGTTTAGTGTTAACTATTATTGTGGAGGGATGCGATGTTATAGAAATCTTTTTCACGAAAAGATAACAAAAAAATATGTACTCAAAAAACTCTCAACAAGTTAGAAACGAATAAATAAATATCCTAAAACAACTTTTTCGGTGCGTGTATTTTTTACATCCCTCTTTCGAACAATTAACATTTGCGCACACTTTCAGGAAGCAATCGTGTGTGAAAGTCGAGGGTCCACTGTATTCGCCCTTTCAGAATGCGAAACATCGAGAAATCACTTTTCCATCGGTGATGACCCTCCGGGGGTCGCATTCCTGACCCCGGCGACCTAACCGCAAAAGCGTCGACGCTCGTAATTCGATGCCCGTTCCGCGAAATGGTACTCTAAGGCGAGTGGAAGCTGAACGGATCGAGATACGTTTCCTGAATGGACAGATAGAGAGGCGGGAGTCAGTGGCGACGACGACGACGACGACGATGAGTAGGACAGTGTGTCGGTGTCGTGCGCGTTGGGCCTCGTTCTTCTCCACGTGACCTGGTCACTGGCCCACTTTGATTTCTCCCGGTTCGTTCTCTCCTTCTTTCTCCTTCTTCCCTGCGTCCCGTTCCTCGCTGCCATTTCCCTCGCTCCTCTTCTGTTCATCGGGGAAAGAGGTACCCTCCTCCCCGCCCCTCTTTCACGCCGATCGTTCTTCCTGGGCCCCGTCGTTGCCTCCACCATGAACGACCTCCACCACCGTTCGTTTCATGACCACCACCATTCGCCGCGATTCCAGCACGAAGGCGCCGCTTATGACTTAGCCATGCGATTCCAGCACATGCCGAGGCACAACAGACCAGACAGGTACCATCCAGTTGACTAGCCGGATGGACGAACGGCGCGCGGAACAGATCGTTGTTGCTGTTGGTATCGCGTGAAAAAAAAACGCACGATCGCGTTGTCCGTCGTTCACTCACCCCGTGATCGATCGGTGTCCACGAACGATCTTCCGGTTTCGTCGCGATCGTTTTCGATAGAGCGTCGGAAATTTTGTGCTAAAACGTCGCGGTGTGTCCGTGGATCGGGTCTCGTCGCGGGATCAGTGCTCGAAAGTTTTGAGATTGTTGATCGAGAGGTTGTATGAGTCGGGCAAACGGGTGACGGAAGGAACGGAAGTGGAGGAAGAGAAGTTCGGTGAAGAAGTGACACGCGACTGGGTAACGGGGTGACAACGTGTGAACCCGCTGATAGACGTTCGCGTGAAACGAGAGGTCGTGTTTCCTTACGGACGACGACCCTAGAAGGTTACTGCCGAGGATTTAGGGCGATGTTATGAGACGGTTTTTTACGGGTATCGAACTTATCACGGGATAACACGCTGCACGGTAAGATTTACTTCTTATTTGCTCTTTTCAACTAGATGAAACCAGCTGGTCATTTATGCACTTTATGGATGTTGCACATTTTTTTGTAAAGCGTTTATTCTTGAATTAATTAACTCTTTGAAGCGTAATGAATAAATGTAACGCATTTTGAATTTATTGTATAACTGCAGAGCTGTGCTCTTATGTTGTCAGGTGTTTAAAATATTCACCTATGGCAATTTTTTGATCGAGTTTCTCGATTTTATAAAGAAGTGACCTAGACATTCTACTACAGGAAATGGGGTTGACGAGTTTGAAAAGATATATTCAAGCACTGTCTCCATTTCAAAAATGTTCATAACCAGTCTCGTTGTATGAGTTCGATAGTCTATATCTTTTCGAAACCGTATTAATACACTGAATCACAAATACCGTTACAATTATTATAATAATATAAAATAGCGATTCAGATAGTTCAACTTGGAAACTAAACTCGTATATCCAATAGCAAAGTATTCATGATTGAAATACGACAGCAAGGAGTCAAAGTTGCATGTGCAAACTACATTAAACTATAATTAATATGAAAAATGAACGAATAAAATACTGCTGAAAAATAAGCGAACGAAATAATGATGAAAAATAAAAGAATAAAATAACGATGGAAAATAAGGTAATAAAATAATGATGAAAAATAAGCGAATAAAATAATTATGAAAAATAAGCGAATGAAATAATTATGGAAGATTAGCGAATAAAATAATTATGAAAATGTACGAGGAGATAAGGAATCGATGCATTTGGTGATAGAGAGGCTTCCACTGGCTCGATCAAGAATTCGACACGCTCGTTTCGCCTCAAATTAACGCTCATTAGTATTCAGAACCTGTTATAAGGACCATTTCCAACAGTGTCCGTCGACTCTATTAGCCCAGGTTCGATATACTGTTAGTTCATTCGATTTAAACCAGCGACGAACAGATCGAGTTTCTGCCGATGGCCACTGCGGTATGTGCAGCGTCGAGGTGTTCGAGATCCATGGAGAACTCGAATTCGCACATTTTTCGGGTTGGGAATTAGGAAATTCGAGAATTTAGATAATAGAAATTTGGAGATGCAGGATGTGGAAGATGAGAAATTTAGGAATCTGAGATGTGGGAAATGAGAAATCTGAGAATTTGGTATGTGTCAGATTAGAAATATAGGAATTTGAGAATTTGGATAATCAGAAATTTGAAGATTTGGGACGTGGTAGATGAGAAGTTATGGAATTTGAGAATTTGGATAATTCGAAATTTAGGCACCTGGAATGTGGCAGATGAGAAATTAAGGAATTTGAGAATTTGGATAATTCGAAATTTAGGCACTTCGAATGTGGCAATCAGACATTTAGGAACTTGACAATTTGGATATTCAGAAAGTTAGTAACTTGGGGTGTGACAGACGAGAAATTCGCAGACTCCAAACTTTTGGAATTTAAGAATTTATAACCTGAAGTTTTGAATAATTCGTGACTCTTAAAACTCAAAAATCAAAAATACAAAAAACTCGAGAATTAGGAAGTATAAAAAAATGTTCAAATCGGGATCGACAATCCGCCAATGACTGTCCACGTGTCCGCATAACTGTTGTAACGACCCATCGATCTTGCGACGGTATCTCGATAACCCACGTGGCCGTGTTACATAGAATTTCCTCGTTCCCATCCGATGAAACGGAAACAATATGATACATATATTAAATGTAGAAAGTCCGATCGAACCGGGTGGCCGAAAAAAATGAAGAAAAAGAAGAAATAAATCGGTCAGTCGAAGTCGCGTAGGATCGTTTATCGGAACCAGGACGTGCGATCGGGAATCAGTGCGATCGTACGGAAGGTAATCTAACCGTGGAGCCAGGAGAAAGCTCGGTTTCCGACTTTGGCCCGTAGTAAACGAGGTGATATACATAGATGATCATTTGGCATGCTCCGCTGATTCGCCGTATCCTTCTTCCCTTTTTCTTTCTCCACGTCTCTCGTCTCTTTTCGTCTGCCATTCTTCTCCTCCCTCCTCTCTTTTCGTCTTTCTTTCCTCTCGCCTCTCCTCTCTTTTAGTCATTCATTCCACTCGTCTCTCCTCTATTTTTGTCTTCCTATACTCTAGTCTCTCCTTTCTCTTAGTCATTCATCTCTCGCGTCTCTCCTCTATTTTCGTCTTTCTCTACTCTCGCCTCTCTTTCATTCTCGTCTTTCTCTACTCTCATCTCTCCTCTCTTTTACTCATCCATGTCTCTAGTCTCTCCTTTATTTTCGTCTTCCTCTATTCTCGTCTCTCCTCTCTTTTAGTCATCCATTCCACTTGTGTCTCCTCCATTTTTGTCTCTCTTTTCTCTTGTCTCTCCTCTCTTTTAGTCAACCATTCCTCTCGTCTCTTTTCTATGTTTGTCTCCCTTTCCTCTCATCTCTCCTCTCTTTTAATCATTCATTCCTCTCGTCTCTCCTCTATGTTCGTCTTTCTTTCCTCTTGTCTCTCCTCTCATTCCGGGCGATTTCATCCACGCGTCGTTAACTTCGCGCAGCGCTTCTTAAAGTCTCGTTTCAACAGATTACGACGAAATGCATGTAGTCATGGGTAATTACTTCGTGTTCCTCTTTTCATGATCGATCGTCGGCCTGGTAAATGTTCTGCCTCCCCGCGGTCCGTCACTGTCAGTTGAAATTTCGTTCTGGATCGTTGTTTCGCCGAGTTTCACCGGTTAATGATCGATAAACCGGCGAATCGATGACACGGCTAATGACGTTAACCTCCTTCGCCGCGAAAATTAAGCACGTTGCTCGTTACACCTTGCTGCTGACGTCGTGTCTTTGTTTGCGTCATGCTGTAGGACATTTTGCGTTACTATGGTATTCAGTGTGAGATGCAGAAGATAGGGATTGTTAAAGGAATGCGGATATTTAGACATACAGTGTGTATACACAATTGGATATTTATACATACAGTATATATGCACAATTAGATATTTACACATATAGTATATGTACAATATTTGATACTATATACACAATTCTATATACACAATTGGGTATTTATACGTACAGTATGTGTATACAATTATTAAAATGGCATAGTAAACGATTCACTCAACATAACTTAACTATCCAGACTTGCTAACGTGTATACATACTGTATGTATAAATAGTCACATCTCAATAGTCGACTCTCAAATCCAAGTACAGTTTCGAATGCAAGAAAAGTCTCAGGAGCAAATAAAGTTTCAAATCGAAGTAAAGTGTCAACCCATGTAAAGCCTCAATCCAAATAAAGTCTCAAATCCAAGTAGAATTTCACATCCAAATAAAGTCTCAGATCCAATTAAAGTGTCAAACCAAATGATCTTGACAAATGCCAACTATCTACAACCTCCACAAACAACCTCACAACACAACCTAATCAAACCCCTTCTATTTGATCCGATACACCGACGAAATAAGTCGACTGAATCAAGTAAATCTGAGTCAATCTGTGATCAAAGTGTCCCCGACCCCCGATGATGTTCAGAAAACGCCGAAGCTTCGAAACGCGAGGAATAAGATTCTTCGAGCTGACCCCGAGCGGTGTCTCTGACACAGGTACAACACTGTGTGCATGTACGTGTACGTGTACCTAAGTCAGGTATGTCACGGCAGGTAGTAGTGGTAAGTTGGTAACGGTTGTCAGCAGGCAGACGGTTCGTGTCACTCTTTCCAATCGCGTTTGTTGATTTGCGCGTTTAACGCTCATTCGTGGACTCTTCCTGTCGCTCTACTTTAACCAAACGAATCTGGATGATCTGGATTATTTGTTGAATGAACGGAAAGGTTCCTCGTTAATGATCGTTTCGCCAAATAACGACATCACGTGCACGTCGTTCGCGTGGCATCACAGATAAATTTGATATATCACGATAAAAAAATAATAACAGTACTCGACGCGAAATTGATGGACCTACGTCAACGTCCATAACGCTGTAATATTCCACGCGTTCATAATTTTGGCTAATATGAAGGAGACACAGCCTGCTACCCGTTCAGAGGCTAGCATAAATTAGTCACGCATTGACTGTCACGCTAAAGCAATTGAAAACTGCATTAGATAGCATTTTCATTGTTAACAAATTTTATCAGATATTTTTACAAATAATTTGTTATATTCATTTCCCGTAGTTTCAAAGAATGAGAGCATTTTCAGTGAACAAACTTTGGACAATATAGCTGTTAAATCTGTGTAGAACCTCTTAAAATTCACACGACGCACCGTCCCTTTCAGCTTGACTCCAAATAACTCGGTTCATTTTGTCAGGTTAAAAAAATGAACAAATTTTCGATATAGCTGTTACATCTCCGTAAAAATTCGAGTGCCATCCAAATATGGGTGATATGGTCAAAGTCAAAGTATCAGTGTGCCTAGCCTAAATTAGTGAGCTCAATGGCCGCACCAATCACTGTCCTACATCATGGTACTAGTTTTTAGAACCTATTAAAATGCACACGACGCACTGTCCCTTTCAGGTTGCTCCAAATAACTCGGTTCATTTTGACACGTAGCTAGAATAGAAAGTGTTTCGAACGGATTGTTCGACGTCGTCCTTCCGGTCGATCCTCTCGTTGCTCCTTGTGAACGTTTTCTTCGACTTTTCCCCGTGGGTCGATACGGGCCCACGGTTAAACTATCACTTTCTGCAATTCGTAGCTAGCTGGGATGATAGGCTCGACGGTCATTCGACTCGTACCGTGATGATCGGTTTTGCACGAATGGCCGGGTTTTAAAGCATTTCGAACGTCCTGAGTGAAAGCAGAAAGCGTGCACGATACCGTTGTTCGGGTCTTTCGTGGTTTCTTTGCTGGCTTAGTTGTTTATTCCTATCGAGTTTTAAGTGGTCGTTAGGCGATCGGGAAAACGGGGAAAGGGAATGAGAAGTCGCAACGAGAATCGGGGTTTAGGAACTCGATTGTTTGGGTATTTGGGAAGTTTTTTGTTTGAGGGTGATGGAATTTGGGCACTTGGCAAATTATTGATTTAGGAATTTGGGGATTTGGGGATTTGTAAGTTTAAGGGTGAAGGGGTTTGGTCACTTAACAAATTATTGATATACGAATTTAGAGATTTACAAATATAGAAATTTGCTCTCCCAAAACGACCACGAGGAAACAACCCTTTGTACTCGAGATACGACACATATTGACCACTTGTTAGAATGCAATAATTTTCAATACTTCTAACTAAATTTATAGTATTATAGACGCGATGTTTAATCACATTGAAACAGGCAATATTGGCCATTAAAAATTAAAAAATGACAATTCCAAAAAAGTTCATCAAATTCAAACCAAAAAATGTTTAACATTGCTATTTGCTAACAGTAAAATTTTTATCGAGTGCAATTGATTAAATTTAACGAATTTGGCAACATGAGAAATTTGAAATCCGAAATACCCTAAAACTCTGTACCAGCCATCTCCGTTTCAACTACACCGATCGACCTGATGAAAGTCTCGCGACAGAACATCGAACAATTCGCGTTCGTCAACTCGAAACAATCAAATCCATCGAACAATGAAACCATCCATCGAACAAAGACACGGAATAATCACAAAAGGTAAACGTTCGTGGTCAGATTTGCTCGATTCGATTCCGACGAAAGAAAGAGGCAGAACGAAGACGTGGAAACTGTCTGTTAGTTGGTCGACGAGGCCAAGCCAATCGGGTCACCCAGATCCAATAATGAAGAAGAGTCGAACCGTGAGCTTTCTCCGAGGTTCGCGTGTGTTCACGGAATCTTACGGCCGTGTATTCGTGTGTACCACGCACTCGCATGAGTTGACGAACGGCCAATGAACGGCGAAGAATTTTCGAGCCACTTGAGTGTACACTTTGACTGCTTTCCTCGGCATAAGCCACGGAGTCCCAGGATCGTGATCCTGTCCCACGCATTGGCGTAATTGGGTAGAGGTTAGCGTGCATCCGACACCCTTCAGAATGTTGGACGTGTATAATGTACACATGTATATTGTATACATGCATTAATGTATTCATGCATACAATATACACATGTATTAATGTATTAATGTATTAATACATGTGTACATTAATAGATTAGTACATGTATACATTAATACATGTGTATATTAATAGATTAATACATGTATACATTAATACATGTGTATATTAATAGATTAATACATGTATACATTAATGTATACAATATAATGTATTAATATATACATTAATGTATATTGATACGTTGCGTGGAAAAGGATGCGTGACGATTGCTAAATATGGGAATACAACGCGTGGTGATCTAATCTGTGATGATTTAATGCGTGGTAATCTAACACGCGAAGATCAAACATGTGATACTAACGCGTGCTGATTTAACACGTAGTGATTTTACGCTTGGTAATGTAAGACGATTGATGACACCAACGCACGATCATACCAATGCGTGGTGATAACAAATGTGTGGTAACCTAATACATGGTGATACCATCGTGTAACAATCTAACGCGTGATGGTATCAATGATGGTATCAATCTAATACATGACGATACCATCGTGTACTGATCAAACGCGTGATAGTACTAGTGCGAGTGATACCAACCCGTAGTGATACTAAAGCGTAATAATCTAACACGTGTCGATACCAACGTGTAATGATATAACGCATGATAGTATCAATGTATGGCGATACCAATAGATATACAATGCGTATTCCTCCCACACGTGAATATCTCAAATATAACTATCTAACGAGTAGATATAGAACGCGCAGTAAACTAATGTGTAGCTATCCAGCGGGTGAAATCGGCACAGGATGGATACAATATATACTAATCTAACATACGAAGGGACAATGGTACAACGAACGTTTGATGACCTAACACGAGGTGATACCAAAACGAGTGGCATCACCGTGTCACCATACAACACGCGGCGATATATGACACGTCCTCTTTAAACGAAACCACAGCTACGCCAATGGTTTCGTGCGCATACACGGTGTGTCCTGTTTCCGTATGTATCATGTTGTCGCAGAATCGAACGACAGAGGATCGTTTGTCGCGCAGTCGGTTAAATACGAGGGGATTGTTCGAACAAGCACCGAAAAATGTGAAATATAACGGTACCTCTCTGGTGCACGAATTTTTGCCACTTCAAAGATCGTCCACCCTCCGGAACCATGTTCGCGACGTTGCGTAACAAGATTCAAGGATTACACGAGACGAATGCACGGGTTTCGAATCGTGTAACGAACAATCGTAGGTGAATAATGGTGATGGTATTCGAGTTTATGGTCTCTCGATGCAAGAACTTCTCACGCTGAAGGGTCAATAGCAATCATCGCCGACGAAAGGGAACGCTCTAAGACTTCGAAAGTTTGCTACGCAATTTTCACTCATTCCCGATGTTTAGTTATGCCGATAGCCGCCTAGTACGATTTTAAAGAACGGCATAAAATTCACTCGCTATAACGGAACACTTCGTTTGTACGAACGTCTAACTGGCTCGCGAGCAACTAGCTTCGGTTTCAATTTATTACGATGGTGTCCCGGTTTAACCGTGTTATGGTGCACGAAACTACTTTTAACTTTCATGGAAATTTATTCGTTCAGGCGTGCTCGAGACGATCCGAGGAAACGTGGAATGCAAATACCGAGCAACTCGATTCATGAAAATACGATATTCATGGAAACGAGAGAACGATTCTGAGGTTATTTGAGATCCCTTCGGAAACTTGGGAGATACGGAGATTCGAGTATTGAGGGATTTGGGGTTTAGGACACGCGGAAATTCAAGGATCTGGGGGTTCAGAGATTCGAGGTGCTGGGAGTTTGGTGATTTAAGGCGTTGGAAATTTGGGGATTCAGAGATTTAAAGATTCATTGATTTGGTGGTTGGGGACTTAGGGATTTAGGGATCTGAGAATTTGGGAATTTGGAGATGAGGAGACTTGGAAATTTGTGGATTCGTGGGTTTAGAGGTTCGAAGATTTGGGAATATGGTGATTTACGAATTTGGAAAGTTAGGAACGAAGATCTTTGAAGATTTATAAATTTGGTGATTTGAGGATTTAAAGATTAGTGATTTAGAGATCCAGAAATTTTGAATTGCACAATTCTGCAAAATTGAAAATTTGGAAATCTGGTGCTCAGATCTTTAGGTATTTAATGTTTAGACACTTAGAAATTTATGTATTTGGAAATTTGGAAATGTGAGAATTTACAAATGTGTAAAATTGAAAACTATAAGTACTTCAAGACACTGTACTTTAGAGGTTCATAAATCTGAAAGTTCTAAACATAGAAAAAAGTCAGAAGTTCGACACCTTAAAAATTTGTAAGCACGACATCCCATAAATGTGAAAAGGTGAGAAACCTCAGCAACGTTTCAGAAGACAAAGTATCCTTAATTTAGATCACGCTTGGTCCGTGTAACAGTTAACCATTTCGTAAGAACGAGGGGATCGTTAACGATAATTACCTCCGTCCTGCCACGAGGAGGTTTTTATCGCGATCGGCGATGCTTCGAAACCGAACACCGAGAAAACGGAACAGTTTGAAGGAAAGTGATTTCCGTGTACTAAACCGGCTGGTATCGCACGCGAACGAACGAAAGGGAACGATTGTCGCGTTATCGGCGTTAAACGTTCGCACGACACTTAGCAATTATTCGAACGTAGACAATGAACTCGCTGTAATCGATCTTATCGGGTCGGTAACACGTTCCGAATACTTTCTCCGTGAAATTGAAACGTTTGCATCCGTCGATTCGTAATTTAACTTTCTATATTTTGCCGTGTGTCGAAAGATTTGCGAACGACGAGAAACGAGTTTAAAACGAACCCCGTTTATGCTGTTTCGATGAATTGTCGCGACTCTGACACGTAACAGTGCGTGCACGTAATGACGTTACGTGTCGAGAACCGGGAACGCAGATGAGGAATTGTTAATCGATGGTACCGGTATCTTCCTCTGCTGCCAACTTCCAGGCATAGTCCTGCAAAAAGAACGAATTACCATGGAACACGCCTGGAGCGTTGAGCATCGATCGAAATATAAATTTGTCGAGTATAGGAACTTGTTGAAAGGTCAAACAGTAACAATATGAATGGCCCGATTCGCCGACAGAGTGTGTGAACAAAATACATTTATCAAAGAGGGATTCAATTTTCATCGTCTCATAGATTTATAAATTTTTTATTAATCATTGAAATATATTCTTGTTAAAATGTATTCTTCGAAAGTTTGAGAGGGTCAATAACCATTTACACTCGAACCGCGTCACGAACTTTCATTCCAGTTAATTATCCTAACCTTGCTCTCACGTTGTCACTTAACCTCTTTAATTTTTCAAAAATAGGGTCACTTCTCTTTATCAAAAGATCGTGACCGTTTGACGAGTTTCTTATTCCAGGTTACAACAATTTTCATAGTGGTTTTCTTGCGATCCCTGTGAACTTCCATGGAGACAAAGAATCAGTATATGCATTAATTTATGTTTCATTGTCTGTCTATTTATCTTTCAACGTCATTGGTAATTTAAAAATAAGCGTGGATTGTACTCTGATAGTTTTAGTGTTAAAAGATGCAGGTATTGTAAACGTATTGTTGAATGGACCTGTATACAGATCTACTTTTAAATGAAATTATATGCAGACCTACTTTTGAATGGACCTACATGCAGACCTACTTTTGAATGAACCTGTATACAAGCCTACTTTTGAATGGACCTATATTCGAATCTACTTTTGAATGAACCTATATGCAGACCTACTTCCGAATGTACCTGTTTTTGGTACATAAACCATTCCTGCGATCCTCAAAGAGCCGCAACGAGGATAAATGTGTACAACGAAGAAAATAATTGAATCCGGAGCTCAAAGTGTAACCTTCTTACACGAGATCAAAGTGTAATTCGTAAGAAGGTAACAGGCACACCGAAGAATGAAATAACGAGGGGGAATTGGTAACTGGGTTACCGGGTGTCTTCCCGAAGCGATCATCTTCTTGCTCTTCGTGGTCTCTCTCTCACGGTCCATTTCCTCTCCTCTCGTCGACGGGAGATCGGTCCCTTGTACGATCATTTGATCCTTGTTCTTCCGTCGCTTCTCCGTTTATCATCGCGCAGCTCCGTATGATAGGTAGAACACCTCCGTACTCTACTGGGTTCTCTCCGACTTGTTATAACGGGATTTCGGTACACGTAGGGACACCGTGTGTGCTCACCTCCGAGAACACGCGTGCACACGTAAGCGTGTAAATCTCCGTCTCACGATGAGAAAACCGAGATGACGAAACAGCCTCTCGCTGTATCTTGCCGGTTTCGTTCGAAATACCGTTTACCTTTTGTCACCTGCCGCCGCTTCCTCGTTTCAATTAACTGGTTATGGATCAAAACGATGCCGTTGCAAGCGATTCCGTTGTTAGTATGTTGGCCGACGTGTTATTCGATTCTCGTCGACGCTGCTGATTTAATTCGAGCAAGTAATTAGGAAACAGTGGGACAATTCTGAATATCGTTAAAATGAACGATGCTACGTAACATACACATGCATTATGAAATTAATGTTTAATGCCCTGATTATGTTCGTTGCCAAAGAAGAAACTTGGTCAGCCACGATGTACCATGAATTAGCAAAAATATAAATATTATATTTATTACGTTATTGACATTAGTCAATGTCTCGATTTTCTCATTTAATTTGATGATGCATATCATCGACTTGATGCGCTTACTAGACGAGAATGATTCTACTCCGAAGATCCATGTGTGTATCCACATATGTATCCACATATGTATCCACATATGTATCCACATATGTATCCATATATGTATCCATATATGTATACATGTATGAATGAATCATGTCAATGTCACTGACACTGCTGCAGTGGAATCGGACATGTGTGACAAGACACATACGATACATAGCAACACAGTATCTGCATGGAGCGAGTACAAAATTTTGTTCGATTTTGTAACGGAGAAGGAAAATAAATATGTGAAATAAATAAATATAGTTTTGGAGTATATACAGTTTTATCTAAGACCACTTAGCTATTGCTCCTGTACCGTTACGAGAGGTAGCATACGTAATGAACGTGGCTACTATAAACGTTGGAAATGTCGGTCTTTGATTCATTCAACGAACTGTTTCGTATAATTTATCATTTCTTTCGGTCGTAATAATTGAATCCTTTTGTTACAGATGACTGTCGGGAAGAATATTCGCTTGTTCCTCGTCATCCTTTCTTCGACGACCGTCATTTCACACTCTCGCATGCCCGAAGCCACAGGTAACAATCACGTTACGTAACAAATGGACACCTATAAATCACGAGTGAATTACGATTATGATCTACAAGCGTGGGTGTGTTGTGAGAAATGTATAGAATGCCGTGTTGGTAAACAACGGTTATTATGAAGTCCCGTGGAGACCCCACACGATCGATACGTATTGTTAATATCCATCCGGAAACACGTTTATTTCACACATTCGTTGGCAATATATTTCGTTTTGTGGTTTTGATGGAGTTCAATGTTGTATCAAAAAAGTTCAATCAACTCACTTACAAAATACTGAACATTTTCAGTATCTCAAATACTTAACAATTATATAAATAAATCGTAAACAATATTGTAGTATATGAAATCAATATATGATTATATTGTAAGAAATTAATTTACGTATGTCATTTTTGATTGATGAATTTAAAGAGAAACTAAATGTTCATATATATATAAGTATCATTGAAGGGGTTAAGTGAAAAAACGTCCATATCTTTCCTTGAACATTCAACATTATTAATAATACTAAAATACTGGCAATTCTTGAGCGCACGTGGTCTCCGTTAGAAATATCCCCAGATACGAGCTCACAACGCATCATTTACAAAACAGACATAAAACTTAAATATTTTCTAAACAAGTATAAAAATATTTTTTAAATAACAAGTACGCGAATATTTTCTAAACAACAAGTATAAAAATATTTTTTAAATAACAAGTACACAACTATTTTCTAAATACGAAGAATTTAAATATTTTCCAAATATAAAGTATGTAAATATATTTTAAATAAAAAATAACACAAATACATGGCAATCAAGTGGATGTCCCGTAAATGAAAAAAAAACGGTATCCAAGTGTCAATCGTTATCGGCAGGAAACTCGAAAGTGATTAATAACTGTCCACAAGCTAATTATCCAATAAACCTAGAGGTATACCTATCCTCGTATTAAAAAGATTTCTAGGAAATTCGTGATCATTAAATCTGTCCTAATTAGAGGAGAGCCGGTGGTTAGCTTATCGTGGCTGCGGTATCGATATCGGTATATAACCACTCGAAATACACGCGTCGTCGTTTTTAAAATTCCACCCATAAATTGCGAACGAATGTGTGTCACTTTGCAACGGCGGCGCTCGATGTTTCCGTCGTCGATCGGGAACGCGCGAGCGTGCATTCGTAATAAGATTCGAGCGTGTATGAAACACGGAATTCGCGACTTTCGAAAGGAAGCGGGATGTAAGTGGAATTCGGTGTCAGTGTTCCCGCGTGAAATTCTGAAAAATGCCGCGAACACCGACGATCGAATGCCTAAACTCGTATCAAACTACGATCATCGCGCTGTTCAATCGCGAGAGGCACGATTATATCACGGGAAATTGAACGTTTGTTTGTTTGGTTTGTGTAAAAGTAAATGTCTCTGAAAATTTGACATCTGTAATAAATGTCTGACATTTTCAAATGTCTCTAAACGTGGGGCGACTATAGAGGGGCAACGGTAGAGGGCCCACTTCCGTTTTGGGTGTAAAAAAGTAAAAACCGAACAGAAGCACCTGCGGAATTAATCGAGTTAATAACACAATCAAGAAACATTATCAGGAACATCCACGAACCACGCTGAACACCTGTATCAGAGTTTTCATTGACCCCCGACATTTTCATCGTGACACGACGGGGAAAAACGTAACGTGCCGATATCGATCTGTCGCGTTCCACGACTCGTTTTACATGTCGTGTAAAGTTAAAGAGTACACGATTAACCCCTGTATTTATAACTGGATACTGGAATAACCATTTGCATACCGACACTATTAATCGCTTTAGTGTTTCAACGTTAGCGAACATTCCGTAGCTTTCGTCAGGAATGTCAGGTTTACTCGCAATGTTACCACCGTTTTTGATTCCGGAATTAAGAGACCACATTTTGTGGTCCTCTTCGGGGTTTAACGCGTGCCACATGTACCATTTGCGGTACACGTTAAACTTGATGTGTAGACCATATGTAAGTACCGTAAATGGTACATGGAAACATATTTATTTACTGCGCTGAAAATAGTATATTCTATGACAAATTTAACTGTGTAATATATATTTCCGCTAAAAGATACACAATGTTATAACTACTCTAAACAAGTCAATTACTTATAGATTGAAGATGTACACATATTTTGCAATAATACAAAATATCGAATATATTTCTATATATATATATTTTTTTATATATATTCTGAGTCAAAACAACAAACGATCAAATATACCCAAATGATGTATCCACAACATGTGTCTTTGTAAACAGAATGCACACTTGCAACACTTATTGTGAGCGAACATTAAAGTAGAGCACCCTGTATAATTAGTAAAAATTTATATTCATAATAAAAAAGATTGTGTCCGTGGTAAAATTCCGAGCAGTTATTCAAGCAGCACGCAATATTCTAATTACCCTGTTCGCGGTACAGTACACGTATTAACCACACAATCGATATGGCATCGTTCTATCGCCAGCCCCGTAGCCGCTAATTAAAATTCATCGATTAACGTGATAAAATATCGATAAAGGTATCGGTTCGCGACGTGCACCGGATCCGTATAATTTTATGCTAATTCGATGTAACGATAATTGGAAAGGGCAGAAGATTCCGTCGAAACGGGTGTAAAATTCTACGACAACGAAGAAATCGAACGATGCTCGTTCGAAAGGTCAGAAGTTCGCGACACATCGAATCGATGTTAGCGCGTGGTACGATTACATACGAAATGAAAGTCCGTGAAAAACAAGGAACAATAATCTGGAACGTCGAAAGAATCCTGACAAGCAGTTCGGCCGATTCGCGGAGTAGGTCATCATATCGGTAGTGTGTATGGCATATATGGAGGCACGTGCAGAGCCTACATGCTTGCTCGCCTATATCTTAGTCACCTGAGCATAACCGATCGCACAGTACGTCGACTACTATACTACACAAAGACCCAGGAAAATATTAAAAATCGGTTCCACTAGTTTTAAATTCCTCCATCGTTGAACTCCGTTCGACGAATTTGGCACCGGTCCAAAAAATGAGTGCAACAAACGCGCATACGAGCTCATGACCCACGGTTGAACAACCGATTTCTCTTATGAACCGAAGAAACGGAATTCGGGCCAACTGTTTCCGATTCGCCTGTCTGGCTAACACGTCGAATACCAAACGAGTTCGCTCGGTTTCGTTTTCGACCCGTTCCTTGGGAACCGTTCTTCGCCGTCTAATCGCGACATCGTGATTAGAATAATTAGACCTCCGTTAGAATAATTCGGGTCCGAGATCAAGTATATTGCTAGCACGTTTAACGTCGCGAATGTGATTTTGAGCTGGGCTCAAAAATGACCATGTTTCGTCTAATTACGCTTTTGACTCACACCTTCAGCACCCACAGGGTCTAGCTTAATAACGACACGAGATATCTTTGCCATAGTTACTTTCGAAGGGCACAAGTTTGTAAACGCGGTTACAAAGAAATTAGCCATATGTGGCTTAAAAAGAGAATGCGTGTGCATGTTCAAACTCGAAACGAAATTATCGGACAGAACTTTCCGGTAGAGCTAATGTTTGTAATAGTAACCCCTGTTCGTTTTCCAGGTAGAAGATTATTCGGTGGCTACAGAATTATCCCTAAAGCGTGTAAGCCGACGCTTCTGTCGCGAGCAAACTCGAACGAGCCGACGGTATGCATGTTCAACTACGAATGTTCCCGACGAAATGGAAAAGTGGTCGGGGCATGTATGGACGGTTTCCTGTTCGGCGCGTGTTGCCAGCTGCCCTCGAGACCCGCGGGCGAAAAGATCCCATCCGATGACCTGTTCAACCTGTACGAAATCGATCACGTGCCGGAAATACCGATACTCTTGAACCCGGACGGCACGCCGCTCGGTATGTCGATCTCTCAAGATAGCACCGAAAAAACGGAAACGTCCAATCAGTCCAACAACGATGGGACCACATATACCAAGGTGTCGACGTTCGACGCGCCGTCGAGCACCGTAAAACCGATATCGGGTGGCGGACACATGGAGGACAGCGTCGAGAACGCGGAGAAACCGCAATTACCGGCTCAGCCAGACATAAGCCACCTCGAGGAAGATTTCCCGGCTCTGCTGGGTCAGCAGAACATCTTGGATGACCTGGCTCTTCCCGGACTGTTGAGTCATTCCGACTCCAACAATGACATACAGAATCATCAAGATAGCACCGCCGTTAATCCGGTCACCACGCTGTTGAGTCCTGATCAGATACTGCAGATAGCCGATCCGGTCGATCAGTTGCCGGCCTTGTTCTCTCAAGGCCTGGGTCAGAATAATCACAGCTCGGCGGATACGATCCTGCTGAACGAGAACGGGACCACTCTGAACGAGACGCACAATCCCGACGACGTGTTCAAACCCAACGAATCGATGGATGCCGAAACTCGGAGCACCACTCAGAAATCAAAAGTGACGGAGAGCGTAACGGAGAAGAAACCTTGGCAGGAGACTACTTATCAGGGCGATTCCACTGGTCCGTGGGTGAAATTCCCTGATAATACCGTATCTTCCGAGATGATGACTATCGAAGATGAGAAGTTCGGTACTTCAGAGATGACGAGGTTGCCGGTTGTCACGCAGATGTACGCCAACACCCAGAGGCTCACCACCGTGTCACCCATTTCGGAGACTGCCATGGACAATTTCGAGAAGATCAGCACCATAGAGGAGAGGATATCGACGAAGAACGTAGACGCTCTAAGTTCGAACGACGACAGAACCACGACCCCGATGTCCACCCTCAGTGACAAGAAAGAGGAATTGATCAGAGTGCCGACAATCACTTACGACGCGTCTTCGGGAAACAAGAAGGACGATGCTACGGAGAAGGAGGAACTGGCGATCAATCATATCATATCGATTTTGAACGATACGAAAGCGGGCGTTGGTACCACCATAGAAACGCCGAATTCGTCCATCAACAAATGGGTGAGCATCGACGAGACCTCAAAACCGTCCCTGGTGAGAATCTCGACTAAACCGCCCACTGCGCCCATGTCTACTTTCCCGTACACCTTTTACAAGCCGGGACAGTCGACGAATTATTATAGCTACGAAACGATACCTACAGAAACGTCGTTCTCTTCGTATCCGACGTCTAATTCGTACTCTTCGAGGCCGTCTACTCAATCTAACTTCGCGAGCTCCAGTTATTCCACCAAGTCGACCACGACTAATCCTCCAGCGCCCACCGTGATAGTTCTGGGTCCACTGGGTACCGAATACACCACCGAGAATACCCAGAAGATCGTCACGAAGAAACCGGCAACCGAGTCCGTCAAACCGAGCACGTCTGCTTCGTTCAAACCCACGACGGGTCCGATCAGACCCCTTACCACCAGGAAACCGAGCGTGTCAACCACCATAACTCACAACATCAGCACGGTGATATCGAACGTGGCCACGAACAACGTGGTGTCGACTAGCTTCTTCAGCGTGAACGTGAAGGACGGCACCACGTCCAAGCCAACGATGAGCAACGAGATCAGCACGGAAGCTGTGGTCGCTGAATATCAAACTGCACAGACATCCGACAAGTTGTCCACGAAGAGACCCTCCGGTTGGACCAGCACCTCTTCCTGGTCCAGCAAACCGAGCTTCCATCTGAGGCCGGTGGCACCGGAAGTGAACATGACACCGGTCGACACGATAGTCTTCAAGGACCCTGACGTTTCGACCACGATCAAATTCAAGCCAACCACTTCGGTGCCTCATTGCGACGAAGAGACCGCGGCACCTGACGATCTGATCAACTTCCCGCCTGTCAGGAATCCTAATTTCAACACCTCGTCGCCGATCGCTCAACACGAGAAACCAACTATCGTTGAGACGTTCAACAACACGGGATATCCTGACATCGAGATCATCAGCGAGAACGATATACCCACGCCCACATTCGTCGAGGACGACGTTCTGAACAATAAAGTCGACACCTTCGTCAACAAGATCGTTCAGTCCTTGCAAGGAAACTTCCAGGTATAGTTTCCCTATTTGTTACAAATTTTCGGGAGGGGAATGGTTCTCGAAAAATTAACTGGGTACGAGAGAATCTTATAGGACGAGATGTTTAAAGCTTCGGATTTTTTTGGAAGATATTTTGTATCGCAATTTTAGTTGTAATTTTAATTGACATTTCCTTTGTCATTTTATTTGTTGTTTCAATTTTCAACTTAGTTGACATTTTCATAGTGATTTTATTTTTTATTTTAATTGTCATTTTATTTGTTATTTTAATTGTCATTTTAATTGTCATTTTAATTGTCATTTTAATTGTCATTTTAATTGTCATTTTAATTGTCATTTTAATTGTCATTTTAATTGACATTTTATTTGTTATTTTGTTTGTCAATTTAATAGACATTTCATTGTAATTTTATATTACAATTTCCAAAGTGTTCAAAGTGCAAGATGATTAACTTATGGAGTAATTCCTCGAGCAATAATACATCAACTAATTGATTCACAATAAATGTCATTTCTTGGTATTTTTATTTCTCAATCTTCGAACGCGGGAGTAAAATTTTGAAGTTCAGATTTTCCTTCATCCTCATTCTTCATGATAAACATTTACACGATATTCGAGCGCCAATTGCACGCGTCTTATCGCTGTCTTCAGGATCTGAAGGATATCGTGTACAATCGTGTGAACACGACCACGGTTGCACCGTCCACCGTGACAAGGAGACCAGCGACGACCACGCGGAAACCCGTGCGGAGACCAACGTCGACGGCGAAACCTTCGTACACGACGACGAAGAAACCCGCCACCACGAAGAGGCCGGCCAACCGTCCAACATCATCGAGGCCGTCGTTGTCGGAGAAACCAGTTCGTCCGTCGAAGCCGACTACTGCGAAACCGAAACCGACTACGGTGTCCACCGCGACCACGAAGAGGCCCCAAGTTACAACTAAACGCACCAAACCGACCAGAAGACCAACCACGACGACCGTGACAAGCACGGAAGCGATAGTAGCCGACGAAGAGAGCAGCGTTTTGAACAGCATCGAAACAACAGCTAGTCCGCAAATTACATCCACGAACGATTATCGTTCACGTGAGTATCTGCTCCTTTCTTCAATCGTCAGAATGTTCGGATAAGTTCTAGCTTGGTTGAAAAACGAAGGTCTTCGTGGCCCGAATTGTTGTAATTATGTTACTGTGATAAGGAGACCGACGCCTCTGTTTAGATTGATTTTCGATTCGAATTCGTTGCGACACGCACGCGTTCTTCAATTCACTCTGCATAGAATGTACCTTGTTGTCGACGATCCGAAAGATAGCGAATTAACCTAATTACGCGTGGATCTTGTAATCAAATTTCTTTTCTGCATATCGAGGCTACTTAACCACCCACACACCGCTCACGTGAATTTCATCGCATTTACCGAGTTCGATTGTGGTACGACTGTATATTTTCGCCGCTATTTATTTATCGATCATGTATTTATTTGTTGTATCGGAATAAAATAAGAAAAACAGACAAAACGATTTGGTTTTTATGTCGATCATCGTGTACGTATCTAGCGCAATTATTGCGATACAATTTTCTGAACCGAGTGTAGCAGACATGTGTTCCCAACATTTCTCCAACCTTTCAAAGAAGCTTTATCGAGTTAAGAGGACAACTGCGGCTACGAGAAAATGTTAGGAACACATCCTTGCTGTACCTGAAATGTTAGGTGCCACAGTGAACGGGAGCTATCGCTGTTAACCTGTGATTAACATTTTACAGAATGCGGTATAAGACCTTTGATTAAGTCAGGTAGGATCGTCGGTGGTAAAGCAGCGGTTTTTGGCGAATGGCCATGGCAAGTTTTGGTTCGTGAAGCCACTTGGCTTGGTCTTTTTACGAAAAATAAGTGCGGCGGTGTTCTGATCACCGACAAGTACGTCATAACTGCGGCTCACTGTCAGCCAGGGTAAGCGTCATGCTACGATCAACGTTTCACCTAACTCGGATCTCGAGTGAAATATCTGAAATTCTTGCAGATTCTTGGCAACCTTGGTAGCCGTTTTCGGAGAATACGATTTGTCAGGCGAATTGGAATCCAAACGCAGCGTTACGAGAAACGTTCGACGTGTTATAGTGAACAGGGGATACAACCCTACCACTTTCGAGAGCGATTTGGCACTTCTGGAGCTGGAATCACCTGTACAGTTCGACGCCCATATCGTGCCCATTTGCATGCCCGATGATGGTATAGATTTTACCGGTAGAATGGCCACTGTCACCGGTTGGGGACGATTGAAGTACAGTGAGTACATTCGACTGTATTAAACCTGATACATTATTGATAGTTCCCCTGAGAGTTACCCTACAACACCGGATTTCACCTTAAGCTGTATTAACCTCTTGCCATACAATTTAATTTTCTCGTGCTTTAGTCATAACTACAGCTACATCATCAATGCGAAGAAAGAAAGTTAAAATACTATGCATATTTTATTTTCAATGATCCTCTATTGTGTAAATTATAATTGTACATTAACTTTGCATGTTTAATATAAAAATATTATTTTAAAAACTTTATTCAAAATTTTAATTTTGTTACGTTCAAGCTGGGAATGCATCACGAGTCAGACTCGTCAAAGTATGGCACGGGGTTAATCCTAATATAATCGTCGGACCTTAATCTTAATGCGATTATCCCCAAATAAATGTTTCGACCTAACCCCCGGTTACTTCGACGGTAATTAGTGGGTTCTAATCCTACACGACCACACCAAATTGCCGGTATCGATCTAAAACCGGTTATCACAATTGAATAACAATCAATGGCTGTAATTCTGCGGCCGTATTACGAGATTACTACCCCTACAACCGCAATTACCACTTCATTGTACCAAGACACGAACATACAAACGAATGTTCCATAAGTTTATTCCTTTCTCGATGTAACATGAAAATGCACATCGAGAAATATTTTGTATGTAAGACCTTATAACTTTAGAACAAATAATGGTGTTCTTTAAGGGATGGACCAGGCTGATAGAGCTAAAATGTTCATATTTAACAAATAAACCTTAAACAAGAAACATTGTGTATTCATCAAAAGAGGAAAGAACTTATGGGACGCCCTAATAATACATATCCCTCATCGTTCCGTTTCGCCATTTTCTAATTCTTCATGGCGGCGGCCATTTTGCAGACGGCGGTGTACCCTCCATTCTACAGGAGGTCCAGGTGCCCATAATCAAGAATTCCGTGTGTCAAGAGATGTTCCAGACCGGTGGACATTCCAAGCTGATCCTCGACAGTTTCTTGTGCGCCGGTTATGCCACCGGCCAAAGAGACTCATGCGAGGTATTTCTTTCGCGACGTAATTTAACCCATAAACTGCCAATTTTTTATTTCAACCTACGTGGGTTCTCAATTTTTGTATCAAATACTTTTACAAGTTGAACGACACTGAAGCAAAAAATAATTTAAAAACTAGAACTACTACTACTACTTCTTATTCTTACTTACGATAATGCACAAGTACTTGATGTTAAAAATGGAGATGAAAAATACATGAACAAGCGATGCAACATAAATGAATGCACTTATATATTCTTCATTTCGATGACAATCAGGATAAATGTGAAGAAGACCAGCCTAACAAATTTTGTCATTTGGAGTAGGGAATTTGTAGAAGGGTCATTTGTCCGGTTTAGTAGTTTTAGTGTTAACATAACTGTCTATAATATAACTTTTATTTGATATAACTTTAATATAATTTTATTTGATATAACGTTTTTTCGCGCGATAGAAGAAAAATGTATCTAAAAATGTATATTCAAATCAGCATTTGGGGATCGTGGCACGAAATGGGTTAATGTCAACGCCGGAAATTTCTTTCTTGCGAAGTAGCAACGGTATCTCATCGTCTGATCGATGTTTTCAGGGTGACAGCGGCGGACCGTTGGTGATGCAACGACCAGATGGAAGATGGTTTTTGGTGGGCACCGTGTCTCACGGAATAACGTGCGCTGCACCCTATCTTCCGGGTGTCTACATGAGGACGACCTACTTCAAACCCTGGCTGCACAGCATCACCGGGGTCTGAGGATCGGGAAATCGGGGATTTTCTGGACAAACAACGGGCACCGACCATTTCGATGCCACCTGTATAAATGTACAAAGGAAGACTAATTTATTTCCTTCGGACTAGATTGAAGTATACCAGTTAAGAGAGACTAGAATTAAGCGAACACGAATACGTTTCATCGCGTTATCATCTGGTATGCAATATCATTTCCTCTGGGCCATTTTTTTATCGTTTCTTAAAAATCCATTTCCGAGACATTACCATCTTTTACCGATCATTCAAGTATTTCACATTCGCTATTGTTATATAGTGATTCGATGAACTGCTGTCAATGTTTATACTTGATACACTTCTCACATAATACTTGTTGCACGTCGAACTATTTACAAGGAACTAGCATCAATCCTTTAGCATACTTTGTACTCGTGCACCCGCAGTTCCAACGTGATGAATCTTTCTGAAACATAAAGTTCATATCCAATCATACTTTTCAGGATCAAGGATCATTGAATACAAAATACATTTTAATCTTTTTTGTTTGTGTTGATATTGTGGCCGAGAATAATTCATTCTGACTGACGTTCCAGTCAAATAAATTGTATGGCAAGGGGTTATGATATTGCTTATAAGGTGATACTGCTCACAAGATACGATTACAATTTCTGTCTAATTATCGTTATCCTTGAAGAATGTTAATTAGTGAACGAGTAAGATAATCGACCGAAGCTCGAAATGATGCACTATCGTTCCAGACATTTTTCTGAGAATACGAGGAAGTATCTAGCGTGTATCAAACATTGAACGTGTTGCGTGTTCTGTATATGTACATATATGTGAGTACGTGTTCCACGTGCTATACGTATAGAGCTACGAGTTGCGAGCCTTATTTATTTCGTTGTTAGCTGTTATTTATTAAACTCATTTTTATACGAGATAACGGTGTTTTTCCTTTCCACTCCGAGCATCGCGGTCTATAGCCTAGTTTCGCAAAATTTTCATGTTCCACGCTAACGTAAAGTTTGCGAACCAAGATTAAAGGTCTCTTAGAAGTCCGCGAATTTTACTGCGCTAATAGTCCAAGCGGTAATGGACGTGCGTGTTAATGTTACGAAGTTTAAACATCGTGGATGAAGTTTTCCGAGAAATTCAGAACCTGTTACGTTGATCAACACGCGACAGTTAATCCCTGGTAATACAGCTACACAGTAGAAACGTACAATGTATTTGTTTATGCGATGACGAACGATACGTATAAAATGATCCATTTATCTGGAATTAATTTTGCGAACAAATATGGAGTAACACGAAATTATTCGGAAATAATGAACGATTTATCATTTCATATAATCTTGCGTTGAAAAATATCGTATAACATATATATCGTATATTGCAGTAAAAATCGCGTCTGAAACGAAGTCGTTCGAGCATAATGAATAAATACGATAGGTAATCTGGCGAAACCCGAAGCGTGATACGCAAGAAATACATAGGGGTGAAAAGCGGGTAACTTTATTATTCCCCTTTATTCTGCCTGTTGGTCCGCATAAACCTTGATTTCTACTTCGATTCTTTCCTTACAAGATTGGAAAAGTCGTATGAACCGTGATTAGTCCGGTATAAATAGCTGTTACACATGCAACGTAAGCGGCGTACTTTGGCATTTCCACAGACAGGCGATCATGTACGTGGGTTTGATATGTTTACAAGGAATCTCCAGAAACTACGTCAACAGAAAAGAAAAGCGAACAACGATTTTCTCGGGGACATCCGTCCAAATCTCTCTATCGTACCACATTCGCCAAATTGTTATCCGCTTCGCAATAAACCACGTGCGTCTCGAACGTAGTCACTTTTGAAAACGTATATTAACGCTAGGAGTAAATGCATGCTTACTTCAAAACTGAAAATAAATAAATAAATATTGCAGCATCACCTAACATATACAACCATTCATTAGATCAATAAAATATTAAAATTTTGTAATAAAAAATGCCAAACCCTAAACCAGTCATTTTGACTGGTTGGTAGTTCTAGTGTTAAACCGTGACAAACTTAATAAATTAAAAAGAAGTATCGCTGCTTCTCGAAAATCTGATCAAATATTAATTGCATTTTTCTGTCATCGCAAAAATAAGTTTTCTGTAATGTCGTTGTTTATGTCGATACAAAGATGCAAGTAAGAAATAAAAGCACCATCTTGAGACAGAAATACATATGCAGTTATAATATTAACGAATCGGCTAGAGAAGAAATATGTGAAGCAGGATCGACCGCCAGGTAGAGCATCAGGACACCTTGGATCAATATGTTCAAGGGAGACCGAAACAACGGTAATTCAATCGGTAAAACAAGGAAGGAGCTAAACACCTACACGAAAGATTGCCCAATGAATGGCGGCGTTGTATCCAGCCGGTGGGGTGAACATTTTTTTCCTTTCTCTGAAACAAAAATTATTAACGCAACCAACGTACTATTTCCCCCGGAACAAAAAGTTATGATTAAACGAAACACCCTATCTCCGCTACAAACCCTCGGAAACAGTTTCATCCAGGATATTTGCGCTTCCTCGAACAACAACGTGGCTAAATATCATCTCCGTCCATGATTGTAAATTTACGAAGCAAACAAAATGAGAGAGTTTCCAGGCGAACGAGGTGCTCGTTGTGTTTTCTCGTTGTTTCGATGATTAATCAGCGTGTACGCCTATTTCAACAACGCGTTCGTACATGCAACCGATTGTTGCAAGGTTCTTTGTACGTTGGTACGAACAACATTATAAAAGAAGCAATGGAAAAAGTGAATGAACAAAATGTCACCCGGTCCGTGTGCGTAAAAAGCTCGATTGTCGCGCTTGCGCCGACGTTTGTACGAGCTTGTACAAGGGAAACCGGAACGACGTAAGAGTATAGATTGCCAATGCTGCCGGAGCTTGGATTCAGTCCTCCAGCGAACTCCATCGAGGACTTGTTGATCCTGAGAACAGGCAAGAAAGGCAACTGATCCTTTCTGGTCGACCTACCGAGAAACACCGGCCAACAGTTAGGGTGATTAGGTATCTCGTAAGTTCAACGATTACTCTCTTATTTCTTCGACTTTCAACGATGGTTGATTGTCTCTTTTTCTTGCCATTTCTTTTTCTTCAATTTTAAAACGGATTTTCGACCTAGATGTATTTTGTCATTGGATACTTTATGTATGAAGGGTAGTTTATTCAAGATTGTAAACAGAATTGCTGTTAGAACGTGAAATAATACAAAGTTTGGGGTGGACAATTTATTTTTTACGAGACTTTCTGTGAATTTTTAAGAATTTTGGGATTGTGAGGTATTTCGTAAATCCAACTTTTTATTCAAGTCTGGAACATTTTTTTCGACCTGAATTTATTTTGTGATTGGATGTTTTATATATGAGGGGTAGTTTATTTAAGATTGTAAACAGAATTGCTGTTAAAACGTGAAATAATAAAAAGTTTGGGGTGGACAATTTATTTTTTACGAGACTTTCTGTGAATTTTTAAGAATTTTGGGATTGTGAGGTATTTCGTAAATCCAACTTTTTATTCAAGTCTGGAACATTTTTTTCGACCTGAATTTATTTTGTGATTGGATGTTTTATATATGAGGGGTAGTTTATTTAAGATTGTAAACAGAATTGCTGTTAAAACGTGAAATAATAAAAAGTTTGGGGTGGACAATTTATTTTTTACGAGACTTTCTGTGAATTTTTAAGAATTTTGGGATTGTGAGGTATTTCGTAAATCCAACTTTTTATTCAAGTCTGGAACATTTGTTCGACCTGAATTTATTTTGTGATGCGATACTTATATATGAAGGGTAGTTTATCTTTCGCCTATACAAAGTTAGGGGTGGAAAACTTATTTGCTCCGAAAGTTCCTAAAAATTTTAGAAAACTTTATAAGAATTTTATTTTCAATTTTATATGACCCAACGCACCCTTGACGATACCATATAATAATTTTTCAACGAAAAATTAAATTTAGATTATCGCTGTCTCAGCACTCCGCCGTACGAGGGTTAATTGGACCCGAGCCAAATGTAACTAAAAGGCACATTTAAAGCCGAGAATGAGATTGCTGAAGTTTAAAAATAATAAAACTCACATAGCAGTAGAGAAAGAAAATTCGTAGTACCCTTGATATCGCATTAATCAAGCGAGTTAAGAAGCGGAAAATTTTAATTGAAAAATGGAACAGTCTTGCGATAATTGCAACGAATCTGTCGTAGTACATTGTAACACACTACCCCTTTCACTTCGATTGTATTGCGATTTCAAACGATTATCGACGTATAACAGAATCGCTCGACCGTTTCATTTCTAATTATTTGCCACAAAATTGTCCAACATAATTGTCCTTAACACTAAAACTACCTACGTATAAATGCACAATTATTTTGACGTTAAAAATGAAGTTGAAAAATAAAAGGAACAAACGATGAAACATAAATGAATACACTTATAGATTTTTTATCTTGATGACAATCAGCATAAATGTCAAGAAGTCTTAACCCTTTGCCATATAATTCATTTTTCTGGTGCGTCAGTCAGAACTAACTGTTACAACTACAACATTAATACGAACGAAGAAAATTAAAATGTTGTGCGTATTTTATATTCAACGATCCTTGATTATGCAAATTATACATCAAGTTTACATATAAACGTTTTCAAAATTTTCATAAATTTTATCACGTTTTATCTGCGAGTGGATCACGTGTCAGACTCGTGAAAATATGGCAAGTGGTTAACAAATTTTGTCACTTGAAGTAGGAAATTTGTAGAAGGGTCATTCGACCCCTTTGGTAGTTTTAGCGTTAATTATTGCTGGCTGAAAATCGTGAGTCATACTAAAATTTCAGAGGAAGAGCAACCAAAGATGCACACGTGTTTAGCAGTGACCGTCGTCGTGCTAGCGATCACGATGCACTTCGGGGTCGAAGGATGGGGTGGTTTGTTCAACCGTTTTAGCCCGGAAATGCTGTCGAATCTCGGCTACGGAAGTCACGGCGATTACATGGGCAAAACGGGACTTTATCAGGTACGTGCACACGCTGCTCTCTAAAACCTGGGTCCGACCCATCGTTTGCATCACGCAAAAATAGCTGGTTGCAATTTAGCCGCAGTGCAGCCGGCACGCGATCGATAACGTTATGTTCCCGCGTAACTGTATCCACTTACGTGCCCGCCGCTCGCAAACAATCCGCGCGAGAGGAGTGTCGTTAAATTTCCTGCCTGTTAAACGATCTCTCGAGCTTTTCTATGCAAATACAAACAGTGAAGGGTTCGCGGTCCGAAGCTGTTGACCCGAATGCGTCCGGGAAAGGGGTTGGTGCATAATTCATTCGCGACGCGTTAATCATTCGCGAACGTGTCCGGTGAATTTCGCGACAAGCGACCTGCTCCACTTTTCTTTACGCCACGCAACGTGTTTCGTTTCGCGTGTTCTACGATTCACCGACTTCCTGCATTTTCGATTCAAGCGGCCATTGTCAGCCGGTTACGGAAACTCGTACGGGGACTCGTTGGAAGACGTGGTGCCCTGCTACGAGAGAAGGTGCACCGCTAACGAACACTGTTGCCCCGGCTCCATCTGCGTGAACGTCGACGGAGGTAACACTCTTTTCTCTCCTTTGCGCGGTCCGATGCAACATTAGCTTTTACGGACTGATTGGCGACGTATCTGCAATCCAGGAGTTGGCATATCGACTCGTTCGTATTTTCAATAGTAGGATCTTATTGGTTCGCGTGGTCATGTATACCAGTTAACTCAAAGAATATAAACAATCAAGAATAAATTGAATAAGTTGACGATCCTCGATCGGCATCAAGTTCGAAGGATTCACGGTGAGGATAGGCGTACTTCTTAAGTTTAATTTCAACCTTCTCACGCGCCAATTCCTGGGTGACGCGCTGTATGTAGAGAAGAACAAGTCCTGTTGGACGCTACAACGTTCCAAAGTCACTGGACGTAAACCTAGTAACCGAAGTCCTGCAACTAGTTTGCATGGAGAGGTGGTTCATCGATGATTGGCATGTTCGGATCCATAATACGATGGATCGTATCGAAACGTCGCGGCACATGACGATTTGCTTTATTGTATTCAAGCAATGGGTCGCTGCGTTTTCGACCTGGGACAGAAACAGGGCGAATTATGCAGGAACGACAACGATTGCGAAACCGGACTGATGTGTGCAGAGATTGCAGGGAGCGACACACGATCCTGTCAGCCACCGATGACTTCTAACAAGTTGTACAGTAAGTGTTGCAGTCGATGTGACATTTTTATACGAGACATTTTTTGCTCCAAACCGTTGACAGTAAAACTACCGAAATTCTTCGTTTGTTCGTTTATTTTTCAACTTCGTTTTTAACATCGAAATAATTCTGCATTATACATCGGTAGTTTTAGTGTTAAAAACCCTGCAATTTTAAAGCCGCTGATCATCGAAACTTGAATTAGAATAAACTTTTGTGTCCATCTTTGAATCATTCTCGCCCCTTAATTTGGAAACCTGTACCCAAACTCTGTGCATTTTTTCAAAAACTTACATTCAAAAAACTCTTGAATCTTTTGAATCCAAAAGCTGTTTTATAGTTCCGTGATTTTATCCAACTATTAAAATGTGGTAATAATCGTTTATGATGTGGCGGGTCGTGGATGATCTCTTTTGATGACATCAAAAGATTTAACTTATATTTAGAACCTTGATCCTTGTGAACATAGTTTGCACAAGATGGAGAAGGCAGAAGGAAATAGACGGATATCGATATATAACTAGTTTTCGATGAACGGTTAAGAAATTGTGTTAACCATAAGGGTAAATGTAGGGGTGATCGATAAAGGTCAACTGGAAAACGATTACGTCAGAGATAAACTCTTACGTAAAACGTTGGTTCATAAATTTTAAAATATTCTTAATCAAGATACTACAGGCAGGCAATTTGTCCCAGAAGAAAAATGCATGTTTTCAGGCGATTTTATAATACAGGATCATTTCGTGCTTTGAACATTTTTCATAAAATACGCGCTTTGATACTCGAACACGTTTGATGCTTTATTCGTTCAATTAAATCATTCTACAACTATAAAGTAACTTGAGGAATGTTATTATCAGAAAGCGAGCTATAACGATTACTTCAATTTGCACGAAATTGCTTCGATTAGCGTGAAATGAAATAATCCTTAATTTTCCAGACGAGGAATGCAATATGTCTGGGGAATGCGATATCACTCGAGGTTTGTGCTGCCAGCTTCAAAGGCGTCACCGACAAACGCCAAGAAAGGTACACGAATCAAATTATAATACTAAATTACTGTAGCTGATAATACAAGTATTATGAACGAACAAAAAAATATTTATTAATATTCCTAAAAAAATAATGGATTCACGTAATATTAAATTGCGTGAGTTAAATTATGGATTCACATAATATTAAATTATTGTAAACAATGATATTAAATTATTCGTAGATCATAATATAAGTGTTATGAACGAAAAAAAAATATTGATTAAAATTTCTAAAAAAAAATGATGGATCCACATATACAGTTGCTGAAGAGATTCTCGTTCTCTCTTAGGTTTGTGCATACTTCAAAGATCCGCTCGTGTGTATCGGGCCAGTAGCGATGGACCAGATGAAGTCCGTCGTGCAGTACACTTCCGGTGAGAAACGTATCACCGGACAGGGAAATCGAATTTTCAAACGAGTTCCTTTCGCCTAAGTATTTCTCACCGATCGAACAGAACGGAAGGAGTGTCGACATAAAATCAAACTCTGCTCCTCGATATTGAAAGAGAAATAAGTCTTTCGGAATAACTTCTGGCTTCCTGATTCTCCCTTGCCACGGTAATTTCATAGTTTTCATCACGGCGGAAGCGATGGGAGAATCGGGAAACGCGAACGCGCCTTCCAAATCGTTTTTCTTTAAATATTACGACTGACAAAACACATATCATATTCGTAAGGTAACGTAATCAGGAAGGTTTATCGATAATCAGTGACGAACGTGTACAGGGTACATCAAAAGAGAAAAAACAACAAATTAAGTGTTTCCTTCTTTTCGTTGCTTGAACGTTGTTTTACAAATAGGAATTGAATAAATAGAACATAGACGACGTTAGAGATAGAAACTATAGACACAACGTGTCTCTATTTCACACGAACTTGAACCATAACGGTAATTAAATAAAGACGATTAGAAAGTTTAGTTTGATCGTTAGCTTGCGAGCCAATAGTTCTTTTATATTCGAAGAAACGACTGAAAGAATGGGTTTTTTGCCCTGTACACGAAAAAAACTTTTCCTGAATTTATTCTTAAGACTTTTACTCGGTACCGTCTTTAGATACAAATACACCGGGCCCGGACTCAGGGGCCCTTTGATCTTTCGCGAATTTATAAACATTAATCGATGCTTGTACGAGGATATAAATCGAAAGATACGGGCTTTTTTAAACGATCAAAGTGCGAGTAAGTGAAAATTAGAAATCCTATTCTGGCGATCCTACGGCCCTGGGCCTCGTAACACCTAAAGACGGCACTGCTTCTACTCGAATTATTCGAACGCACACAGAATAACATATGCTTTCTCATTCTGTTTCTTGAAGAAACGTTAAACATTCTTGTTATCAGTGGTAGCGGAAAGAAGTTGATGATTAGAACGGCATTATTTCCATCGATGTTTCGTCTGAATTTAATCGGAATAAAATGAAAAAATATGAATCTTTTAAGCAAGCTTCGTCGGTGTCTAACAAAAACGTAACTTCTATGCATCATACGAACTCGTGTCGTGACGATTTGAAAGTAATTTAATTGCGTGTCAATGACATTCTACTTGTCGTAGCGTATATTCCAAAAGATAATTGAAAGTATACGTGTGTACGTAGGCATACTAAGTAGGGAATGATTTCTTTTCGAACGTGAGGATCGCACAATTGAACGCTTGTCACGGAAATCGCTCTATCGTGGATCGATTCGATTCCAAGATTATTCAAGTGATATCGTTAATCATAACGTAATTAAAAGAATCATTCTATGTGTGGGAATCGTTACGTTAAATGTTAATTAGATATAAAAAATAAAAAAAAAGAGTCACGTGATCGATCACGGACGTAAAGATGAAACACACGAACGAAATAAATAATGTTGTAATCGTAATCACGAGGGACGACGGTCGTTAATTAATTAATGGCCGTCGTCGAAACATTTTTCGATGCGTAAAGTACCTGCTGCGAGAATTTGGACAACAAGCCTCGTTTCTATGCCACTGATGCTAGTCAACGAGAGTCCAAAACACACAAAATAAAGAGAATAATATATTTCTAGTTACACGTTATTAATATTTATTACTTCCAACGTTGACCTGTTTATCTTGTAAGAGAAACTCGTAACATATCATGGGAATGCCTAATCTATTAAGGGAGTTTTAAATGTGACATGTTACTACAGGATATATCTAACTGAAATTATATTTTTATCTTCGATCGATATGTATACTTAAATACTATATATACACATATTTACATATAGTATTCATATATTTTCCGGATGCGTATATCTCTATAAAAAAAATAATAATAATAATGTTACTACTCTCTGATGCGTCGTGCGTGCGTCATATCACAAGGGTTAACCTATTAGGTGATCTTTGCTTCAGAACGAATCGTTTCTTTATCAGAAAAATTCGGTATCGATTCTATTGTCACTTTTAATCCCTGCCCTTTTGTATTAACATTTTCGTCTCGGATAATTTATAATAATATTTATTTATAGCTGTACTGTTGTTTCGTGGAAAATAAGGAGACGAGAATGTGGCAATGAACTGAAACTAATACATATCATAGGATAATAAATACACTTCCTCATGAAACATTTGGAAAATCTTTTTTCCATTTATTGTTTAAACGTTGTCCAAACGTGCGACTCATTAGGGGACTACAGCCGTTTCCGGCTCGAGTCTAAAGTACCTCTATCAGATGAATTAATTCCAACATAATTATTATATATGTGTATAACTACGTATATGTAATGTTCAAAATTATACTACAGAGTTGAAAATAGTTTAATGTGAAATAAATTGTGATGCATACAAAACAGTTAAATCTGTTTCTTATTTGCTATCTTTCCCGAAATCCCACACTCCCAAGGCTCCAGAATCGTCAAAGTTCTCGAATGTTTCAAACTCCCAAAGTTCCGCATTTTCTAAGTCCTAATGACCTACAGTCTCAAAGTTCTAACATTGGAAAGTGTATAAGTTGTTCCTTTATTAAACAGTAGATATTCTTAAAATTCCCTCCTCGTGATCCGTCATTATCTTACTGACCTCAATTCGTGCAGGAACAGAAAGTGTAACTACACATATACGATGTGTGTGTACAATGTGCATTGAAATGCAATTGTGACTTTCCTAGGGAAAATGGCGGTCAAGAATTAACATGCAATAAAATCTTCTCGAGCAAATGCTTGCTGTTGAAAGCACGATGGTGCGTTTTATAGCAAAATAAGAAGAATAGCTTATTGTGAAGTAATTAATAGAGAAGTTGAAAGTATTTTGGAAGCTACATATTCGCATGTTCCATAAAATTTATATTTACGCGCACTCTTTCTGTGGACAGTGCCGCTAACACCAGCTAGCGGCGAGCGGTGATATTAGTAGAACATAAAATTACATTTTTCTTCAGAATTAGCAACTTTTACGACATTCTAATCTAAAATAAAATATTCTACAATATCGATAGAATCGAAATAATATCGTCACAATATTCTAAATACATTGAAAAAGAAAATAAAGAGAACTGCATTTCATAGACAATAAACTACTCGAGCCATTTAGCAGTAGAATGCGAGAACTAACCGAAATTAGATTCTAAGTCTCGTGCTAAGAAATATGTATTGAATTACTGATCGTACAAGAAGTTAGAGTTCTTATCGTAAACGAAATTGCCATTATTGTTCGTGTTACGTGATCTGTGTTATCGTCCAAAACTTCATTTTTATTAGTTGTATTTAGCGCTCTTTATTTTAGAACAGTAACGTAAGAACTACCTCAGGTAACACAACTGACGTTGATCAAAAAGCAAATGCGGGTAACCAACGTCACAGACGGGTTATACAGGTTTTCCTAAAGTTTAGGGTTATTCGATAACAATAAAAAGGTTGCCAGTACTGACAAATACTGTCAAGTCGAGAATAACTTCAACGTATTGCATCTGTTTGACAGAAGAGAGGGGAATGTGTTATTCTCCACGAATGCGAACGGTTTGTGTTAATAGTGTGTCCAAATGATCGTGCCGTTTGATGGGAACTAGTGAACGGAAAAATTTCAAGATTGCAGTTCGTCGGACGATACTGCGCTTGAAAATAACCGGTAACGGATAGTACAAAATGAAGCCTTTAATCGAATTCGAGGAATGTTTACGAGACACGCCAAAATTTCGGTGAGAGTCGGTTAAACTTTCTGTTCTGACACTACTTGTTTAGTCTTTCGTGCTCTACTCCGTAGTACCATACACAGAAAGATGAATAAATTGACGGTGAACTGATTATTAAAAATAAAGGACAGACTAAAAATGTTCGTTTTCTTATAGATCCTGTATCGAGGAAGCGGAGGCAAACGTTGATCTACTCGAACAAAAGTTAGACAAGGTATTACTGCGTTATAAAAAAACGCAACATTTTCTAAATACGTGATATTGATGCAATATGAGAGAGTTTTTGTTATGTGCTGTTACCCTTCACTAATTTCTTATGCATAAATTAAAATAAGTACAAATACTGAAATGTAACAATTTTGTTCCTCAAATCTTTAGAATTTCGTATGTTTTTAATTGTATTATATGTTATTTGAGTTATGCGAATAATTTGTTATGTTTATAGAACAATGTCAATACAGTGATTCCTATATATACTGGTATGTTAAAACAAAATTATTTGCAGGTGTTAAAAAACTGTAGCCAAATGATTGACACTGGAAAGCTTTTTCTAGGACAGCAAAGGTATGTTATAACATATATGATAGATTATGTGTAATTTCTAGAACAATAGAACCTAATGTGACAAATTGGAGTTATGTCATAATTGAAGGAGAGATATAAATTTAAGTGGAACTAAAAAAAGCATTCAATTTGATTGAATAGTATGCGTAGTTGAAAAGATATTGATTATTTTAAATGAATTGTATTTAATAACGAAATGGAAGAGGGAGATTCCAAGCAATAGAGAAGAGTCAGGAAACACATGAATTACAGCTCTGTTGGGAATGACTCATTCATATGGTACTTAGCTTAATACAATGAAGACTGATATGCTTGAAACTTTTGCTGTTCAAGGATTACTCGTTTTTCATTAATTTCCTATGTTATGTCACAATAAAGCGTGTTTTAAAAAAATAACCAGTATTTTTACATTTATTGTACTCTATATATAATATATTCTTATGTAAAATATTTTGACAATAAATTTTTAATTAAAAAAATATTTTGAATAATATATTGTGCGAGTAAAGAAAAGTACATTTAGGTTTTAAAAATAACAGTTGATTATATACTTTTTCTTTATAGCCAATTTGCTAACAGTCTTTGGGAGTTATCTCTGTACTTCAACGATGATTCAGAGATAATGGCATTACTGAACAAGCTAATCCATGCTTTAAAGGAAATGAACAAGTTTCATAGTATTTTATTAGATCAAGCATCCAGAACTGTAATTAAAGATCTTAATTCCTTTATTAAAAGGTAAGATTAATTAAAATTTGCATATGTGATATCATATATAACTAGTTTATACATTTCATTTGAAGATTTATGCACTTATGACATAACATTGATATTATTTTAACAGTGATATCAGGAGGGTGAAAGAATCTCGTCATTACTTCGAAAAGATTTCTGCAGACTTAGACATAGCATTGAATAGAAATTCTCAAGTTCCAAAATCTAGACCCACAGAGTACGAGGAAACATCTAATATCCTGTCAGCTACACGATCATGTTTTCGACACACTGCATTGGACTACATTCATTCATTGACAATGATACAGGCTCGAAAACGACATGAAATTTTGGGTACACTACTTAATTACATGAATGCGTGTATTACTTATTATCATCAAGGCAGTGACCTTGCACAAGATTTAGATCCATTTTTAAAGGACCTTGGAGAGAATTTAATTAAAATGAGAACCGACTCCATTAAGCTTGAGAAGGAAATGGAAAATAGGCATATTTATGTTACAAATAGAGATCTAATACCTTTTCCAATACCTGGTAATCCTAGAATGGAAGGGTATCTTTTTAAGCGCACCAGCAATGCGTTTAAAACATGGAACAGGAGATGGTTCTGTTTAAGAGATCACCAATTAGTATACAGAAAAAGAACTGGTGACAATGATTTTACAATTATGGAAGAAGATCTTCGTCTTTGCACCGTAAAGCCAGTGGTTGACTGTGATAGAAGGAATTGTTTTGAAGTATTAAGTCCTACCAAGTTAGTAATCAATGTATACTAGTGAATTTTAATATGAATACATTATTTCAACAGACATACTATGCAATTTACAGAAGTCACATATTACAAGCTGATAGTGAAGAAACATACTTAGCATGGGTAACTGCCATGCAACAAGCAATCGGTGCTGCCATTCAAAGAGGCATGGGTGCTGGTACCATACTTAGTATACGAGATTCACAATCACATCATGTTAGAGGGTCAAGTAGACCTAATTCAAAACCTAAATCAAGGTATCAAGAATACTTTCACTAACCTTGAGCAACTAAATAATGGTAAATAGACTATAATAACTGACCATTCTTCCAACATAGAGTGTGGGAACAAATTTTGAAGATCCCAGGAAATGATTCTTGTTGTGATTGTGGTGGTGCTAATCCAAGGTGGGCTAGTATAAACCTTGGAATTACACTTTGCATAGGTAAATTGTTTTTATAACCAAAAAAGCTTCGTACAATATTTTCGAAGAATTTCTCAAGTTTCTCTTTTGTATAGAATGTTCTGGAGTGCATAGAAGCTTAGGTGTTCACTATAGCAAAGTGCGATCTTTAACGTTAGACGATTGGGAGCCAGAGATATTAAAAGTAATGGCGGAGCTTGGAAATACTGTGGTTAATAATGTTTACGAGGCTCTGCCAATTCCTTCAAATATTATTAGAGCTACACCAAAATGCAATGGGTAAGTATCGCCGAAAGAGAAGAGTGTGCGCATGCCAATTCTCTTCAATGATAAATCGGCAAATATTTAATTGGATCCATTCAAATTCATAGTAATATACGCGAAGCCTGGATAAGAGCAAAGTACGTGGACCGCAAATTCGTGAAACCCTTGAGTAACATAATATCCAGCGGACAACATGCGAGTCGTGATAAAATGCATTTTCGCAAATGGAGCGTGCGCAAATTACGTCGTCGGCCACGAAGCTGCGACAAAATTGATAGTATTAATCGTAACAAAACAACGACGCTATCTTCCGTGAAAGAAGGTCATCATTCGACGAGTTCGGATGACAGCAAGCATACGTCAATTGAAAGTTTAAGTTCCGTTGATAAGGCGAAAAAAACAGAAAGAAGTTCCTTAAGCTCGGATGATAGTACAAACATAGATCTGAAGAATGATTCTACCCTGTACGGGAAGTTATTGGTATTGCCTCAAATGGAATTGAACGAACACAACTCCGATTTTAAAAGTACCGACAGCAATACAGAATCAAACATAGAGAACAAGCATAAACTTCAGATTCCCGAGGTGCAAGACAATACAATAGCCACGAGCGACTCGGATAATAACTTGTCGATGAAAAGCGAAGTGACCTTAAGCACAGAGATATCCGATACGAAGGATACGTCTGAGAACAAAGACGTTGGAACGGAGAAACAGTGTACAGAAAAGATGGAGTTCGACGTGCTGATGTTCGGATGCGATTTACCAAAGCCAACGATCGATAACAGCTTAGAATTAAGTTCAGATCAGGACTCCACTGCCGGTGAGGATGAGGAATTCACGGACGAGGAAGACATAGAAAATTTACATCCTGAGATGTTGCTTTATAAAGCTGCCGCAGCGCATAATCTTCCTGTGATGTGTGCAGCTTTAGCTGCGGGCGCTGACAAATCGTGGACGAATGTTAATGATAGAGGTCGTAACGCGCTGCATCAAGCGATTATAAGCGTAAGTATAAACGATGGCTGGAACTTAGCGTCCATTGATTTTAAGATAACTTTGTCCTTACTTGGATGCAGGGTTCTGTAATGTCTTGCGAATATCTTATTCTGAATGGAGCACGTATAAATTGTCAGGATGCCGAAGGGAAGACACCGTTGTATTTGGCTACGGAACTAGGTATTGGTTGGCAGTTGCAATAATATTTATATCTTTTTTAAGTTTTTTGTACATTCAGTATTTCTTTCTGGAATTACAGGCCATACTGCCCAAGTATGTTTACTTTTGAAACATCGCGCTGACCAACACATTCAGGATGAAAGCGGTGTTAAACCGTTGTCGATAGCCGTGAAGGAAGCTAATGCAGATATTGTTACGTTGTAAGCATAAAATAGATTATTAAGCTGCTATTAAGGGAAAATTTGGAAACAGTTTATCCTATCGCTTGCCTTAACTGCCCACATTCTTTTTTATCTGTAGAATCAGAAGTCTGTAGGGTTGAGAGGCGTGATCTAACAGAAGATTAACCAGCAGCTACTAATATTTGTATGCACTTAGTATCAAGGATATCGCCAATATTTGTTTCAGATTACGTCTAGGTCTCTTGAATGAAGAAATGAAGGATTCAGAGATTGGAATTAGCGGCGACGAGACATTCAACGACGTAGTCCGCGATTTTAGCCAGTTAGCTTGCTCTCATCCAGAGCGGTTGCAACGAAGAAATGAAAGTAATCACGCGTCGCAACCGCCTGAATGAGGTTTAAGAGCGTGCAAGATATATTTGCGAAATCTCAGAAGCAGGCTACAACACAGAGAGAAGATGAGCAATGGTACATCGAAAATGTCGTCTTTCAGTTCCTTGCAGGGTAATAGAGTTGATTACGAATAACCGGGTAAGTATACAAAGGTTAAAGAGAAAGCTTTATGATCGAACAGAGAGACAAATGTTATTACGAAAGTTGCATCTTTCTACGCTTTGATCTCTGCGTGAAATTTATTAAAATTTTATTAGCGTTTTGTATTTCTACTTAAAATTGAAAATGCTAAGGAATTTTCGTGCGTTTTTGCTAAAATCATTATATTTTTGCTTAGACGAAATTACGCTCTAGTTTTCCTCTTGACATTTACAGAAAACTTAATATCACAAAGATAAAACTGTCTTCGAACACTTTACTCGTGTGCTTTATACACCGCGTATTGCATACTGTAAACGTAACTTGGAATTTTTAAGCCATTTTGCGAACACGCATAGCAAAGTATCAATTTATATTGCCAGATATTTGTATATCTTTTACGTGATATTGCAAACGTGACAAATTAGTTTTAACTCTGTTGTATCGAGAAAGGTTTTACTAATAGCCGACACGTTTTCGACATACATAAAATGGTCTAGCAAGATGTCTTCGAAGCAACAATTTTATACATGTATCTGTTTTTATATATTTAATATTACCAGTAGTGTATATACAACTGGCACTAAGATAACTCTTTTTTTCCCGTTAGTTAACTGTAGTAACCTGATGCTATGTAATTAGTATCGAACCGATCGAACTAGAACGTTATAGTTACGTACATATAATTACGTAGTTTGTCTAGAAAAGTTACACGTACGAATAGCTATAAACTACACCAGTTTAAATTAATAGAAGAAAAAAAAAACAAAAAAAAAGAATACGATTCAGTGTATAACATATAACAATTGATATGATTCGCATAACGAATTTGTTGCCAAAAATTGAAACCGTTTGTACCTAAAGCATATACGTATATCAGAATACTATTCGATGTTGATTCTTGAATGAATATTTTATTTCCGAGAATCGTTTAGAATCTATGATACATAATTATACAGTGACCTTTGTGTATGTAGAATTTTTGTTGAACATTCAAGCAAATTCGATATCTTTCTTCGCAATACTGTATGCATTTAAATGGACAATTTTTCTTTTTGCGATTTATACAACGAATAACACCGGTTCATGAAAGAATTCGAATACTTTCGTGTACAATACCGAGCATACTTTCATTTTGTAAAGGAAACAGACATCTAGGGGAATGGAACTTTAACGCTCGCCAATAATATTTAAGAATTGCCACGAATTATAGCTAGCTTTCTCGAAGTATTTTCGTATTTAACAAGCAATAAAAACTACACGAGTTAATCTTTATAGATGAGCGATGGGTTCGTACTTGACGCCGCCATTTTCTCTAGAAGAGTCTCCCATGCTCGATACTGTACATTCGGGTGCATGTAAGTTTACTTTGGGTAAGAGAAAGTCTAGGAGGAGTTAGATCAGACTGCTTCCAGGTTCTCCCTAGGATATTGACATAATGAAAATATGAAAATTTGGAATTTGAAAATTAAAGGATTCAGAAATTCGAACATGCGAGAATGTAGAAATGTAGGAACTTGAGATTCGAACATTTGGAAACGTAGAATTTCAGAACTTGAAACGTAGAAAGCCGTAGAGTTTGTTAATTTGTGCATTCGGAAATTTAGAAGTTTGTAAATTTGAGAAATTTGTGTGCCAGAAAATTTGAAAATTTTGAAACATGACAAAATGACGAAACTTGACATAAAATCGAAGGAGAATGATGGAATACTCCTCCTCTAACTTATTCTTAGCCAAAAGAATCACATTGCACCTGACTATACTCGTGAATATGCTTCCTTTCGCGAACACTTTAGTACGATAACTGCGTTAAACAGTATTTATGAAATAACATAGCATAATGCATGATTCGTTTTCTAGCCTACTCGATAAAAGACGTATTAATCATTGTTACGAATATTTTTCATTGTTTATGTGGTAGAGAGGCTTTACCGATAGTTACGATTTAAGGTACAAAATTCTCTAGGAACTTTGTTTCAACGAGATTTTTACGAGAAACCTATTAAGGTATGATTTTCGAATTGACATATATTTTTTTATTCGATGTACATGCCATAGTTTGTCGTTCGAATCTGGTATTCGATTCATTTTTTTTTTAAGAATTTTCTTTTATCTGAACAACATGACGATGACGTAAGCATAACTATTATAATAATTATTAGATACTCATTGTTGCGTAAGTTGATTAGCGACGAAGCTCGATTTCTATTAAGTTTTAAATGTACGTGATTACGTGGTATGTTACTTTCCTTTATACTGGAACGATTTATACGATGTAAAGTATCTTTAGAATTATCTTGTTATTTCAAAAATTTGTATTATTATTAAAACAATTTTGTTCTTCCTCGCGGGAATACTTGAAATTTTACAATCAACCGAGATATCGATGTCTACTTGTACTTGTATTTTGTACTTATATTTTTTTATACATATATGTTTTATATAATACGTATAATTGACGAGAAAACTAAAACGACCTATCAAATTGAATCAAGAAAATACACGCACGTCTTCCAAAACGCGAAATTTACGCTTTCGTGAGAATCAGAATGTTCGTTTACATACGATATGCTTTTTCTAAATTGTATAATATACGATGTTCACTGCGTTGTTACGTTTTATCGCTTTGTTTAAACAATTGCCAGTTACTGCCTAACTCTGAAATGTTGTTAATAAGAATTTCGTACACACATATGTATGTCTATAAACAAGTTGAACAAATAGTATCGTTTCACTGTTACGCACGATTACAACAAAAATTGTAAACAAACTAATTAATGTATCATACTGTACACAAAGTTTACGTCATAAAACAGCGATTATGCAAATACATGTGTGTTTTTTCATTAACCCATCCCCGATGTTTTCATTACAGGACCACTTCGATAAAAGAAGAATCGAACTGAAATTTTAATATAAGGATTTAGGCTAATTTCCAAATTGAAACGGAGTGCTTGCACAATGTACAGAAACTTTCACGAATAACTGAAATATCGGTATCCTAATAATGCAATATCTAATTCTATCGTTCAATTCGATAGAAACAAAGGCGAAGGTTGGACGCGAAGTATTTTGCGCAACAAAATTGTTTGTTGCGTAGAAGTAATTGACGTACGGCGCAATTTACGAAGTACAAATAGATAAATCGTTATTTGTCTAACGAAACGTGCATACGTACGTATATGCATCGTGTACGCACGATTTACGCGTTAGGTTACGTAAATTAATCCAAACGGGTCAATACCCTATCGCTATATGTACACTTATTGGTGTATACTCATATGTTTGCATAGAAATGTACAAACAAATTTACTATAAATTTTTCTACGCATCACACGAATGCTCTAGTTTCCGTCTCTAGCATTTGTTTACGACTCACATGATCTATTATGTACTTTATTTGTCTGATACGTGACTCGACAACACTGCTCACACGAGACATCAACAATTACATCATACATTAAGTTTCATCATTTTTAAATTTACAAAATAAACGAATGCAAATCCATAAATACGATCATATAAATTCAGTCGAAAAATGAAGAATTGCTAATCCTCGTAAGTATCGTCGTCGGTCGCACCCCTTTTATCAAACAACGTTTCCCAATCCCAATAGCCCCGAGTGAGTTATAGTCTTCAATTAATTACTCTTTGAATGGTGTCAAAGGAACGATTATTCGCCGTTACATTCACGTGCTTCGTACTTCCACAGTGCGATAATCTATTGGCAATTAATCAGCGAAACTCCGTTCCGAGCGTGCGGAGGAAATTGTGATCGTAGCGCAGTAGCTTTCCGACAAATTGATTGGTTTGAGAGAGTGAAAAAGTTCGATGGATGCCGATCACCGATCGTGGATTGGCTCGATGACGATAACAGCGATAAGAACGAACGCTGTTCCATTGGTTGAAATCGTGTCTTCCCTTTGACTGACGAAAACATTGTTTGCTGGAGTGTCGATTGTTGTTCGCATCGATCATCCGACGCCATTGATCCATCGTGTGCGAATATTTCTTTCGTGCCAACGCATTTTGTTCGTTGTTGCAACACGAATTGACAATGCAGTCACTTGTTTTCGAGAACTATCCATTCGGAGTAGAATACTGTTTGTTTGGAGAAGAACACTGATACATAATCTCTTCTACTGGTAACAAAGAGATAAAGGCACGTAAACTGTCGTGGGGGTCGCTGGTGGCCTCAGAATCGAATTTCTTGTAGTAAACTGATTAAGAAAGGAACTTGCATGAAATTAACTAATGTTGCTTAATGTTAAGTAATAAATTGAAACTATTACTTCAAAAATTAACCTTTCATATACAAAACCATATGTACTGATAATATACATATATACAATGTATATTTCAGTATGTATGTACAGTGTCTACAGTATATATGTATATTTAAATATATACTGATTATATACATATATATATAAAACATGTAATAATGACATTACTACTGATGACATTATTACGTCAAGTTTTCTGTGACAATTAACAAGTTTCACGTAGATTATCGCAGTGAAAATGATCGTAGGTGGTGCAACACGCTATAATTGCAATCGTTCGCGATTTTTTGTGCTCCTCCTCATGTAACTAATACCGGAGTTGCTTAAAATATCTTTTATTTCTTTTAAATTAGTGAACTATCCCTCGCGTACAGTTTCCCATAATTCATTGTTACTGTAACAGCAAAACAAATTTATGCGGCGTTATATACGATTGAAAAGTGTTCATTGAGAAGAGCGTTTATTCGCGAAATCACGGTCCGTTTCACGTTCACAGAGCTCGCTTATAGTGTTTGATTCCATCTATCTGCAACTATGGCGGCAGGCAGTCTACGATGCCTAGAACAGCTCCTATTTCGAACGATTACGACCTCGAGATTGCATGTGCCGTTCGATGCGCAACCAGCTGCACTAATTCTACTGACGGATACGAACGGACAACGACTCTGCTAACACTTCCATCATTTACACTTTACACGACGTTGGACGACGTTAAACGTGAATATTAAAAACACTGTTATCATCGACTTCGGATACTCGATTGATAAATCAGTTCTTGGAAAACGATTTAGTTCACATCCGAGAATATAAAAGTTTAGTCGGTCAAAATTGAGTGTAATTAATATTTCTATATTCTTTAATCGAGAGTATCGAGTACGATATCGCCACACCGAGCTTTAAGCACTGTAATTAAAATGTTGTGTAAATATATTCTGCAATGAGCACGATTTCAAGCCTTTCCGATTCTTGTCCAGACAAAAATAGAATAATCGAATAATTGCACCCTGAGAGTCAACCTTGAAGCCGAAAGTGCGCAGTAGAGCGTTAAAAAAAAGCACAGTAGTAAAAACGCGTTCTTGGAAATATATTTTGCATAGATAATTATGGGAGAAAAAAGTGCGTAGAACAAACGAGAATTCGCGGTGATAATTGGCGCGGCCTAATTTCAGTCGTAATCGTTATTGAACCCCTTAGAGAAAGCAACCGATGGTCTCGCGGTGCAATTTATTTTTTACAACACCGAACGTAAGCATGAATTATGGCGTCGATAAGGCCGCGAGGCTTTTTCGACTTTGCGTTGCCTCGTAAATCAAAACCGTTGTAACGAAACAAAAAAAGAAAGAGGTTTTAGCGTGACCACATACTTACGCGCGGTTAGTCGTGGATCACGAACGAGTTCCTCCTCTTCTTTTTATTTCGCTATAAGTTTTGGCCTCCTAGTCATTCGAAACCGGTAATAAGAACCGAAACGAGTCGTTCGTGCTTGCGAACTGTTCGGTGTTAAACAGCCTCGCTACGGAAATAATCTGTTTCGCTTAATTGTTCGCTGTATAATGGCTATCGTAATCTCGACGCCAGAAAATTATGGCAGCGAGAGTATATTGAACAGGAAACACTGCCGGGTACTTCAATGCTTCCGGTCAACAAATTTTATAAATTAATTTGTAAATATTATAAATATGACATTTAGGATTCTCTTCAACATTAGACTGTACTAGTCTGTACCATTTAAGGTTAGGATAAATTAGCGTATGTTACACAGGGTTAGGCTATAGTAGCTTACAGTAATAAGGGTAGATCACACTGTACAATACTATGCAAGGTTATACTACATTAGTATGTATTACATAGGGTTAGGTCATATTAACTTATGATATACACGGTTAGGGCATATTAGGCTATACAGATCAGGGTTAAGCCACATTAGGCTGTACCGACCAGGGTTAGGCTACATTAACCTGTACCATACAGGGTTAGATTACAGTAGTCGATACTATCGGGGGTTAGATCATGTTAGCTTGTACGACACAATGTTATGCAACATTAACGTATAATAGAAACCGAGGTAACATGACCGCATAAAATGAGCTACTGTAATCTAGAGATAGTTAGATCAATAATGAGCAATGAAGGAGGAATCAATGAGCAACTCGTACGAAGACCCGACTCGTAGCAATCGAAGGGATCAACGATCGATCTAGCCTAACTCCGAGACGATCAGAAAACGTTTCGACGTTTCTCGAGGAGCGAAAAGGTCGTCGAAGTGGGCGTCAAAATGTATACGTATATTTATATACGTGGACACTTTGCGTTCTCGATATAACGCCAAGTGCGTAGATCCGTTGCCGAATGGAACTGGCTGCGTAGAAGATTAGAATGAACCGTGAAGTCCGACGTCTGGTCGATCGACGAAATTAGTATCTCTTACTCACTCTACTAATCACACACTGTCTCTCAGCGTTGGCTTACGAAATTCTGGACGTCTCGTGGACGCACACGGGGATACGGGCACGCGTTAACGCAAAAATTATCTCTGGTCTATCGACGTTCATCGCATCGGGACGATTACCGTTCGCAAAACCGAGATGAAAAGAAGCCGGTCGCTGGATGCGCGAGGGGGAACGACGTTCGATGTTTCCCCGTCTATAAATTCGATTCTCGTTAGAAGCATCGCGAAAGAGGAAAGCAAGGAGAAAGGGAAGAAGCGAACAGATTTACAACATCCAGAATCCCCAGACGCAACCGTCTTATGAAACTATTTTTAGGCGTTTTTAGGGCCTCTCGAATTTAGGCCAGGTTTCTCAGAAATCGGAGAAACGAACGCGCGACAATGATAACGATACACCCACGCCGATGACCGCGTTCGATCTGTCTGTGATTTAACCACCCTCGCCCCTAATTAACCGTTTCTCGCGTACACGTCGTTTCCTGATGTCGCCAATTTTGATTCGAAAACTCGAGAGACCTTTGTGGTGCCTCGTATACATATTATACATCCCCAGACTTCGACATCCACAAATTTTTGAATTTCCAAATTCTCAATTTTTCGAATAGCCGAATTTCTTCTTGAATCCCCAAATTTCTTCAAACGCCATACGTGTACATAAGATCGTAGTCGTCCCTACTCTAGATCCCCGTATCCCTGTACATAATCTACGGTCGCAGTTGATGCAATGAATTAGAACGATTCTACTAATCCCTTGACCAGCATCATCTTCACTGGAACCACATACGACGCACTGGTGATCAACCGATGACTGGTAGCACGATCGCAGGCAAAGGGTGATTTGATCTAGCAATTTTACAGTGTCAAGCTGTTAACCTAAGAGCATTCCACGTGTGAACATCTGTTGCCAATCTGTTCGATGTCGGCCGTATGTCACGCGTTAGTACGATGCCGTTCATCGTACAGTAAATCAATTTATTTGAAAGAAATTAGTCTAATATATAGCAGATGCATTTCACTATCTAAGGATCGCGTTCGCGTGCGTTCTTCTTGTTGTCGAGGTCGTTGCTCTTCGACTGAATTTTTATTATATTGCACTCCGTAGGGGTTGCATACTGTGTCTGTTGACCCACGAGGATAAAACAAGTATACACTTATTAGAACTTTATAAATTTAACATTACCGTTCCAATTCCCTATTTGTAATATTTATGATCGAATTTTTTCTCGATTCGCTTTCGATTCTAAAAAATTGCTGTAATACACGAAATGGTGAGTGTCAGTCAGTTCTGGAGTGCAGAGGATTAAACAATTCTGCTGCATATTCGATAATAGAGAATACGACTAAATGTTTGCTACTTTATAGTCATCCAGGGAAGGAACGCTGATTTTCCACTGCATCGGGTACAGGTATTCGGTAGCAGAAATCATACACCTGTGCTTTCATCGTGTAACGTGTATCGACGTAGTAAATTGTCCTCTTTTAACGGTAAAATGCGCGTTTGATTCACGCGAGTACACCTGTTGCGAGCCACGGGTTACATCATCTTCTTTCCGATACTGAAAAGCGATATCGCAAGATTGATGGATCATCGCGCGCACCTGTCCTGCGGTTTCGCTCCAATTTCTAACGATCAATCGATATCTAATACATTATTTTACTGCGCGTTTACAACCGCAATTTGGTTGATCAGAAGCAACCAGCGTGGGAAAACGTAATAATGCTTTTACGGAACGATTTATTGCGCGATAACGTTCATGTGTGTTATCGGTCTGGCTACGTGCGAGCCTCCTGAAAGAAGGCCTGACGGCGTTCAGGCACGTACATTTTTCATATTCTAATTAAATTCTTTATTACGGGTTCGGCGGATCGTTTACCGTTCGATTAGAATCGCGATCCATTATGTCGGAGGTAAATTGCAAGAATATTTTCAGCGAATAGCGCGATAAACGAAATGAGTTACGAGCGCGTAAAAATTGATAAAGCCTCACAGCCAATGTGAAAAATAACTCCGAAAATATAAATGCAAATGCGGGAGATTAGTACGCTGATACATTGGAAGATTAGGCTGGCGTATTTCACACCAATTACGATCATCGTGGAGAGGAACGCGTGCGTCAAACACATCGAAATAAGATCAAATTGCATCATCGGGGTTCAGTGAACCTCGCCAGATAATGGAATTCGCGAAATCATCGATTATAATTTCATGACTGTTAAATACGTTAACGTTGCGCGATTACGGACGGTTTACGCACAAGCAAATAGGTCAATACTTGCGATGAACTGCACGATTTCTGACCTAGACAATGTGTCAAGAATATTCTGCATCACCGACGCCAAATTAGATTACTTCCAGCGAAGTCAATAACAAACTGTGCATGACACAATTGTGGTCATTCATAATTATGGCACTGGCATGTATGTTATGCTACCGTATGTACGTACACCCCGAAGCAACGTGAGCTTTTTTTGTTAAAGATGCTGATAGCTTTCGAGGGGATTGATCAGAATGAAAATAATCTTCCAATTCTAAAATTCCTGAATTTTCGGTTGTAAAGATTGTCAAAGAGTAAATTTAGAAATTATTTAATTTTCGGCCGCTCAGGTTTTTCAATTTTTACGAATTCTTGAATCCCTAAAGTCCCTAATGCAGTATCTAAATACCTCCAAATATTCAAATCCCCAAATTAACAAATTTTAAAACCCCGAAATTTTGCAAGTCCTCAAATCTCCAACTCCCTGAACTCCGAAATTTGAAAATGTTCAGGTCCTCTAACTTTTAAGTTTTTAAACCCCTAAATCCTCGAAAACTACTACAAAAAAATCAAAATCCCAAATCCTCAAACCCACAAATTCCCAAACTCTAAAAATTTCCAATTTTTTAGCCTCCTAAATTTTTCAGTCCCTCAATTCCCCAACTAAATTTCCACCTGAATTTCCAAATCCCGAAGTTTCCAAATTTCTAAACTCGAAAGTTACTAAATCCCCAAATTAACCAAGGAACGACCCTCCTTCTAGATGGTTACTTTACCTAGGATCGTTTACTATGCTAGTTTCTGTGCGTCACCGACGGATTCGAGGAAAAATGCGTCTAGTCCTTGGTACGTGTGTGACCAACGAGAAAAATAAAATGATAATATGATATTATTGATAGCCTATTAATAGCGAACAATTGCTTGGGTCATCATGACGTTTTCGGCTCCTTATGCGCAGCTACGCGTCCAATTGTATCGTGTATCAACGGTAAACAAATTCCTCGCTCGTTCAGACCATTGACGTTTAATTGAAACGACGTAACTTTGGCCGTAATTGTTACATCAAAATACTGGCGAAGAAAAGAATGAATGATCACGGGAGCGGAATGCAACGCACTATAAATAGAACATTCGGCACGATCCAGAAAGTATGAATGAAAATCAAATTATCGATCGAACGTCAACACCCTCGATGAAACGCGGAATCAATCACTTACGTGGATCGAACAACCAAAGTTCACCTTCCACGATTTCCCAATTTCTCTTTTTCACTTCCCATCTCGAATATAAGAATGTGTGACAAGTATGTAATATATGTATGTATATAGTATACACGTACAGACGTATGTGCATCCTATATGTATATGTAGTATACACATTCAAACGTATGTGCATGATATGTGTATATAGTACTCACATACAAACATATGTGCATGATATGTGTATATGGTACTCATATACGAACATATGTATATGCTATATATACATATAGTATTCGCATATAAACATGTGTGCATTAGCGATACATCTAAGTGAACAAACATAGACGATTCGGTCCCTTCTTCGTTGAAAATGAGAGTCCGTAATTTTGCCTCTCGTGTTCGACGTCGAGGTTTAACATTTGCCAAAATAATTTCAAGATGATCGTCATGTTCGTTCAAAATTATTATTCGTTTCATTGGCAGCTGTCAGATGACGCGTAAGTGCTCGGAGTTTGAAAAGTGAACGGAACAATAATGGAAATGCATGATCAGCGAAATGAGCTGTACATTTAGAATGAGCTACACGGTATCAGCACACTTTGAACGCGGGTTACATCAGCCACGCGACAAGCTTGGTCACCAATAGAACGGACCTCGTTCATGCCGTGCCCAGTTTCTCTAAAGCCTACCTAATTGTACGGTTCAGAAACACCGGATACTGGACTGTCGCCGACAAACAGCGAGCTGTTTGGCTTCGAAACTCGGATACTAGTTTTTCAGGTCCTCGGCCAACCGACTGGTTCATCGTTCGCCGTTTCGCAGCCAATTATTTAGCCGCTGGATTACACGGACGTGCGTGTTCGCTTCCTTCATTACCGATCATCGTACTATCGACGCGATTTGCTTGTAATCGGGTTACGTTCGTCGTTTGAGTTCTTAGCTACGATTTTTCGGATCGTACGTTCGATTTGTGGACGATCAATGGCGTAATTACGGGGTGCAAAGGTTCGTGAAGTACGGATCTTTTTTGGACACCGGAATTTTAACGATTTAACGGCGGGATTTCTACGATTTGGAACTTGGGGGGTTTAGGGAATTCGGGAGTTTGAAAATTGGGAATCTAGGGAATCGCTGAGTCGAGGTTTCGGAATTTTGTAACTTTGGAGGTTTAGGGGATTCTCGAGTTTGAAAATTGGGAATCTAGGGAATCGCTGAGTCGAGATTTAGAATTTAGAATTTTGTAAGTTTGGGACTTTGGGATTTTTTAATTTTTGTGTTTTGGGGATTCCGAGTACCAGGATTTTGAAAAATTGGAATTTTGAAGTTCCTTGATTATACGATACCAAAGTTTTTTGGGAATTTAGGATTTTGGTATATCAGGGTTTTGGAATATTTCAACTTTCTCAAAATTCAAGAAATTCGAGACTTTGCAATTTTCAAAGTGCGAGGTTCTATAAGTTCTACGATTCGAGATTTGCAAGTTCTTATATTTTAGAATTTTGTGACCCATGGGTTTTCACAACTTCGTTATGTTAAAAAAGCTGCTGTATTTCAAATGTTACCATAGCGTGTTCACCGCTTCGAGTCAACATCGAATTGCTCTATATCGAGTTACACAAAACAATAAGAGAAGCACGCGCATACAGAGAACGTACACCAGCAGCAAGGTCCGAGGTAAAAAGGAACAGCGTTAAACTTTATTGAATATAACGAAAGAAATGATGGCAGGACGATTTTGGCAGGTGGTGGCCGTGTAAATGTAACCCGGAGGGTGGTGGTCGTTACTCAACAGCGAGTTGCAAGGTCTTTGAACAAGAGGTGATAATTCAAACGATTGAATGATAACAGGCGAAAGGAGCGGGTGGTCTTGCAACAATCTGGTCTGGCTGCCAGGCGATTTGTGCGTCTAGACGCGTCCCCGTACGCGCGTCGCGACGCTGCTCGAACCTCTCTCTTCTGGTGTGTTGATTCAGCGTAACCGATTTAGCCTAACCCACGCGATGGACACACTTATCCCGTCTTCTCGCCCGCCGATACGCATAAATTTCACGGACAGACGAAACAACCCCGGGGATAAGACGGGAACTCACACCGTGTGGCGGCACACGGCAAAGGACACGGGGATCGCGAGATCGGTGAACGTTTGCTGGAAGGAAGTCGTTCGATGACGGTAATCCGGCTTCCTTCCCTTGTTCCTGTTCTTTGAACCTGACGGTTAACGCGGGTCGTCGCGACCCCGTCGTCCGTGGACCTCCTGGCGAACGATATTCGTAAAAATAGTACTTGTAACGCTGGTAATTGGCTGTGACGCGTGTGCGTCGTATGTGGACCACGAACGTATGTTATCGGTGTAACTAGGATTTTTAGTAAATTTTTGGACTTCGGTGAATTCGAGATTCTGAGTCGCAACTTTCATTATTTTGGAATTTGGGGTAGTTCACATACCTTTGTATGTGAATACTATGTACATATGTGATGCAGATATGTCTGTATGTGAATACTATATACATATGGGATGCACATATGTCTGTGTGTGAATATTATATTCATATGGGATGCACATATATCTGTGTGTGAATACTATATACATATGGGATGCACATATGTCTGTATGTGAACTCTATATACCTACATATAGTACTTACTTGTTACATATTAGAGAATTAAGGAATTAGGGAGTCTGACAATTGGGAATATGGAAACTTAAGAATGTGGAAGTTTTGGGAACTTGGAAACCTGGGGATTTGGAAATGCAGAAATTCGTAACATCCTAAGCAATTTTCTAAGAACCTAGAAAAATGAGGAATTTGAGAATCTGGGAGTCTGAGAATTCAAGGATTTGAACATTTGAGAAACAGTATATCTGTACATTTTTAAATGTAAGGATGCGTGAACATGATCACTTAGAGACATAAAAGTCATGAGTATTTCAGAATTTAAGGATTAACTTAGACTGAGATTTAGTTAAATCCAATGTACCCAAGTGCCTAATTCGTGAAAAGCGACTTAAACATTGCAACGCGTTGCGATGCACGCATCAACAGGTCCAACCCCCTAACCTAATCAACGCCCTCCATTTTTCCCTTTATTTCAGTACAATGGACAATCAACGGAGAAATCTAAATATGTCCGTAATATGTTAAATATTTTATATTTACATCTGTCGAACTTAATATTGCAATTCAATTAATGCATCAGAATAACGATTTCATTATCGAAGCAGTAAGATGTATCTCCATAATCGTTCTACTTTAACGAATACGCATATCCACGAAAAGCTATTAAGAGACACTTTAACGGGTGATAAAGTCTAGTACCGTATATTCGAGTGTCATCAGAGCCACGTTTCGCATTGAACCTCCGAGAGCACGACGATAAATCTCGCAATCAGCCAGACTCAATTACGGAAAGCGCTAATTACAATGGTCCAGGACTAAATAATACAAATCATTGTTAATGTTATCATTAAGAGCAGCGTAATCAAGTGACACGGCATTATTCAGGCTTGTCGTTGAAAGAAATGAAATTGCATCTCGCTGCAGAGCATCAATGAAATACAATGAACAACCAGAACAATCAAATACCGGTGACATAGTAATTAACATGCATTAGTTTAGAAGTAACCAATACTAGTAACCACAAAATTGCGTCCACTATCAATGACGAAAAATTAAACTTTCTCGTAACCAATATTACATTTCCATCATTGAGTGACTTATGCGATTAATCCACAAAATTTTAATCGATTATGACTATTAACTATGTTGACTATGTTAACTATGTTAATTATGTTGAATATGTTATATATGTTAATTATATTGAGTATGTCATCTATGTTAATTATATTGAATATGTTAACTATATTTATTATGTTGAATATATGATCTATATTTATAATATCAAATATGTTATCTATGTTAATTATATTGAATATGATATCCATGTTAATTATATCGAAAATATATTAACAATGTTAACCACGTTAAATGTATGAACTAACAACGTGAACGCCTCATAACGAAAGAAATTTAAGGTTATTTAATGACAATTGGATATCTGTTCCAAAATGAGCTTATTCGAGGCGGAAAGTGGCCGCAGACAAATATTACCGGGCAGCAGTGGTGGTGCGGCGTTAAACACGTTGAAAGGTGGTCGAAAAAGCGAGCGATCTCGGAACAGGATAACCGAGGCAAATAAGAGGCAAAAGAAAGGTGAATAAATTAAGAAGGTGTTGCGACAATCATACTGGCGCCGCGGCGCGGCGCTCGCCGAAGAAAAAGCGCTCGGGCACGATCGTATTATTTCCAGAGGCTGTGTCGTTTATAAAAAAAGACCAGCAACAAACCGAAGGAAAGGAGAATCTTATGGCGCCGCAACAACTCACGTCGACAGCTTTAGGATTGGCGGATGCGTGAAAAGGTGTCGGCTCGCTTGCCGATATCTTCCCGGGAACGTTGTCGTGGTGCTCGTGGATCGTTGTCGTCGTCGTCGTCAGGTTTGTCTTTGGTTCCTTCGTCTTGAGTCACTGAGGCGTCGGCGTCTTCGTCTGGCTAGGTAAATATGCGTAAATTCGACCGCGATACTTATTGCGGATCCGTCGTTTCGCCTCTTAATATGTTGCTGCCGCGTGCGTACTCTAATACCCTTACGCGTGTGAGCGCGTGTTCGTGTACACAGGGCGCTCCAACATTTTATATTAATACGAGTAAGTATCTGCACACCTAGCTCCTCCGTATAAATGGCGCGGATTTACCAAGTAAATTGACCGTAGGGTTCTAATTTTCGAACTTTGGGACTTTGGAACCTACAAATGTTGGAGTCTAGCAGTAACCTCTAACTCTAGGAGAGTTTCAATCTAGGAATATCAAAATAAGAAGACCCCTGAGGTCTAAAGAAATTTGATATCTAGAGCAACTAGATATCAGTGTTGGGATATAGGAGTATTTGTATCTAAAGATTGGAGCTTAGAGATTTACAAATATAGATATGCAAAGCTATAGAAATATAGGGATTAAAGTATCGGAAGATACGTAAGTTTAAATTGATTCCTGTAGAAGGATTCTCCAAAGGTTACTGCAGCCACCAATATTAATATTAATAAAGAACTATGTCGTAATATTAATAAAGAAATATAACATCAAATATACGGAATAGTACAACAAGAATTGTTCCCTAAATGTCGTAAATAAACGAAATTGTCCACTTTTCCAAGTCATCTCTACGAGAATGTGTAGTTTCTCCGTGTGGTACGTTCACAGGGATCGAGCAATCGATCACGAAGCCGAATGATAATTATTGTTTTGGCACGAGCCACGAGACGGGAGAAACACAAACAGAAGAGAGTATAGTCCGACCGGTTTTGTGTCGCGATGCAAAGGGGAGCTTTTAACGGGAGCTAGCGCCAAAATAGCGTTGGCCCATACCTGAAAAACGAGATGCCCTCTCCATTTCGAGTTTGCTCGTGAACGGAAGCGAGCGTCGCCAAAGCGTTAAATAATAAACGAAAACCATTAACGTTACCGTTTCATTCCGTTCGATGTTGAACGGTAAAGGCGCACGGTGAACGTTTAACGACAGAACGACCCGGCCCGGACATTTATGTTACCCCGTTCATGAGCGTCCGCGTCAGCAGACTATGTCCACGACAGTTCGTCTACGGAAATAATTGGCAGAATCTCTAAATCGAGTTGTTGATGACGCTTCGAGAACAGACACGCCAGGATTTAACATCCCATAAAATAGCGAAAGTGCCATCCCATTAGCGACAGGTACGGTCGTCCATTAAAATCCTGACGTCGCGTCGCTGGTAGCAAGATTACGATACTCGTAAAATCTACACGGTTCCTGTACCGATACTAGATAGCTTTTTCTTTAACGAGTGCATAAATTGTGGTTACTCGTGGAGAGAAACGCATCGTTTTTATTGCCACGACAATGTTAATTGACAAATTCCATAGGGGGGGGGAGTGAACAACCTTGAGGATTCATTACATTGCCACAGTCGGAGCGTAGGAAAATTTGTTGGAACGATGATGAGTTGGAGCGTGCAAAAATTTTGCCTCTACCGAAACGAAGATCTAGAAGAGAAATCTGCAAACTGAGATTTTAGCATTTTGAAGATTTAGAAGTTTAAATTCACATCAGGGCTCACATATTCACTTTAGATTACTACGCGTTGTATAGCTACGCTTTAGATTACTACCCGTTAGATTACTACGGGCCAGATTACTACGCGTTGTATAGATACGCGATACGTCGGTTAGACGAAATAGCGATCTGGTTCTAGAATGAACGTCGAGGATAGTTTCGCGTGACGGCGACGTTACACAACGCATAACGACAGTGCGTAAAATCAGTCTGGACTAGCCAGAGCTTCTCTGTCTACCGCGAATAGACTCGTCAGACGTGGACGTCCCGATGGCCGACGTATCGGTGGCAAACCGTCGCGAATAAGACGCTGTCGAACGCCAAGAATCGTGAGACGCACCTGTGCGGCGACCCGACGTCCCATCACGGACGCAAATAAACGGCGTCGCGCCGTCTGCCGCTCAGCCGACACTTTGCTCGACCGAATGGCCAAAGGCGACCCAGCCGATCCTCCATTTCCACGCTTCACCCGTCATCCACTAAATTGCTACCACGCCGTCCACTAATTAGCACATCTGCCGATTACGCAACCGGTACGAATACGATCACTCTCGCGGTTGTTTTCCGAGGAAATCGCTCTTTGTACATGGTCAAGTACGATCACGTATTCTTCACTTCTGATATATGTATGCATTGTCATATGCACCGTATACGTCTCATAAATATATATATTACTATGTTTAAGGAGTTTGCCTTCTGTATTGTGAGACCCATACATTTTTTGGACTTCTATATACCGAGATCCCACATCCCGAATTTCCACATTCCGAATGACTACATCCCCAAATCCCTATATCCCCGAATCCCCATATACCGAAGCCCTATGCTCCGAATCCCTATGACCCGAATTCCAATTTTGCCGAATCCCTATGTCTCCGAATCTCTATATTCCCGAATGCCTACATCCCCGAATCGCTATGTCCCCGTATCTCTATATCCCCGAATTTCTATATCCCCGAATGCCTATATCCCCGAATCCCTATATACCGAATACCTATATCCCCGAATCCCTATATACCGAATACCTATGCTCCGAATCCCTATATACCGAAGACCTATGCCCCGAAGACCTATGCCCCGAAGACCTATGCCCCGATGACCTATGCCCCGAAGACCTATATCCCCAAATCCCTATATCCCAAATCCCTATATCCCAAATCCCTATATCCCAAATCCCTATATCCCAAATCCCTATATCCCAAATCCCTATATCCCAAATCCCTATATCCCAAATCCCTATATCCCAAATCCCTATATCCCAAATCCCTATATCCCAAATCCCTATATCCCAAATCCCTATATCCCAAATCCCTATATCCCAAATCCCTATATCCCAAATCCCTATATCCCAAATCCCTATATCCCAAATCCCTATATCCCAAATCCCTATATCCCAAATCCCTATATCCCAAATCCCTATATCCCAAATCCCTATATCCCAAATCCCTATATCCCAAATCCCTATATCCCAAATCCCTATATCCCAAATCCCTATATCCCAAATCCCTATATCCCAAATCCCTATATCCCAAATCCCTATATCCCAAATCCCTATATCCCAAATCCCTATATCCCAAATCCCTATATCCCAAATCCCTATATCCCAAATCCCTATATCCCAAATCCCTATATCCCAAATCCCTATATCCCAAATCCCTATATCCCAAATCCCTATATCCCAAATCCCTATATCCCAAATCCCTATATCCCAAATCCCTATATCCCAAATCCCTATATCCCAAATCCCTATATCCCAAATCCCTATATCCCAAATCCCTATATCCCAAATCCCTATATCCCAAATCCCTATATCCCAAATCCCTATATGCCAAATGCCTATATCCCAAATCCAAATTTCACCGAATTCTACATCTCGAAATCTCTATACACGGAAATCTCTACATCCCGGTATTCCTACATCTTGCAATTCCTACATCCCCAAATCCCCATACCGTCAAATCTTGACGTGTACCCTAATATCCGTATTCTTACGCAGTAACTGAATGAAGTAGTAACTAAATGAAGTAATGACTTTTTAACCAGACTCGATAAGCGTGGACAAGTGACTCGCATCGATCCGAAACGGATCGTGGTGATGCGTTTATGAGTGGGGACACAAATTCATTGACACGAATCTTTGTTTGAACGTGTATAACGATGCGCGTCGGTCAATCTTTTGACTCGTGTTATCCGCGTGCCTCTTTATCAACAATTTATCAAACGAAGCGGTGCGCTTTTTCAAGAACATGGCACACGCACTGTTCCGACGTTTAATTAATGCCCGCGTGTCGAAATTAATCACTTGTTATCTAACAGATATGGACCGTGTTGTGCGTAGTTCTCGAACCGACTTCTACCCCCAATGTTTCACGGTTTTTTTCACTTTCGTGGAAGCGGTGTGCGTCATTCGTGCGACCGGTCGCAATCGGTTCGGAAAACTTTCGAAGCGTTCGATTTTCTGGAAAAATTAAAAACAACCGTCGAAGGAACCGCGATAACCCAGATATTGGCTTTTGGAAGACGTAGCTGCGTCTTGAGTTTACGCGGTTGACTCACAGGAAGTGACGAAACGAGAGGCAAAAAGCATTCGCTCGACGAAAAACGCTTTTCTGTGTTGACTCGAACAATCGTGCGACTCTCGTTCGTGAAATTTTGATGATTTACACGAAAATGTTAGACGAACAAAGGAAATGAAATCTCGTAATACTTCTTTAATTGTTACGATTGTAATCACAACAGTTACTGTAACACTTTGTTACGGTACAATTACAGAACCGATTACAATTACGATCTTCAATGGAAAAAGGATTTTCGTTTATTGCCGGGGAGGGGTGATTTAAATATATGTACTTACCGTGAACCACCATAAGAGAGTTTTGGCAAAACCGAAAACCCTCTTCCTTGAAAAGTACTAAACGTTAGTTAACGATTTTCCCAACCGTACTTCCGAGAAGGGGCTCTAATAATAATCTACATTTTTTACGCGTCCTTCATCGCCAAAGCTTCGTGAAAACTATATCCAGCACACTAACTTTCGGTGTACGTAAAACAAAATGGAGGCATAGAAATCTAATTCGACATTACATACGAACAAAGAACTTCTGATTTATAGTACACGTCCCGTTGAATTTATGACGGTTCTAACCGAACAGTATTTGTACCAACGATCTGAAGAAAATGTTATGGAAAATTTGAAGGAAGTTTACTCGGATAAAATTTTATCTTTGTATATTGTAGATTTCTGCTCATTATTCACGTTCCGTTCATCGCATAAAATTATCACCAGAGCAAAATCATTCTAATTGCTGTTAGCAATTTAAGAGATCTTACGAGGGTATTGCATGATCAAACGTAATTTCGAAATGACGTTAAGATATTTTCTCCCTTGACCTAACCGACCATCGGGCAATTTGTTGAGGAGTTCCCCTTAATCATCCACAGATCGCTGTTCTTCTTTTTCGTGGAATTCCTCTGATCTTCGTGAATGATGCTGACGTCATTAGGGATCTACGATAAGCAACGGACAAAACGAGCCTGAGAATTCCTAGTAGCCGGGTCCAGTACATGATCACTGTCACGAAGCCATTTTTGGTCAACGCGACCCTTCATCCACGCGTGATCATTCATATTAAAAAAGCCGAACATGTATGATTGCTTTATGTCCGTACGCGCGTTTCTACATTTCTGGAATTGTGGTGCAAGCATAGATTCTCGATGTTTATACTATTACGTCCCTGGGTATGTATGTGGACATGTAGGAACATATTGCATCGCGGTACTCGTATCATCCTGTATCTGCAGATCCTTGTACTTCTTGATCATTCCATTTTTGGATTTTTATTTTCTTAAATTTCTGAATTGCTGTATCTTGAAATCTCCGTATTCGTGAGTTTTTATATCTCCGGATCCGTGTACCCATGAATCCCTATGTTTTCTAAATCCCTGCATTCCCAAATTATTACATATCCGAACTTCTACGTCCCCGAACCCCTATACAATACCGAAACCGTATGCCCCGAATCCCAATTTTGCCGAATCCCTGTGTCCCCGAATCTCTATATCCCCAAATCCTCATGTCCCCGAATTGCTATACCCCTCAATTCCCATATCCCCAAATCCTCATGTCCCCGAATTGCTATACCCCTCAATTCCCATATCCCCAAATCCTCATGTCCCCGAATTGCTATACCCCTCAATTCCCATATCCCCAAATCGTTATGTCCCCGAATTGCTATACCCCCAAATTTCCAAACTCCCAAATTGCTATATCCCCAAATTCCCATACCCCAAATCCTCATATCCCCGAATTGCTATAGCCCCAAATTCCCATATCCCCGAATTGCCATATCCCCAAATTCCTATACCTCCAAATCCTCATATCACCAAATTTCCGTATTTCCAAATTCCCAAAACCCCAAATCCACTGATTCGCAAATTTCTATATTCCCGAATCTTTACTTGACCAAAATTAGGGAAATACGTGAATGACAGTAGAGCAACATAACTCGACCATGATCCCCGGGTACGTTTCGACCCATTGTAGTCTGTAAATTGTTTGGCGGAGTTCGCACGATCGGATGAATGACACTTTCCATTATCCGGTGACGTTGGAAAATCGAAATAGTGAAGCGACGCTCGTGAAGGAGGACATGATACAGGGAAGAACTGGAGCTTTCGAGACCACACAAGTTTAATAGACCGTACACACGGCGACCACACGTAACTCCTTCTGTACAATTATATCTAATTCAAGCCATAAAAATTCCGAAAGGAATCACACGGCCCAATTACGTGACTGCTCGTATAAACTCATCTGATTTGCTTCTTGGAATACGCAATCTCTCGTATGGTACGGCTGCAAAACCGAAACGATACACGCATACCTAGTTGCGATGTTATGACATTATAATCAGCAAACTGTTGCTTGCACGAGGCACCGAAATGAATTTTTAATGATAATGAGAACACGTGTACACTTCGATAACTACACATATTCTCGCGTATACCTTTGCTTCATTCGGATAACTGGAATCTTTGAGAAAAGGTTCTCTTGGATTATTTCATCAAGGGTCTCATAGCCACGTTTCGTGTAGATACACGTTGGATTACTGCCCGTTAGATTACTACGCGATAGATAATCACGCGATAGACAACCACGCGTTGCATAGCTACACATTAAATTACTACGCGTTGTATAGCTACGCGATAGACATCCACGCGTTGCATAGCTACACATTAAATTACTACGCGTTGTATAGATACGCGTTAGATTACTACTCGCTAGATTACTACGCGTTAGATTACTACGCGCTATATTACTACGCGTTCGATTACTACGCGATAGACAACCACGCGTTGTATAGCTAGACATTGAATTACTATGCACTAAATCACCACATTTTAAATACTCAAGTGTCAGATCAACACACGTTGTATATCCACGTGTTAGATCACCGATGTTAAATCATCGCGAGTTATACACGCATGTACATCACACTGCGCTATATAACTGGGCGATTTTCAAAGGTTAAATTGTGGCAATTTCCGAAGGTTATACGTGATGCATAGGGGTGCGAAAGGCGACAATACGGTCGCGTTTTAATTAATTAAGTCAGACGCGATGACGTGACGTTATTCGAGTCACAAAGTATTTCGGCATTCGTCCCTGCCCTCCTCTTGTGTCTTATTACGGTGTATAACATGGAAAGTTTTGCAGATCGAAGCTAACACATGGAATCCAAAATACAAGCACGTAACTATTCGGAGGAATTGGCGACCGGCACGCGGTTCCGTGGTAATATTACCAAGGTCGGCTAAATCGATTACGAATCAAAATATTAATCGTTAGCACGCGAATTAACAACCTCGTCGATTTTCCCATCGTTGAAATCCGATCGGTTCACGATCATCGATCGCAATACTCGAAAATGGCGTGACTGAACAGTTCGCGATATTGATGCTCGTTAGAAATTCAATCATGTACGCAGATGATTATGGACCGGTGTCTCAGAAAATTTGTTTCCGTTCGTGCGAATTTATTTAAAACAAGTAGATCATAAAAATCGTTCGAAACAAGAAAAAATTGTTCCAACTGATATTGAATTCTTCTATTAGTCTACGCATTGTACTTTATATAACACATATGGTATTTGAACACATACGAACGTATGTACTGTATTTGAACACATAAGCATGTATATACTGTACTTAAACACATAAGCATATACATATATATTGTATTTGAACACATAAGCATGTATGTACTGTATTTGAACACATACGAATGTATGTACTATATTTGATCACATAAGCATGTAAGTATATGCTGTATTTAAACCCATAAGCATGAATGTATTGTATTTGAACACATTAATTCAATGATGAGCGTAGATGATTATGACACGTGGATGCTTCGAAAAAATGATTAATTAATAATTTTGCTGCGAATAATGTTTCCTGTAGATATACACCGTGCCCATGTCGGAAGTTCCTCGTGCGCAAAGGGTTAGAACCGAAAACGAAATGTCGCAAAAGTTACCGATCCATGTGACAAGTACCAACGAATCGAAATCCATGATTTCATGGAAACACGTAATCATCCTGTACGATCACGAAATTCGATATGCCGGTGGTACCTACGCGAAGCGCAGTTTCCTCGTGCGTAAAAATATGCGCTCACGGATTTCGCGGCTCCTTACGTTTCAACCCGATGATGCAATTCGCGTTGACACGCGGTCGACAGAGACAGTGGAGAAAAGAAACAAGACAAGGTGAAGCGCACGAGAGAAAAACACATGCCGAAGGATGCACACGCGCGCGCCTGAAACGATGCACCGCATATCGCAAAGTGTTTTAATCGCGAACCTCGTGATTTGCCTGGTCGCGGTCATACATGAACATACACGCAACAATTTGAACAATCGACGCTACCATATATCAATGACACGGGATTCCGAGTGACCGGCAACACGTTCGTATCTGATTGCGAGAGAAAAACTTATATTGATTAGGTCGTGTCAGAAAAATGCTCTAATTAGATGATAAAAATGCTGGTAATGTATAAATGGTCAAATGATACTTTTGTACCTTGTATAAGTATGTTGTGGTGATAATGTACGAATTAAAGAAATTATACGTTTGTTCACCGATCAGGAATGTTCTACTGGTAATGATGTACGAAATCAACGAATGACACTTTTGTTGGGTCTATGTTGCCAGATTTATACAAGTCAGTGTTTTTGCGAAACACCAAAATCTCAAAGTTTAAAAATTCTGGAATTCGATATTCTCGTGACTTAAAGTTCTAAGGTTGTAAATGTTCAAAATTGCAGTTTACCAAAGTTTCAAAGTACTTGAATTCGAAATTCTGGTGCCTCAAAGATTTAAAGTTGCAAGGTGCAAAAATTGCAATCTCCGAAAGTCCAGGTGTCCTAAGGTTTCGAAGTTCGCAAGTTTGAAAGTCCAAAAGTTTGCAAGATCCCGAAACCAACAAATTCCGACCTCCTAAAGTCTCAAAGTTCCGAAATACCTCCCAAAATTTCGAACATTCAAAACTCTGAAGTCTCCGAATCTCTAAATGACAAGGTTTAGTCAAGTTTTTAACTTTGACTAAAGTTTCTGACTAAAAGATGCTCCTAAAGTCTCCAAGCTACAAAATTAAAAGTCCCTGCGTCCCGAAGCACTTAACCTCCAAAATCCCAATAATCTCGAAATCTCGGATTTCAATTCTAAAATTGGAAGGTTCAAAAACTGTCATCGAAAAGATCGTAACCGAGATGATCCTAACTGCGATGAGGTGGTGGATGAAACTGGGATAATCGAACGACTTTATTTACGAAATAATTGATCATCAAACGACGTGGTTCTCGAATGCCTAATCGCATCGTCGGAATCCTGTATCCAGCTGTATTTACCGTTTCAGTATAAACGTTTCACGCGTGTTTTTCTCAGCAAAATCGACGCGACAGGCATACGAATGAGCTCGATAGTTGGTGTCCTCAGCATATGAGACGACCACGATACGCGACGTTGAAAGCCGTGTGCCATTGGTCGAGATGGTGACGGGCCCACGTCAAGCCCCTGCATGCATTCTGACTCACGTGCGTTTATCTGTCGTCGAATTCAAATGTCCGAGGCTGCACTGACCGAGTAAACAACGTCATCGATTGGTTTGTTTCGATCTCTGTTGATCTATGGACCGGCTGGTGTGATCGATCGGGTAAGAAAGCGCTAAGAAATCCATCGGGCAGTCGAAGTTAGGGTGATACCGTGGCGCGATACTTTTGCGATCAACTTACTTAATGCGTTGTTAATTGTTTCGTTGAAAGGACTGTGTCACGGTTTGTTTTTTACAATTTACGGTAAAAAAAATTGACATAGATCTACATAAATAATTAGATTTTGTTCGTTCGTGGATCACTACAGTTTTCTATTTTAAATTATATGTGCGGTTCTAATTTTGTTTCGCAACGGGTGCCGTTGACAGTTTTTTTCTTAATGTTTGTAACATTCGAAACGTTGTTTTGGTTGGTTGATTTGCGCAGTGGTTCGGTTCGATGTTGTATCGATCCGATGATCAAAATCGGTTCGAAACCGACGTTTGTTTGTTTTCGTGCAAAAACTAAAACGCTGAAACGGTCGAACGAGAAACGAGCGAACGATGCGTTATTTGAATCGATTGATTTTTATGTAGGTAAATGACAAAACTTTTTTCAGCGGGTTCCAGGCAGTCTGGTTGTCGCACGATCTGAGTTACAATTCCGACAGGATAATTTGCTTGTCAAAAATTTTCGATTATTCGTCTAACTTATTCGATTTGACGAATCAACGCGATACTCGTTGTGTATATCTAAACACACAGATGCTTCGCCAACGTCAGAGTTTTTCAAGCTCGCAATCAGCGTTTGACGAATGCTTAACAGTGTAAGATTTATGGAAACTTATGATTGGAAAGTGAAACGGATCATAGCGTTCATCACGTAGAAAATAATCTCGTTATGCAATATAGTAGAACTTCGCTGAAAGTATTAACGAAATTAGCCATTTTTCTCTGCCGATATTCATTATCTGATCGTGGAAACTCGAATACGGATAATTTGTTTATACACCCTTGTATAATTTTCATACTAAAACGTTGCGAAGCTAAAAATTTCTGATAATTTCATTATTTTGGACTAACTACCTTCTGTACGTGTAATAATAAATTCATAGTAACAAATTTGTAATAACAAATTCGCGATGATAAATTCAATAATAATGAATGTATAATAACAAATACAAATTGTCGATGATCGAGCATACATTCTGTTTGAACAGATCGACATTCAAATCGAACGAGCAAGCCGCTTCTACGACCAAAATATTTTTAAAGCATGACATTTCGGTCACGTGGCTGAATTAAGTCGATAAATATTACAGACGCAACGATTTAAACGTATTGTTCTATAAAATTGTCAACGAAAGTTTCGACGCAGAAAGTTGTTTATCCGATAACAAAGTGAAAAACAAGATCGAACGAAACTACATCTCGCTACGCGAGTAACCTCGTTCGATTTCTCAAACGAATAAATTCTACTTCTTTTTTTAATCATCTCGTTTCGTATAAGAATAACGGGCACCCTCGGTTAGAGAAACCAAAACCATAGGGCCGCACAATTTTTGTCGCAATTAATTATATTTGTCTTTAATTATATTTACGGCTTAATGTACTTTATGTATTTTATGTATTTAATGTACATTAATTATATTTATTGTATCTAATTATTTTTAATTAAAGTTAATTATATTTAATTATATTTAAGCGGTAATTAATTTAAATAAATTTACTACGTTTTGCAATGATTTCTACGGAGTTTTATGAAACAAACGCTGTTGGAATTAATTTGAAATTTGTATACTAACATGGAGTTTGATAGAATATTTAAGGGGAGAGGAGCAAGTATTAGATAATTATCAAGAAATTAGTGAAAAATGTGTAATACTGTTAGGCACATCGATTTTAGAGCTTACGAATTTTAGTGAAATTAGACTCACTTTCGAAAATAATTTTCTTTTAATTCATTATTTTACGAAATATATTCATTTTCGAAACTAATTTTCTTGCAATGCATTACTTCACGAAACATAAAATATAAAATAAAAATACGAAATATGAAATAAATGTAAATATGTCCGATAATAAAAGTTTAGAAGTCATAAAATTCCATCATCTTCAAATCTTCGAATCTCTGTATCCTTCGACTCTCAATTTCTGAGGTCCAACCTGTTAAGTCTGAAAATTTCGAGGTACCAAAATTCAGTAAATTCCAAATATCCAAATCCCAACGTACCAAAGTCATGAAACCGCGAATTCCGAAAAAGTAAAATTGTAAAAATCGCAAGAATCGCTTTCGAAGTCCCCGATTCGTAATTTCCGACGCACGAAGATCGTAAAGTTTCAAAAATCGCGAAGTTCTGATCGGAATGATCCACGATTCCGAAGATCCGTCAAAAAACTAACTTAAACGAACGCAAACCGATTACCGTGTTATTGGTAAATTTGCCCGTTGAGCAATTACCGAGATCGTGGGGGTTAAATTCGAACTATCGAACCCCCGATAATAATCGATATCCATATGATCCACGCGTCGTTGGTACGGGATCAGCCGACGAATCGATACCAAGAAGAAACGCAGATGTCAGAGGATATTTAAGTTCATTATTATTAATACTGTTGTTCTTATTATTGCAACTTCTCCCTTCTCGTTGCCGCTCGTTATATCACCGTCTCGCTCTCTCCCTGGTCGTATCTTCTTCTTTCTTACGACGACTCCCCTCGACGTCCCCACCCGTTCTCGGCCAGCTACTAGCTCTGCCTATATAAACTCCAGGCATCTCGAAAGTCTCCTCATTCTATACGAGGCGTCAGTCTATGTATAAAGTCGGAAGAGCATCGCGGAATCGCTTGGGTACACGCGCGAATTTCCATTGAATCCGGAAATTCGTTCACCGGCAAACGTCGACAGGATCTGCGAACGAGGACCGAAACGTTCCTCACGGCGACACCAACTCCCTACTTCCGGTTACGGTTCTGGCTCGTTGCGCGGGTCCATCCCGCCTCGAGGTTTCATCCTAGACCCACGTCTTCGAGGACCAAATCGACGAGGATCATCCCCGACGATCATCGTCTCGAGCAACAATCGTCATCTTGATCGAATCGAGGAGGTTGAACTTGATCGTCGTACCAAGTGGAAGAGATAGCCGGAAATTTGAACGAAATCGACGGCAAGATGAAACTGATACTGTTAGTGACGTTATTAGCTGTCCTCTGCACCGTCGACATCTCCGACAGCGCCGCCGTGAGATCGGAGGTAAGGGATCCTGGTTACGTCCTGAGATTACGCGTTCGTGGAAATCGTTATGTTTTAACGCTGCAACGGGACCCGTTTTTACGATAGAACATGCAGATTAACACCGTAAACGGTGTTATTAGACTCGCGATATTCTCTACGGTTATAAAGTTTCACGATCGATTTAACGCGCGGTAGAGAAGGTCCTGATACGTCCATGAACCGTTATCGAAATCGAACCGTGGAGATGATGAGTTTGTTCCTTAGCGATCCTCTTTTTAGATGGATTTATACGAGGATTTTATGGGCACGGGTTTTTCCAATTGTTTATTAGGTATTAAGTCGAGAGAACATGGTTTTTATGTTTCGGATACTGGGGTATGTAAATCATGTGGGATTACAGTACGGGTGTAAGTTCCAGAACTTCGGCATTCGATCGAATTTGATTTTTTTTTTAATTGACGCATATCGAATAAAAAATACGAATGATATGAAAATTGACGAGTGAAAATATAATACGAATATACCGGAACACATGGAAATATGATTTTATACGAAAAATCAGAATTGTCACATAAATACGTGTATCGCTTCTTGGCATCGATAGCGGCGTAAAAAATTCCATTTTGCTATTTTCGTACAAATCGACTCGGTAACGTATCTGTGATGTACAAGCATCCAAGTATTCGAATATTCATTAATATATTCAATAGATCGAGTCTATAACTTAATATATTTTCAAAATAAATAATATTCGTAAATGAAACTTTATTTATTTTGTATTAAGATTTAGTTGTACTAAGACATTTAATTTTGTGAACATTTAGAACGAGAGAATTATCTACAGATTCGCAGAGGAACAGAAATAATATCTCTTTTATCGAGATATTTATTCTTGCAACATTTTAATATTTTTTGAACATGTTATACGTTTCGGTTATCAAAAATGTGAATATAACGATTGTTGTTCGTAGGAATAATAAAGTATTGCGATTCTGTAAACGGTACGATTGCGATCATCAGATTCCGTACAAACGTACATTTCACGCACAACGATAACGCGATTTGTTCAAGAATCAAACTCCAACTCGTTCTTTTTCGAAATGCAAAATCGATAGCAATGACCTTAACTGCGTCAACGATTTCGTACGTAACGACTTTCAACGTATTTATACACAACCGAAAGCAGTTTAGATGATCACGATACTGGGCGAATTTTTGAAAACAAGAGAAATATTCCTCGACATTGGACGAGGAATATTATTATCGTGCGTGTTTCGTATGCGTAACATAAACAATAATTTGGCCTCACCATATAAATTTCTGTCAGAAATAGAAATTCTTTAACTGCAATTTATCACTTTTTTGTTAAAAAAGAAAAAGAAGTTTGTGTAACACGATCGTGACATGCGTGTTAAACTATGTATAATACGATACGAAACGTTTTATACGCATATTGTTAATTACAAAGGAAATATGCAAATTTCAGGAGAATTTTTTTCACAATTTTTTGCAGGAATTTGCGGAACAACTGCGTCGTATTGTTCACGATATGCATCCCGACAGTACAAGAACTCAAAGGGGCACCGACAGCGAAAATGATGACCAACCTAAACGGAACTGTTATGATACACCTTGTGGATGGAACACGTACATTCCCTCCACTCGTCGAAGCACAACTTTCATGCGAAATACGTGAGTTCCAAATTCCCGGACTGTATTTTTAATTTCCTTATTTTCAAATTACTAGATTTTCAAAGTCCTGGATTTCCAAACGTTCCAATTTACAAATTTCTAAATTCCAAAATTTGTTAACCTTCAAAATAAAGGTGATCGTATCGTGTGCGAGATGTTAACGCCATTGTCAATTCGATTGTGTATTAAAAGGACCTAGTTCGCTCCAAACAAATATTTTAATTATGTTATTAACGCTGATATATCGATCTACGGTTGAAGAAATTAACAATACTAAACTATAGAATGCATAATGTATGCACGAAAATGCATCTCTTTTGTTTCAGATGTAAATGTCCCGACGAAACTTATAAGTGCGTGCGCACCGGCGAGAACGTATCAATGAGCGCGTACGTTTATCACTGTCGTCAAAACACGACGATGGACGATATCGAGAGCGAAACATCCGACGACATGGACTACATCAGTTAAGACGTGTCCGTAACGATTGCTAAAACACGTGAACATACCTGATTTAAATAGCCATGGTCATGGGAATCACCGCCATCCTCGCCATATCACCGTCGAAAGAAGCAATTCTCCCCTTGCCTCTTCAACAAGGATCATTTTAACACCATCTACAAACAACATGCGGACTCTCGTTTTACGCACCACACGCAACAGAACAGGTCACGTGGTTTTATTTTATTTACGCGCTTCTTGATGATCGGAATGCAGTAGATTTCGAATTTTCGCGGTCGCTATGCGCGCGCAATCGGTGCGTGCCGCGCAAAAATTTGATCGAACGTCGAATCGATATTAACCGTTGGCCACCCATTTGATCGTCAACGTTTCTGTAGAGTCAAATCGCATGAAAAAAATATTCTTCTTTTAAATAATACTATTTACTAACATTCACTGAATCGACATTCGATCATTGATATTTGACATTTAAATACTACAGACGGACTGTAAGATCGCTATTGATTTTCGAAAAACATACCAAATTTTAAGAATAGTTCATGATTACGAAATTACATCTTTCTGAGTTCGAGTTACATTTTCCATTGTTCGATTGCACATGGAACTGTTTATTGTTAATTCATGGAAAAAGAGCTGAATTTTATTCGGCATTTGTACCGATTTAATGACGCAATAATGTAGTAGCGATGTATCAGACTCCGTATAGTATTTACGTAAGTTTTAATCTCTATTATATTTAAGAATTAAGAATTACTAGTATTAATTAGTAGGTTGGAAATCGTTTGGACAACAGACAGCTGCAGTTTGAAATGCACGCAAATCGTATTTTAAACCCAAGTTTTATTATTAAGAAAAGTAGTTGTTTCGTATACATTTTTATTCGAAAACATTATCGAACATACTATTTACAGTTTTTGTATACTTTTAACGAGAAAATTTGACGGAAATTGATTAATCTTACCTTAATTATACGCGGCGTATCTTCACACGATGCAACCACTGCGAGAGGAGTTCCTGTACAATTGTTTGCGCGCGTAGTCCGCGTTGCTATGGTAACGAATATTCCCGCGATGGCGCAATTTTCAAACGCGTTCAACTTGCAAGAGCTTATTACGTAACTTCACTTTGCTAAAAATCGACGATAATACAGTAAATTAATGCAGTGTCGCGTTAGTTTTATGCAAAATGTGAAAGTACACAATTCACAACTAAACTTGCTATCATTCAGAATAGACTAGACGCATGAAATAAAATCATAAGTTTAATCATGATTTCACATAAAATTACTCCAATAGAAAATTCATCGTAAGTTAGTTTCGAGCACGATACGTTTTATCATATTTCCTTTGTTAATTAGAAAATAAGTTATAATTCGTAAAATTATAATACATATAAACATCTTTTCAGACCTGATTTTAGTAAATAGAATTTTTAATGATTTATTTTTAATCATATTTTCGAATTAAGTGCGGAAAATTGTTATTCGATAAGTAAAGTCAGGTCACAAAGATTGAAATCGATATAAAGCTTCTGATAAGATATTCAAAATTCGTATTTGTAAATCTGCTCCCCTAAACTATTGATGCTTTGTCACTCAGGCAAGAAATGTGCAAACCGAAGAAGATCCATGAACCTCGTGTCCTTTTCTGTCCATTGCAAAACTATCTTGATTTTTGTTTTCAAATACGAATGGAGGATAGATTGTCAAAATCGATGACAAATGAACTTCGACGCTCAGTTCGAACACATTGATTTATATTCGAATTTTAAAGAACGTGAATTTTTGTCGAAGTTCATCGGTGACTAACAATTATTCTTAAGTTAACGTACACCCTAGAATTACTCGAAGGTGGTGTACAAGTACCAAGGATAGTTATTACAGTATTTCAATAAGGCACAATCCACAATTTTGTACTTAACGGGGAAAATTGTTTCAGACCTTTTTGTATATCATAATCGACTATTTATAATGTGCTAAAAACAATAAATATAACCATAGTATCATTCATACATTACAAAACATCATACTCGATTGTTTTTTAATTCAAAGACCAAAGAGGTTTTTGCTTCGATATTTCTCGATTGAACATTGTACGCTTTATGGAATATTTTACAAATGTTTTTTTTACAATTTGACGAAAATAGCACCAAATTATTCAATATGAGATGCAGAAATAGAAAAATCAGCGAATATTTACTGTAAGCATAAACAATACTTCTAAACGTAATCTTTAGATGACCTTTAGCAAGTTATAGTTCTGAAAGCGTACAATATCTGCGAAAATATTTTAAATGTTTTTAGCAAACATATAGAAAATGGTACAGGCAATGTATTCGTATACAGTATTTCATTTAGTAATATTTAATACACTGAAGGGTAAATTATCTGTAATTGTACAACGATTATGAATGTTATCATTTTTAATAAAAATAAATAATGTTGTAAGAAATAATTGGGTTTGGTACTTTTTACTCTATTTTCCCTTATCCCCCTCACAACTTATCACTTACCTCGAACATGTAATTCTACCGTTTACAAACAAATGTTCACTGACAAACTGTATCGCGAATCCGAGAATCCAGAATGAATGAAATAAAAACAATCGTAATATTAATTATTTATTAATATTAATAATGGTTTGTGCAAAATATATCAACATTAAATTATTATCTTGAGTAATAAAATTGCCTGTACATTCATTTTTGATACATGGACATACACTTTTAAAATTAGCAATTTCTCGATAAAATACACTATCAATAGTCACAAGTAGTCGAGTATCGGAAGACCGCGTCTCTCTTTTCTTTGTTCACCTTTCGATAAGATACACAGTTTTTAATGTACAACTGCAATATATTGCATAATTGAAGAGCACGGTGTGTTTATTTTTGTTCACAAAATTTTAAACAGAGACGCCAAGGCTTCAACGAAATCCGTGTAATTAGGATAAAAATGTATTTAATCGTGTTTATGCATACATCCTAATGCGTCAAATATATCTTAATAGATTCGCTTAAACGAAATTAATTCGTCTTTTTGTACGACTGCGTCGCGCAGTCCGAATGTTACAAAAGGAATTATTCATTTTCGTTACCACGCACGAACATGTGTACTTGCTTCATTTTCATTTTAAGAATCGAATATTTAACGCTAAAAAACAAAATGTTCGATGATATAAAAATTTCAAAAACTTAAAATTTCTACCATTGGCATCGCTAGAATGTTTGTCTAGAGTGGGTCAAGTCCACTAATTTTATTAATAAATTTGTAGATTTGGAAATTTCAAAATTAGGGACTTGTACGTTTGGGAATTTACAGTTTTAGAAATTTGGAAATGTGAACATATTTAACTTTGAGAACGTATAAAATTCTAATATGAGCTATTCCGTGTTTTATATCTCTTACACGATGTCAATATTTTGAGTCGCCTAGATTCACCCTAGTTCCTATTTAGTTGCATCAATGGTTTTCGTACATATATAGCATTTATATTAGTATATGAAATAAAAGAAAATCAATAAAAAGATATATTATACTTAATACAGTAATGAATAATGTAAAATAAACCATGTACCTCGTGCGTGGTAAGTTAATACCTTTTCTTTTAACAATGCGAACACCGCACTCTGATGCTTACAGCTTTGCACTGTACAGGAACACCGCTATATTTTAACATATTTTACAGTTTCTATCGAGTAGCCTAAAGATCAGGTAAAAAATAAGGCCTAGTGTTTGTTTCGTTCTATGTATGCGTGTGCGCATGTGTATATATACACGTGCATACGACCTCGATTTTCGCACATCCATACACAGATGCATATACATATGTACAAACATGTATATTACATTCAATCATATGTATGTTAAATTCAATTGTATCGTTCGTATAAAGAGCAAGTTAGTAAAAACCTCAAATTAGAAATATTTTACATATATGCACATGAAGCATTTCGAACATCTTTTTTTGTAAAATTATCAGAAAAACGTGGAGAAATTATTTTGTGTTCATTACTTAAAAAAAATGGATACAGGTTTAGCCAACTTAATTTGACGTGGCCTTCAATTTCGTTTTGATAATTTAATTTTGAATAACTTTCAATTATTAACAACAACGGTTGCGTAAATCTATAAAAATAAAATACTTAATAAAATAAAATTGACTGAGTCTGTAATACGTTTACAACGACAATTAAATTACGGAAGAATATTTTTTCTAAATCGTTCGAGATATTACATAATGTATCAAAAGTTTTATTTTTATCTTCACTCTCTTATCTTAGAACCTTACCTGGGAAGTTTGTATCTAATTTCATTGAAAAAGTAATCGATTTTTGGAAATGAAAGGTTACGATTAAATATCTTATATTACCTGATCACAAGCCTATGCTCAGTGCAAATGAAAATATCGCACGCTATAATTGTCTTTCATTGTCAACTTAGGAATATTTAAACCTAGTACTTCAAAGTGAAGGAACTCGCGCGCAATTGCTGATCTAACAGCAATGTAATAAATCCAGCGATATTTCCATTTGCACGAAATTATTCATACCTGTACAGTCGAAGAATGAAACTTTAGTCAAAGTGAGAATGCGATAAAGGTGTGAAGTACGTATAATGTACAGACATTTCGTTATAGTCCTCGATACCTTTGTTTTTTAACGACCACTTCTGCACTTCGTGTCATTGCTCGCAATAAACTTCGCTGACGAAAATAAGACATCTATTTCTTACAGTTCGTGCATGTAGCATGCCACAAGAATTAGTCTTAGTTTTGTCTCGAATGATGAACTCTCTCTCTCTCTCTCTTTCGCTCTCTTACTTTCTCTCTCTCTCTCTCATAACTACTTATTCGTAACAGAAAGTATCCATGAATGTGAGATTATCGAAACGAGCTCTCAAGTAGTAATCAATATATTCTCAAAGAATGGTAAAGAAATTAAAAGAGGCGTAAGATTATACACATGATTCCGTTAAATGATCGGGTTGTAAACGTTCCACACGATAACGATTGTATTGTCGGTAAGGTGATCTCGTTTGATCGTTATCCGTAATCACCCGCGTTTTGTGAGGAATCAGATTTTCGTAGCGACCCATTAACCAGTCCTGACATAATCGATGTTGAACATCCGCAACATTTTTGGATGCCCAAGACGCTAGCCATTGGTGGAACTTCGAATTCAAATGTTTCGTCACAGTTGGATGACACTTTTGAGAGAGAAAAAAGTTTATATTGATAATGTTTTCTGCCAGAAATTGTCAAAATGTAAGGCACGACCCGTTAGTAGAAAAACAATATTGAAATTTTAAGAATTTGAATTTACCGATTTCGAAAATGTATCTCGAGCCATAAAATTTTTATAAATGCTATTTCGCGTTAATAGAAAATAAAAACTGTGTAGTTGCTATACATACCTCTCTAGCACGACTAAACGAATTCTTTTTATACAGGAATGCTTCCTTACTAGCAACATACAACATTTGGTAATTGTTAGGATTAAATCTGCACTGTGTTTCATCAGAATTAATAATGTCAGATGTATCTCCAGACTCTGCTAATCGTAAACCTGGAGGCCGCTTTAGAAGAGCGTCTACAGAATCCATCGATTTTTCTTTGTCTGTTGATCTGAAAGGCGAAAAGAATAATGATTAAAGAAAGTACTAAAATATTGTACCTTAGAAATGGGTGTTATGATAATATCATTAGTATTAATAGAATGGTATCGCATTGAAGAAACACTTACTCCGCACTTTTTTCGGGATGATTAGCATTAGGCATGGATACTGTCATCATTCTTGCAGTCCTTTTCCTCCATTGTCTAACATTACGATAAAGAAATACAGGCTTACGTCCTGCCAAGATTCTGCCTAAAGAACTCCACCCATTTCCATCCATCTACAACAATCGTTTTATGTTAATTTTCTTAAATGATACAAACTTATTATAGAAAGTATAATTATAAAATTTTTAATGCTATCGCTTGTTATACTATCACAAACAGAAATATTACTAAATTTAATATACTTAAGTTAAGTGTTCTTATTACAGCACTATTATAAAATAATCTCTTATAATATCTTACAGATTATACTAAATTACAAACAATTGATTTCGCACAGTTTACGGTTTTCTTGAAGTAACCGCAGTTTAAACGGATTTCTAAATGAAAATAATAAACTACGAAAGGATATAGATAGAAATAAATGATTTAAAGGTAAAGAAATTTTAAATAATCTAATTTTAACAAAAGCAATTGAATTCTATTAAAAATATACTTAAAAAAATGCTTAGTTCTATATTATTTTTCTTTCAGGCACAAAAAATTAATTGCAATTATGTGATTGTCATTATACACTGACACATAATTAATCACATATGTATCAAGAAAGTTGTACTCTATAAATAAGAATTATCATTAAGTAAACTCGGATAAACTTGGATAGGCAAAGGGATATGTTTCACAGAATAACATAAAAAATATGAACGTTTATGTGGGAAATTTTATGCATGAAAAAAGCAACAATTATAAATTAGGATTTAAAATGAGATCTTGCAACAGAACAGAACACTTGTCGCTTTACTATTTTCAAACATGTTATTGGTACTGTATCACTCTGCAAGGACTTAATTCTTAGTTGTTTAAAATTAACTGTATTAATCTTAATGAATGAACATGGTCAAGAATACTAATATTTTAATAGTTAAGACTCAATACATGATAGAAGTTTTCAATACCAATAATATTTGATAATACCAAAAGAATTTTTTATCTATGCATATTCATAGACAGTGAAGAAATTTTTGAATCCGGAAGCATAACAAAAGAGGCAAAATATGAACATAATATCAGTTAAACAGTTTGACAACAATTTCTTCGGCTATACGAAACTTGAATAACTTTTTAAAGTGCAAATGTGTTAGAAAAGAGATATATAACTCTTGATATATGTACTTGGTCACCGTTTAATACTTAGCACATATGACATAACATTTGAAATAATAAGCAGAATAAATCAAAGCTAAATGAGTAAAAACATTTAAAATAAAAATCGGAGGATAAACAAAAAGAAAGAAATTTTTAACGTTTGAATTAAATATTTTGCATGAATCATCAGATATCAGCATTAAACAAAATAATTTGCTTTGTTTGTTTGTTTTGCTTTGTTTTTGTTCATAGAAGCACAGGCAAAAAACTTTGTTTGTTTTTTTTTTTTTTTTTAGAAAAAATCAATATATTATTGGAGAATCAAAGTAATAAATTTAGTGGTACAAAATGATGTTAGACAATAATGTTTAAAAGCATTGTTCATGTATTTCAATATCTCTCTTCTATACAATATTATTGTTTATCTATTATTATATGTATATTCATTTTCATATACAGATTACAGTTACAAAATATATATATATGTCTTATATATATATAGTTTAAAATTCACTGCGTAAAGTGAAAACGTAGATATGAGCTTATAACAATCACATAAAATCTGTCTGCACGTATGACCATCATAGTCTCAATGAAACTATATTACAAATTGTCACAGTAACGTTTAAATCAGATCATTAGTGGCAACGGTTACATATATGTATAAATATGTATGCATGTATGTATAGTTAAATTAATGAAAAAGGTTGCTTGTGCCACGTTATCTAATAAAAACGTATTGAACTGTTAAATAAACGAAAAGAATCTATAAACACACACGTACGTGTAAATATACGTGTAAAATTTGTCTATATATATTTATATATGTATATATATATTATGTATAGCGCTTAAAATTCCATGATGCAGGCTCCTTTCTTAGGAAATGCATGTTTACAATTTGTACAAAATACGAAGATATAGTTTTAACGAGGAAACAACAATTGCGAGCATCGCATCTGAAAATTCCACTCTTCGTCACAAACGTACGTGTATATATACTGTACAAAAAAATACTATGTCAGAGCAAACCAAGAAACAATACCTGTTGCCCATCAAATGTACAAAACATATATGTTTACGTCGACGTCAAACTATAAGAACTAATGTGATGTTATTTAGTATTCCAATTAAAAAGAAGTCCTAACGCGACATTCGAACATGACATAAGTAAAAGCACATTAGTCGTGGAATCTGATAGACACATAGTTCGAAGCCAGAAAACTGGAGCGAAGGAAGATTCGTTCGATTTAAAAGAAAAAATTAAAAAAAAAAAGACACGGTATTGCTCATCGAATATCGAACACTAACATTTCCAGCGTAACAATTCATTTCACTGCGATGGAAAATCATTGACACCCTTAAACGAACTTATATAGTTTGAACAAATAAAAACACAGAGCGAAGAATATAATTATGTACGAATGAAAATTTACTGAATGCCAAAAGGACCTCTTTATGCGAGAAGCGACAACAGCGAACCAAGACAGCTGAAACTGTGAAACCTTTGGCAAATCATTAGAACATCATGGGATATCAACATCTCATTACTGTTACGTTCTTCCATTAGATCTATGAATTAATCAAAAGATACCAGTGACTTTCTATTTACATGCTATACCGTATATAATCTTTGCTTCACTACTTATAGATTAATATATACACAGCAAAGAATTATTATCATTATTATCATTAATAATATAATACACATGTACTTCACAGTGGCGCAACAGTTAAGTCAGGAACACACTTAGTCCACGCCATGATACGCTACTTCCAGTTTAAGTACAAGCTAGAACCAATGCAAACTGCATCTTGTATGTCATGCTACATTCTTTAAGTCAAGAATATAACATGACATCTTGCACCAACAGATGACTTCAAAATTCAATCCTATTGCCTAAATAATCTCTAGTGTCTAAAATATGTATATATATGTAATATATATATATGTAAATTCAATGTTTTGTTAACATACCCTAATTGAAAGGTAGGGACGAGAAACTTTTTCCCAGCTTCTTTCGTTTAATTTCCACAGGAAATGTTAACACATCCTTTGAAAGTATTCGAGAAGGTTTCCGAAATATTATCGTTCTGCGTCTTCTTTTCGCATTTGTTAATTTTATTTGTTTTTTTTTCGATATTTATTCTGGTATCAAACAGTTTTTTGTAGCAACAAATTTGTCAACTTGAAGAGAGACGACAGAAAATGCCATGATACATGTGATGTGGCGTGGAAGTAATGTGTTCACGAGTCAATATCCATATTTCCTTTCCAAAGGCTTCACGATTCTTATTTTTCGAATGTAACAGCAAATGGTGGAAATTTTTTACAAGTTATCAGATGCACACTACCAGTCGACCTAAGGTTGCGTATCAAAACATATGTACAAATTTATATCAAATATTTACATTCTCTTCAATTCTAATTCGTTAATAAATTCTAGAAATTAGTAGATCTTATCTAGTAATAATAATAGTAAGATGAAAAATGAACGAAACATTTAGAATTAAGAATTGACTGATATCAAATGTTTAAGTTTAAGCTAATGTTTTTTTACATCCATTTATGGCACTGTTCGGATGACTTCATTTTGTGTATGCCGTGTCCCCTTTACTGCTCTCTTTCTTTTTGTACATTTGGAAATGTATTTTAAATGCTCGTCTTTCATCTCGTAATTATTCTTTGCTCTAAGTTAGTTAACTTTTTTCCATTTCTTCTGAAGAAACGTGAAATAGGCAATGATCACGGAGACATTACTATAATGCGTTCATACTCTAATTGTGTACATAAAAATTTTCCTTGTTCATTTCGTTGAACCCGATTATCTTAATATCAGGTGACAAATTCACAAGAAAATCATGTTTATAACATGAAAATAAGTTATTTTTACCGAGATATTTCTCTAAACTTTCAAAGCTCTACGCTTTCATAAAGAAACCAATAAAAAAAAAGAAAAAAACAGAAAACAAACAAAAAGAGTTTGCAGATAATCATAAGATGAATAAATATCAAATAAAATAGACATAGAATAAAATTTTAAGTGCGTTCAAATATCACGCACTATTCTTCAAATAATGAAACGTAGAACGTATCTCACGCCCTAGAATAAAAAAAAACTCAACTAACAAAAAAAACATAAAATTCTAATGAAAAATAAATCCTAAGCGATAGTTGCGCGAATAAATAAATTAACCCACAGGGTATTTACATCATAAAAGCGAGGAAGCAAAGCAATGAACTTTGGAACAGTATATGCTGAGTGCTTTCAATAATTCTTTGCATTTGAAATTTTGAAAAATTACTATTCAAACGTCGTTGTTTACTATAAATCGATATTTAAAATATAGAAATATAATTTATAGTTTGTCGAGTAACATCTAACGGTGTAATTACAACACACTTGTAGTATGTGCAAATGTATAGAATAAAGAATGGGGATTTGTAGTGCACTAAAGCTTTCCTTTTTTCTCTTCCTTCTTTTTACTTAATTTACAGCACCACATTGGACGCGCGGAGATGAAAATCATATCTCTCTTATCTCTTTAAACATTACGAAAATAAATATATGACTTTCTGTCCTTTTCTTACTTCTTTTTGCATTTAAAAGAATATTTAGTTCATTCTGCTTATGTATACAAAGTTTTGTGACTTCTATATAATGACAAGTATGAACTAGTGCTCTGACCCCATTCGCATGATAAAGCATTGGTGATGGCAGATCGTATATGGCGACGTAGCTTCCTCGTATTAGCAAACAACCGATAGTATATACTGTAATGTCTATTCCCAGAATATTCTCTATGTTTTCTTTAAGGAAGTCAACAAAGATTCACTTGAAGACCGATTTCCGGAATAGTACCTGACTGCGATTAAACGTTCACGCATGGGTACCCACTCGCGTATTTAGTACGATCACACGAAATAATAGAAGAAAGTTTTTAATTGAAAAAGAAAAAAAAACTTTCATTCTTTGGGACACTAGTTGTACAATGAATGGCAACAGTACAACTCCAATCACAGACATTAAATACAAATGAATGTAAACTTCAACGTTGGCAATGATTATGAAAAGGGATGTGGATCCTATACCTTCTTGCTAATGTCAGTGTTCTTGCGCTTTCTGCCCCTCCCCCCCCTTGCTGCCTGGTCGTTACTCACAGGATGATTGGTTGTTGGCTCATTGTCTGTTAAGGTAGGGGTGTCTTTCGGACTAGTCTGACCAGCTGGAGCAGAAAACCTCTCAACATACGTAGACCATTTTTCAGATACTGTTACTCCTTCCCTTTCTCTTTCCCTACAACTGTTGTCCACCGCCTCATCGCCCTCCGTATCCAACAATTCCATTGTCATTTTACAGTCCTTCTTGTACTGTAACAATAGAAAATCACTGTTAAATAACATCCTTCTTATAGCATGATACGTACGGTATGTTCTATTTATAATTTTGTGATATTGCTGGAATGAAACTGTTAGCTGTAATCGAACTGTTATATCATCAATGTAACATCAACGTGAGAATGTAATATATATTTATAAACACATGTAATATAAGGAACCTATGATTAAACACTTACTATATATATTTTGAAACAATTCTCATCAGCCATTGCTTTTTCAGCTTTACGTTGATAGGACATTTCGGCGCCGAGTCTCATATAAGCTGTCGCGCATAAACCGCCAGCGCCATTACTTTCTTTCGGCTGACGTTGCTCCCGTTGGAACAATTCCATACACTGTTGACATATAGGATCCGAAACCAAATGTTGCAACTAAAAATTTAGTTTTTATTTAGAAAATTGTTTTCGTTAAAATCTTAATCGCGCTTTAAACGAAATAATCTTTTAGATCGATTGTAGATAAATTATCGATAATCCTATACTTACTTGTCTCACGGCGTACGTTACAACTTTATCTAACGTAAAGGCAATATACGCATGAATACCAAACATTTCTCGTAAGGTGTCCTCGTATGCGGTACTTTCCATGTTACCGTCTAGGACGTTCTTAACCATATCAAGAAATGCAGGATAGTAGTCCTCGATTTCAATTTCATCTGTGTCAAACAAAAAATCGTATTAAATCGTTATCGAATAATATTTTATTATAGGAATGTGAAGGATTATGAAGTATTACTTTTGGGCTTTAATCTTAAAGCAACCGCTGTGCTCTCTTTGCGTTGTTGCTTGTACCGCGATTCCTCTTCTGCAAGGGCGACAGCCCGGTCATACATTTTCGTCAATCTCTCGCAAAGAATGTGATGTAACCTCAGGAACAAATACCAATTGTTGCTGCCCATGAAAAGTGTATACGCTTCTTCTGGGTCATTTGACAAGGCATGGATCGGTACTTTGACGTCGGGTTCAGTTTTGATCGACGTGGAAGACGGAATCGGAGAAACCGGTGGTTTATTCCTATTCGCTTGAAGACCACCACCCATAGAAGAGGTATTTATCGTTACCGACTGAGAATTACTACACGCTGCTACGTTCAAATCCTCTTTTTCATCTGTAATCACGAAACATTATTATCCTTACAATCTACCAGTTATTTTATTTAAAAACTTTATCCGCTATTTACCGTCTTCGTCTCTTTCGTCGTCGCTCAATTCCTGGCGCGGATGAAAGAAAAGATCAGGTATAAAATGCTTTAATAAAAGCTTTATTCGTTGCTTGTCCTCTTTGTGGATAGCCGTTTGACGTTTCACATGGTGAATAAGAAGATTAGCTGCATCGTCCAAAACGGATTTATCTTTGTATGGTAATATGAGGTGTGGGTCGCTATTATTTTGACCATCCCCGTTACCATCGTTCACTTGCTCGTGTCTCTGTAATGTAATTTATTTTCTATGAACAAAAGCAAAACAAAATTATTATTTTATAGGACAATAAAATATTACATACCTCGTCATACAACGTTTCAATCTCGTTGAATAAACTTTTAGATCGTAGAGCTTTTACGTCATTCTGCTTGAAATTGATACCCTGATGATCCAAGGATTTCAAATAATATTTCTCGTTTTGCTCCCTCCATATTTTGTTGAAACCTTTCTGCGCCTCCCGCCATTCTTCCTCTTTACTTTTTAACCGCCGAAGAACAACCGGTACCGCTACGACTGGATTCTTCTTAAGACCGTCTATAATGTCAGCAGCTTTATCGCCGTATATCCTTTTTAAGGCTCTTTGATGAATCGTAGGAGAACAACCACCGAGACAATCATCAAGCTTGAACTTCTGGAGCTCTTCCTGGCTCATCCTACTCATTTTCTTGTGAACTCCTTCAAGAACCCTAATCGTGGACGCGTTAGTTTCTATCACACCGTCCAATTCGAACCGTTCATCTTCACAGCGATAAATGAACTCCTCGTATTGTGTTTTCCTAAAAAGTCAAAGTCACCAATAGTTTTTTTTTCGTCGGAAATCAACCATTATCATTGTATAAAAAAATTGAAAAAAAATATAAACCTCGATGTCACGAATGTACTATCCTCGGACCAAGTTGGAAACGAAACCCATGTATCGTTAAGAACCTCTTTACACAACTGCGTTCTTCCTGAACACTTTGGTTGAACGTATGACTTTGGTAACGCACAGTATGATGCACCTAACCGTTTACATGCCGTATAGTCAATTTCCATTGCCAAATCACCCTGAGGTCGTTCTTGGTGACTTCGCACCACGTTATTTGGTAGCGCCTCGACGTTTAAATTACTCCCCGCATTGGTTGTATTGGTATTAGAAGATTCGGGTAAATGACCCAAGAAATCTTTAAACCAACGTAGAAGTTCGGGAAAGCGACCGAGAAACGGCGTTACCAATTGAACCAACTCAGATTTCGATACTATTTCTTGATTGAAAAGGACCAAACATCTGAGAAAGTTTTCGTAAACTTCTTGGGACCTCAGCGCTTTACGAACCTAATGTAAATTAATATTTTATTTTTAAAAATCTATCATCATACTATAAGTAGAACATAGAAAATTTGATTTAAAGCTTGACCAAAATCATTAACATTGATATTTTGTAATACAGTGTGTATAGTTGTAACACAGTATGATGTAAAAGTCAAGCATGTATATATTTTATACAAATGTCGAGGTAAGGTTACAGCAAGATTAGGTTAGGTCAGTATAAGGTTCGATTGAGGTTATGTTAGATCAGTGTAAGATTCAATTGAGGTTATGTTAAGTCGATATAATGTTAGGTTCAGATCAGGTTAGATTAGAGTTCATTAAATAAAGGTTGAGTTTAGATTAGGATTAAGTTAGGTCGTAGGAGGAGAGTTATTTATTATGAAAATTTAAGGCGGGAAACACTGACCTTGTCGAAGAAAGCATAGTCGTTTAGACTACCATATTTTCCCGCTTCCGCTATGGTAACACATTCACGCATAGACGACACTTTATGCTTTTTTAAAGGTGGCGGACCATGCTGAATATGATGGGAGTTTCCCGCCGTTACAGACGGTGAGAAGGATGGACTTCTTTTCAGTTGCCCCGTACTGTGGCTAAATTTCTGCACACTATTAATATCTCGTATACCAGATCTATCTCGCTCCCGTTCACGATCCCTATGATCCCGACTCTCCCGCTCAATTGTGCCAGTACCGCTAGACTCCCGGAGATCTCTCGAAATGTTTCCCGAATTATTATAAGGTGCTTTAGGTCCCAATGGTTTCTTAACGATAGTTGTGTGATCGTTAACCGTAGCAGTCTTGTTACTCTGAAACGTGATAAACTACAATAGTTAACGAAAGTTTCTTGCACTTGAAGTTGAATACATGATACTTACCAACGAACTCTGTTGATTGGTAGCATCCGGTAAAAATTGTCCGAACTCAGCGAGCAAATCTTCTTGATTTTCAAATAATTTGGCAACCTGACTGTACACCTCTGCTTCCGTTAGGTGCTTTGCACCTCCTGATGCACCAGATCCACTTGTACCACCCATATGTCCAGACTCTTTCAAATTTCGTTGTTCTTTTTGATAAGTGTGCAAAATTTCTAAAAATCGTTTGTATTTGTCTGGTTGACCTTGGAATCGGTTCTGTAATTATACAATATTCAGAGGATTATTCTCGATCTTCCATTTAATCTTGATATCTTTTTCAACCAAATACAAACCTTAATTTTATTAACATAGTTAATTGCATGGTTGAATTCAACCGGTTGACTCTGCTGAGTCTGCCCACTGGGTGGTATACCATCCTGTGCTTGACTTAATGCTTGACTTACTGCCTGAGCTTGTGCTGCGGTAACGTGCGAATTGTTATACGCTTGTACCGGTGGTGGCGATGGCGCATGGACCGTTAAACTGTTATTGGGAATATTGTTTGGCAAGGAATGATGTATGTTCCCAGATCTGATGACAATTAAAAATAAATTAATTAACTGATGAAGAGAGTGTACATGCAAAATATGGTATACACGTGATATTTTACCCTTGCATTATTTGCAAAACTGGAGGTGCTTTAGCTGGTTGAGTCGGAGGACTTGCAACGGGAGGTGATCCCACATTTACTGTACAATGGTGTTGCGACAATGTAGCTGTATGCGTTGCTGTTGGACTCGGCATACTAACAGATACTTGAAACGCGTACCCTCGCTCATTTGCTTGTACTTCTATTTTATATCCCGGTGGAAGAAACGTATTGAAACCAACAATAAGTTCAGGATGTCCTTGGAATAAGCGACTTACTCGCGTAATAACTCCTGGTGTATCTATACTTTGTGACTTGAACTCTTTCATAATGTCCAAAAAATCATTATACACCTAAAAATTAAACGATTATTGTAATTGCTTAGTCAAACAAATTTGAAAGTTGTAATTAATTATAGTACTATTATATGCCATACTGATTACAGAAGGTTTGTACAGTTTTGGAATGAACTATACTAATTATAAAATAACAAATTATCCAACAGTACATTGCAATACATACCTGTGGCTGATCACTAAATTTGTACTTTACTTGATCTAAATAAGACAATGCATCTTCCACCTTTAATCTCTGAAACTGTTGTGAGCCACTTCCACCACCTAAACTAGTACCAGGTGGGGTAGAAGCTAATGGTGTTACATTGCTAGAATGAACCTAAAAGTGAAACAAAATTCGTACATTCTATCTTTTCCAAGTAATTAAAAATATAAAATGTCAATGAATATTTAATTTCTAAACTTAGTATAATTCTACCCAATATAACATCCTAGTATTCATACTTTTACATGATCATAGAGGTATCATACATTTTCTAAAGTCACTATATCTATTTACAATTTATTATATACATTATGCGATATGAACCTTATGCCTTATTGTTGGTTGTTGTTGAGTATGAACTTGACTTTGTGTTCCTGGTGTGGGTTGTTGGGAACCCATACTATGGTTACTCTCACCACCTATCCCACTATGCAACCCTCCACCAGTATTTACATTGCTACTGCTACATGTGGAACTGAGTCCTGCAGGTCCACTTCCCTATAAAATAAATTAATTGCACAACATCCAGACATAATAATTAAAACTGTTCAATTATACAAATATACTTATAATCTACCAATTCTACAATTAAACATATAATTAGTATACATATCATATAATAAGGATATAAGGAAAAACTTTATTTAAAATAAAATTTGACAACATTTCTCACTCTGCATCAGATATATCTGTAAGGCATTCAACTTTTAGATAATAGTAATAATATCAAGTATTCATTTTATAAACAAAGTTTTCTCATCACACCATAAGCATTATTACATAAGATAACAATAAATTTATTAATACAACAATTACAAATGAATGATTAATTTCATTCATTTTCATATCAAATACATCAGTCATGGGCAGATCAAGTGTCTGAAGGAACTCATGGGTACTGGAATATATGTCTTAACAGAGCCTAGGAACAGCCTGTGGAAAACTAAGGGAAATCTTAGAGATGAAGCTAGGTAGAATGTAAAGACGGCTCAGTAATTATCTAGGGTAAAAACGGGGAAAGTCTAAGAAGAATCTAGGGGGAGCCTAGGGAAACTCTAGAGAGAGTTGATGGGAAGTCTAGGGTCAGACTAAAGGTAATCTAGATAGAGCCTAGGAAGAGTCAAAGGAGATCTACAGACACTGCTTGGCAACCAGATGTGTTTATACTGCATAAAGGATATTATAATTAATAGCTGTTAAAAAAGGAAACATGAAAATAAATTATTATATACAAATATAAACAAAACATTAAAAAATCACTAATATTACGAAAAATAGTAAAAAGATATTGCGGTACTTTTCCAACTCGTTGTTGTTATTATAGAGTATTATACAGTAGATAACGCACCTTAATGGGGGAGGGAGCCGCAGTCGGCACTACAATTGCTCCAGTGTATTGCTGTTGAGCTTGGGCAGTTCCGAATTGTATGCTTCCCGGCATTTCTTTCGGAGCAACTGATCGAACTGCTTGGCCAGGTACAACACCGCCTATTCCACTGCTTGAATGGTACTCCAAACCACCTCCTCCGCCACCTAAGCCACTTCCTGCACTCACCGACGAGTGCTTTAATGTTGCTGCTGCTGGTGATGCTACCTCGTCCAGCCCGCGAACACGTTTCATCGCAGATCACATTGGAAATGCTACGGATCAAGAAACGGTGACGTTCAAAATCATATTTCACGTGGATATCGATGGAATGTTCAACGTCGAATTCGCGCGGAACAGCCATCATATGTTTTCCGCTGTAAAACGTTGCACTTGTTCGCGATATAGTCGGTGCGTTTGGCGCGCCACGAGCAGACGGAAAAAGATGTAGCTACGACAAAACGCTATGTTCGGTAGCGGGTATTGTTTCGTTTAAGGTGATAAAAGTGACGCGATCGACGATGCACCCACACCACGTTAGTAAACGCGCACGCAAATAGATTCGTGGCACGTGAAAAAAAAAAACACGCAGCAAGTCGATTCGAACCACTCCTGTACACTGATTCTAATTTATGACGCCGTTTCGAATTTTTAAATGCACCGCGCTTTGAGCACCGTGTGACAGAACCTATGAAGCAGTCGAAGCAGCGCTAGCACTTTCCCGTAACTCGAACAAGAATAAAGTTTTTCGTCCGAAAACTGCAGTAAATAATTGTGCAAACAAGCTGAAAAGTGGAAATCTATCATTATTTCAATGAAAAAACAACTTTTGTACGATAAATCGTGCAAACTTGAAGTTGTAAACTTTCTGATATTTGTGCGTAGTTACTGTTTGATCGTACTAAAAATCAGTTCTATGCTTTGAGATACAATGACTCGTTAAAAATTTATTGGATATTGTAATTCAATTCTGGACCGATTGTAACTTCATTTTTTCGCTCGATTTTGAAGTTAAAAATAAATGAGTTACTCATACTTGTGACCATTACACACGCACACACACATATATATTGCATAATATAAAATAATAAAAACGCACGTGGTTGTTTGTCAGTGTAGATGTAATTAAAGGAATGTTAAAAAATAAATTTTATGCAAAATATGAAAATTCCTTTTATAACGCTGACTTTTTGAGCTATTTAGGTATTATAACCTCATGCAAGTGCCATAAATCATCTGGATTAGACTTGCATATGCATTTGGGAGATGAGTAAATTATCAATTCTTATACAACACCAACAACTATTGCTGTTTATAAATGGAAGTTTAAAAATTATATTTTTTACATCATGATTATCATTTCTAAATATTCTGAATTATACCACTGCTATATCTGTTCTTTGTGTACCGCGATAAAAGATGAAAAATATATTACATCTATAAATCAGATTAAAAGATTAATACTTGATTTTTAATGTTTTATGTGAGTAACTGTTCAATTTATCAATATATACAATAGATATAGTTCTATAAAATTGCTAGTAGAAATGTGGAAATGTTTCTCATTACTACATGTTATTTTAATATATAAATTGATATTCCACAAGCATTATCGCTATAAAAAATTTTAACTTCCAGTGCACATTTAACTTATATATGACAAAAAGGACATAGGAATTACATTAATGAATGACACAACACAAGTTTTAATACATGTTAATTGCAGTGACGAATTAAAAAGGTATATTAATGCAGGATACTAGCATCGAACATAGTGTAAAAGTACAATATTCATTTAATCGAAACGATATGAAATTACGAGAAAGGATATAAATCTCACAGTTCAAAGGATGCTGTTCTGAAACTAAAAAGTGTGTTATAAAAATGATTGTAATCTGGTGTGTCTATAAAGCACAGAAGGTTCTGCGAATATTGGCTTAATGCATAACTACTATCTGCTGACTTTTAGCATTGCAGTGAAAAACAGGTTTAAAGATCCAGGGTTACTTTATATTATATTAAATAAATACTTCTTATATTGGATTGATAAATCTTGTAAATATAATACAACTATAACTTCTACATTTGTTCAACCGGAGTAATAAATTAAGGCTCCAAATACTTAAAAGATTTTGATATCGCCACACATTCACCGATTCAATAGATATACCGTAAAATCAAATTTTACTTTTCGGACTTTGGAACTCCTAGATTTTTTCGACTTTGGAGTTGTAGAAGTTTAAGACCATGATACTGAAATTTTTGTAAATTGAAACCTTGGAAAATAGAAAAGTTGTATGATACAACTACAGAGATGGCCAAAATGATTTACTGTAGATTTCTTATTTTAAATTACAGAATTTTTTTTACGTATTTTAACCAAAATATATATCAACGTTTGTAAAGATAAGGAACAATTATATATGTTACTTTATCTTTCATGCTTCGTTTATCTACTTTTCTAGTTCAGTTTTAGTTCAGAAATAAACATACATCGAATACCAATTGTTTTATCGTTACGTGACTTACAAGAAACAAAGATATTATTTCCATCAAATTTATAAAGTAGATACAAACATTATTTTTGTAGACAAGTATGGAGATACAATCAGGTACAATTTGTTACGTATAAAAAGTTAAATTTTCAAAAAGGTGGACACACAATTAAACCATCGATAAGCTACATCCACGCACCAGTTTACAATGACCTTGCATGTACATAGAAATGTCAGTGACTTAGATGAATAAAAAAAAATCTACCGACGATATATACGATACACGTACCAATTTCCATCTGAAAAGAAGTTGAACGTTCTTGCAGCAAGGGATTTCGCGAAAAGTTGTCCAGAAGCAAGTGGTCGAGGTAGAACTCAGTTGACCGCGACGAGAGTTGTCCTCTTCCACGAGGAGGTAGGAAACGTCGTTGAAGTTTGTTTCTTCGTGAAAATTTCAATCGCGGTTATCGGGGCTCGCGAGCGGAATTTCGCTGGGACAGAGAGACGAAATAGAGCCGGTAAAGCCAGCTGCACGGACGCGCACAGGCCGTCCTGCGAAGTCGTCGAAGCGAGGTTTGTCAGTGTTGCACGTTTCCAAACACTTCCCGGCCCTCGACGTTACGCAATATTCCACGTAAATACATAACACATTTTCCCGAGAGCTCCAGTGAAAATATTCGTCCTGCGGTACTCCTTTTACAAAGGAGCCACCTCGAGTACCCTATACACTTCTTCGCACCGATTTTCCCCTCGTTATCGGTCCCTTTTCCACTTGCCCGACTGACTTTCCGCACAAAAGCTTCGGCTCCGTTGTTTTTTCACGACCAAAAAATCGACGAAGCCTTAACGGGCCGGTCGGTCTGCTCTCGGACAGGAATTCACTATGCTTTCTTGGATCTCCGCTCTCAGAACCATCGGAATCTTGTCGTGTGAGTAAACAAACTCAGTAAAATGCACATTTTCGCGAGTACTTCAATGGATTACCGCACTTTTTAAAAAAAAAGGCAAATGCAAAAGGCATACTTGCACTCTCGAGGTACAAGGCAAACTATTGGATTTTGTATGGCAAACAAGGAACTGACTGGTCGTATAGCGGGATGAGGAAGGTGGAGGGGAGCGCGCAGGACCGTATTCATCCGCTAAGCGTCTCTGTTACCAACCACTCGGGTACCTCCTGCTAAGCGTACGCGTTACACCAGACTTTTCTTACAACTTTCATTAATCGTGCATCGATTACTCCACGCTACTTTTCCTTCCGTTGAACAACGATTTTCTGCTTCAATTTTATAATCACTCGGAATGTAATTGCTACGAAAAATTGAGAATGATATTTTCGTATGTTGACCACGCTTTCTAGTTGATCTAGCAGTTTTCGTTGCACGAGATGTTGGCGAACACAATTCTTGCCCGTGACACGTTTCTAAACAAATATCGTCGTAATAACTCGTACGATGCACGCGCAATACGTTAATATTTAAGATAAAAACTGTTTCTTACAAAACAGCTAATATCTATAGATATAAATACATTGAAAAAAAGAACACGCGAATAGTCTCGAACGTACCGCCAAAGTTTCATTCGAGTATACATACATTTGCACGATAATGAACTGTTCGTAATTCACGTTAATAATTACCGTGACATTAATGGTTATAAAACATCATATTTTATGGTTTCCATTTCGAATACTATCATGGCTCGCACAGCATATGGAATTTTAATTACGCCATGCAAGATTTGACGCGGACGGCGATACGCATAATTTTGTATAAACTATGAGGCATTTTATACGAATTATACAATAGGTAAAAAAAACTTAAAGGCTGGATAGCGTGATGTATTCACCGTTTATAATGAAATATTTTCGTAATAATTTCATTCCCCGAGTTAAAAAACTGTGATAAATTACAGGAGAAACTTATTGTGTAGTTTCTTCGGGGAACGTTGCATCGCGTCCCGATGAAATTGAGGAATCACGAGGCGCCTAATGTGTAGGAAATGGATACAGCCCTGAAAATTGTGGCGGCGAAGCCGCCAAGAGGCGCGCGCAGTCCACGAAATATCCAAGCGTTTCCCCGCGGCCGACATGTTCGCGCGGCCAACAGCTGTTCCGAAAGGCGAGCGAACTCCCCATCGTAATCTGGGTCATGGAAACTGCGCAAAATGGGTTGCACTTGCACCGAAATCGCGCATTTCTTCAAAAACCGGTGGATCGCCTCGAGAATTTCGTCTGATCCGATGGACTGAACTAGCACGCGATATTTTGTTATTCGCACTAGAAAATGCCATTCGAAATATGCAAGCTACTGCGACCAGCCGTTGCATATCTGTCAACGTGCTTGACTGGTTCCCGACGAGAGAGCCGTGCGTCGATTGGCCGACGATTTTCGGACATCGACCTACGCGCGAGCCTCGAAACGTGCTAATCACTGAAAACGAGTTATGATATTTTCCTGAAATACACTACGTACACGTGAAATAATATTGAAATATATTTTATTGAGACACAATTCCGTTAAGTTCTTTTATCGAATCATTTGTTTCTTCTTTAATATATAAGTAGATAGTCGTATATTTGGGGGAAATGTAGGCTTCCTTTGGGTAAGAAATGATGCAGGAGGAGGAGCCTCCCACTTCTTACATTCGATTTGTGGGGATGGAGTACGTAAACTTGAAATAATAAAACTTTTTTATGCATAAATCTTTAAATTCTCAAATCTCAAAGTTCTTGAAATTTGCATATTTTCATATTTTCAAATTTCTTGAATTTCTAAATCCATAAATTCCCAAATTTTTGAACATCTAAATTTTCAAACTCTTATATCTCGAGATATCGCAATCCCCACATTCCCATATTCTGTGATCTAAATTTCTAATTTCGAAAATTTGTAAATTTGAAAATTTGATAACCAAAAAATAACAAATGGTGGGGTCTCTTTCCCCTACATCGTCATTTTTCCTAGAGAAGCCTGTCGTGTTTGCCATTGTACACGGTCGGCCATGCAATGCGCATGTAAAATGTAATCGTAACCTATCGAATACGTATATACGATACCACGTGATCGATTCGGTACTTCTTTAACCTTTAATATTTGTAAATTTGTAAGTTCTTTTGAGAATATTACAGAATATTACTATCATGATTCTGCACGTGTAGTATATCATCGATAGACATCGAAACTGATGTTTGAACAGCAATAAATCTAATGTTACTCAAAATTTAGAAATGAATCCTTCCATATCAGATCTCTAGTACATTCTGCTGGTTAATGAAAATTTTGATTCCGATATTTCTTGTTAATTATGAACATATTGTTTAATAATTCATATCCAAATAAATCGAAGAATTCAATTTGAAATTATTTTTATATACTTTTATATTTTGTAATTAATAATCATTTTTTTATTAATATCGATAAAAATAATATGCTCCAATAAATGAAAAAAAGTAGAACTATTATAATCTCAGTATATTATAAATCTTTGAAGAATTTATTTTAATATTCACATATTCTAAACAGGTCAGAATGACTGAAAACAAAATCAAGGAAGAGAAGGAAGTACATTTTAAATAGTAAGACTATATTGGTGTACTAAATTCTTTATTACTTGTGATAAAAGATTTGATTTACAATGTTCAAAAAAGTAATAGTAGGAATATCTGGTGGAGTTGATAGTGCTGTAACAGCACTCCTTTTGAAAAATAAAGGTAAATGTAAAAATAGGTAATTTTAGGTAATAATTCTTCGTTTAATTAATAATTTAAACCTTTTGTTAATTATCATAGGATTTAATGTTACTGGAGTGTTTATGAGGAATTGGGATATAGCTGATGAAACAGGAAAATGTAGTGTTGAACAAGATTATGAAGATGCACAATGGGTATGCAGAAAGCTAAAAATTCCTCTTGTTGAAGTCAATTTTGTAAAACAATATTGGAATGATGTCTTCAGGTACATGTGTTTATATATAAGCTTTTCATTTAATATGAAAACTTCATCGCTTTCAACATTTACAGCCATTTAACAGAACAGTATGAAAATGGTCATACTCCAAATCCAGATATTTTATGTAACAAATGTATTAAATTTAATCACTTCTATCATTTTGCTCGTACTGAACTTCAAGCAGATGCTATTGCAACTGGTCATTATGTAAAAACTAGTTTCGGTCCATATCTTGAACATTTTAAACCAAATACAAGTAAGTAAAAGCTTTTTTATATATAATTTGTATAATATTTATAACTTGCGTATGACCTGTAACACTTTTAAAGTGTGTTTCAGATGTACAGTTACTTAAAGCAAAAGATACAGAAAAAGATCAAACGTTCTTTCTGTCTCAGGTTCCTCAAGAACCATTACGATATTTCATGTTTCCACTTGGTGAATATTTGAAGAGTAGCGTTAAACAAATTGCTCAAGAGGCTAAATTGAATTTAGTCGCTGAGAAGAAGGAAAGTATGGGTATATGTTTTATAGGGAAACGAAAATTCGATGAATTTATATCTGAGGTGTAGTATAATAATTTTGTGTGAATATTTAAACTGGATCATTCATTAATTATTTTATAATATTTACAGTACATACATGATAAACCGGGAAATGTCATAGACTTGGATAGTGGTCAGGTAATAGGGCAGCATAAAGGTATACATCACAGGACTGTGGGTCAAAGAATCAAAATGGGAGGATTTCAGAATGCGTACTATGTATATAAGAAAGACACTGTGACGAATGATATACTCGTTGTACGTATACATATAATGATGTACTAATTATTTTCCTGGAGTAAAATGTTGTAATCTATGGTTTTATTAGGTATCAGGAAGAGATCATCCAGCATTGTATTCAGATTTGATAAAAACAGAAGCTCCTCATTGGATATCAACAGAACCGCCGGAATTAAATAGTTTTTGTAGAACACTGAATTGTGATTTTCGCTTTCAACATGGACAACCCATGATACCTTGTACAGTTCACAAAACTATAGACAATCGATTAATAATTCAAATTAGTCAACCTTTAAGAGCTCTTACAGTTGGACAGGTATTGTTTCCACGCACATTTATTCTTTTCCTTAGTTATTCATACCATAATCTTTAGTAAATGATATTTATTGTAATATTTTTAGTTTGCCGTTTTATATCGCGGAGAGGAATGTTTAGGCAGTGCTATCATATCAATTATTGGCCCATCATATTTTACACTAAACAAGGAAGTAAAGATAGAGTATTGGCATAATTACGAACACAGAGGGCAAGAAAAGCAGGTATGCAGTATATAATATTTTATACTGTCATATTGTATACCGTTTGTTGAGAAGTTTATAAACAAAGAATAAAGCACGTTTTACGAAAAAATAATTTTTATTTTTTTATTTTCCTTTCTTCATACTGTCGCATATTTAGCAAATAGTAATAAAATACGTTCTTTTAAATAGATGTCATAGAATAGTAAAAAAAAAAACGATCAGCTTTGAAAATAATTTGAAATTAGCCCTAGAACATTATTTTCTATTCCTGTAGAATATTTGGTTAGATAGTTTTATTATTGGAAACACGAAAAAGTATTCATTCTAGCGTATTAATTATAGATTCCATTACGATTTCCTCGACATTGAATTTTCTTTTTAAAGTACTATCTATGTGTAACGATGATGATCCCTGAAGAAAACGAACTTTATGGCTGTAACATAGTATACTGGAATTTTTTATCGAATCATGAAGATTGCATTCATAAAAGGAAACTTCGAGTTAACCGTGAGTTAGTCTACAAATTGAAATATAAGAAAAAAATTATTAAGTAATTAGCATTAACCGCAAACATTTTACTACATGACGTACAAATTACCGATACAAATTTAAATAACGCAATAAAGAACGTGGTAATAAATACTTAATGTATTCATTACTCTACCGTAATAGAATACTTTTTATCCAATCATGAATAAGTCTAATTTATTCGATACAAAGATTTTTTGTCTTTGTACTTAAAAACCGATTATTAATTATTAATGCAAATTCCTTTCGAAGACGTCATTATTTGCAACACATTAGATGCATAGTATAGATCAGTGATAAGACCGATCAAGTTTCCATTAGAAAGCTCATAAGTTCCGATGAACGTCGTGCTAGAGCGGCCGAAGCTAAATCAATTCGGGAATAGTTTAAAAATGCAAAAAGATAAAAAAATTAAAAATTTTCAAATTAAAACAATTGACTATCTATTAGCATTTAAACCATACACGGAGCATCATCCATATCTTCATCGCGTCGAATGAGTTCAAAGGCGGCAATCTTTAAGAGACAATAAAATCACCCAAACATAATAGTACAAAAAATCAGGATACACAGGAGCATCGTGGAGCTAATACGCTTACTCGGGACAACGCGGGAACCTATTTCATAGAGTTAGGAACAACTTTATGTCTCTGGTCGCAATCGGCTGGCACCTGTTACCTCAGAACCGAGCTCGTTAAACAACGAAGACTGAAATATCCTCGCGTCGAGGAACCTGAAACGCGTAACAGTGGAAGCTTAGCAATTGATCGCGCGTGCAGGACGGATGGAAACATCGGAAGTGCCTCGAGGACGATTAGCTCGTTCGCCTTTTGAAGTTCATACGTTCGTCTTGAAACGGCAATCGGTGCTGGCGATGAGAAAAGACTTAATAACGGCCAGGTCACGTGTAGAATGTAAAACAGCGCGACGCGTTATTGAACGATAACTGCAAGTTATTAGGGTCGATTGACGAGTAACTGGACGTAAGGAGTGCGTAAAATGGCTCTCGCGGTGTGTGTGCACGTATAGAGCTCCGCCTCGATTGTTGTTGCCATCGCCATTGGCGTTGACCGTCGACGTTACATATGGAAATTACTCCCGTACAAATGTCTCGCTGAGACTAATTTGACCGTACGCGCAATGTTACATTAACATTCGGTGCGGAGGATCGTTGCTGTACAATAGCTCTGTCTGCTTCAGTCTGTTCTCTTCTTCGCGGGCGTGCAGTGACGCCGTCATCTTTTCCGTCTTCCACTCGAGTGCTCCTGGTATTCGAACCAGAGTTTTGCCATGTAAATCACAAACTCGCTAGCATCAGTCGGTTGAGACGTGTTCGATCTGTTTCCGCTAGTTCTTGCTACCAGCTCGTGTAATTCGTGATAGTACCGTTATGAAGTAGACGCAAGCAGCAGGACCGGATTTACCGAAGGGGTGGGACTTGCTTTTCAGAAAAGATGAGGGGTGCCAGCACGTTGGATCAGTATAACGACGACGACCTCTTCAGCGGCGGCCCTTGTCCTTCGTGTCGATTGGCCATCAATAAAGAGACCGGTCGACTCAAGTTCGTAAGACGTTTCCGAATTCTATCTTACAGTCTATCTAGGAAGAGTATACACGAAAATTCAGATTGACCCTGGTAGTCAGATCCTTTGTCCATTTACGCCAGTAACTTTAAACGTCTGTTGGCTAAAACAGTCAGGCTAACTTCTTCGGAATTTTTTACGCCGTTCGGACACGTACAAATGTGGCTGTACTCTTGCTAGACAAATTGTGTACGAGATGAAGCGATAGTCCATGAACCGGCAATTTTGTTGGAACCGCAGGTGGTGCATGGGCGGTAACGACACTTGCCGCTTTCGCGTGAAGCTGATGCTGCTAATCCCCGCGTTGTTGCTGCCGATCACTATAATCTTCATTGCTCTGTCGCGATCCCAGGTGATCGGCAAGACTCCATATCATCGCACGTATTTGATCCACGCGACCAGGCGACAGGACGAGAGGACCGACGAAACTTTTCCGCGTAAGTCTATTGCCAAGAGTTTATTCAACGACGTGCTCGCAAAATGGACCTGATATTAACAACGTCCGGTTCGTTGGTTGCGAGTGAAGATCTGAATGGCGAAATAAAGTGCCAGGCTCGTCGCTTGATTTATCGATTGTTACTACAAAAACCATCTTAAACGCGTTTATTATATGACTTTGATATCTTTCTAAAAATCTGTTTGCATAGCACTTCATCGCATCACTGACGATTATGTGGATTAGGTACGTTGAAAGCTTTGAAAAGCATCTAAGATAGGTAGATAAATTTTTTTTATGGACGCAGTTCATTGGCGTGTATAAATTAATTTCATCGAAAATATCAGTAGGTTTCTATCATAGAAGTGGGTCCATTTTAAACAGAGTGTATCAGCAGTAAATTCTGTCGACAGCTACCAGCAGCAACGAGGCAGAGCGAGCCGGTGAAGAAGAGGAAGAAGACCGAATCCTAGTACCTGGAATGAAAACAAGTTACGTGCCGGTGGAAACGCAACTTCCGCCACGGCAGCTGCAGCGACGCAAGAGGGAGCTGAATGGGGTACTTTATCCACAAGCAAATTCAACAAATTCACAATCGGTCGCGATCTAGCTAATACGATACTGTTCACAGTATTCGTTACTTTCGCTCTCGTGCATCGTCTTTACACTCTCATCAAAAGCTTACCTTCATACGTCCGCCTTCTCGAGCCTACACATTCGTTAGCTTCGAATCCGCATCGGCACATCAATCGGCTAAAAACCGTCCGGGAGAGGACGAACGATCGTTTTCAGAACAGCTGGGCACCAAAATCTCGTTTCCCAGGATTTTATATCCGTGTCGACACGACAGCAGCATCAAGCACTGGAATATGGCGAACGATCTTCTCGGGTCTGACGTCGATAACGAGAATCGCGAGGGGTTGTCGCAGAACGAACGGAAATGCACACGTGTGAGCGGCGATTAGAGTCTTTTTTTTATTATTGTTTAATCTCATTTGGAATTGACAACGATTTTAAATTGGCTATCGGTAGCGAAAATGCTTTATCACTTAACGATGCTTGTATGAAAGGGAAAATGTTTGTATCATCGTTGCAACGTTGAATTATTGTCAAAGATTTTAAAAATTGTTAAGATATGGTCTTAAATGAAGAGAGATTGAAAAACTATTTCAGTAGCGAAAGAGATATTTCGTCGGATATCGTGCGTAGCAACGTTAATTAGCGTTAATCAACATTAAATTAGCGTTACCGGTATAGCGTTTAAGTATCGATCGTCTAACTGCCAGTCCTCTCGTTTCGTGCAAGGGTAATTACATTCGATGTATGTTCTTTTCTACAATTGGGACGATATATTGCTAAGACGAACGAAGAATAACCCATTGTATTTCAATTTTTAAGTAAGGCACGCGCGATTGATTCGATCAAAGGGATTTCGAAAAATATTAAAATATTGTTGATTTATCTTGTGCAGATAGAGTCGATAGAGTACAATGCCGAGGAAACGGACGATCAGAGCCCCGACGAAGATCTGGACAACTTCTTGGACGACTATTACCCCGAGGTGGAAACTGACGAGATCAAAGAAAATTCTGAGATACAGAACAATGATTATCAAGAGTTAGTATTGTCCGGTATTAATAGATGGTGTCTCTCACTTTGAGAATCCGTGAATTATTTTATAACTATTACCTACAATTCTCTATGCTTGTTAAATCCATAAAAATGTGACTTTCGTTTGTCAGATACAGCGAGCACACGTACGACACTCACAAGAAAGAGGAACCGCAATCGAAGTTCCACGGAAAATACGACGACAGTTCTCAGGATGAGTCGGACGAGGGCGAACAAGGTGGCAGACACTCGATTTCCATGGACGATTCGGACACCGATTTACCGATCACCGACGACGAATGGGAGGACGAAACCAGCACGGATTTTCACGCGTTCTGGAAGGGCGAGGGGAACGCGTGGGCCATCAGGAAGGCTCAAGGTACACTTGACACGTTGTTCCTTCAGCAGCTCTGCGTAATTTCTGCTCATACGCTTTTTAAGAAACAGATATTCGCCGCAGCAAAAATCATGCTCAAGTACATGGACAAGAGCGCCGATCCCTGCGAGGACTTCTATCAGTATGCCTGCGGGAATTGGGCAAGGCATAATCCTATACCGAAGGACAAGGCCGCCTACGACACGTTCGAGATGATTCGGGAATCGTTGGACTCCGTGTTGAAAGAGCTCCTCGAGGATCCGATACCCAGAGGCATTGAAATGAACACGAACGATGCCACGATCAAGGCCAAATATCTCTTCCAAAGTTGCATGAATTACGGTAAATTCATCCTGAATTAAAAATGTTATTACGTACTTCGTTTTATTAACAATGTCGAGTTTTAACGCGTGAAATGTGGCTAGAGATCTTGGAGCAACGCATGGAGCGGCCTCTTATACAGCTCTTGGATGAACTCGGAGGGTGGCCTATCTTGAGACCGAATTGGGACCCAGAGAAATTTGATTGGTTACTATTGGTCGCACAACTACGACTTTATAACAACGATATTCTTATTTCTGAGTGGGTTGCGCCGGACATCAAGAATAGCGATCAATACGTCATACAGGTAGCACTATGAATTCTTTATAAACTCTAGCAAGTTCTGTTTTATGGTTATCAAGTAACTATATCTTAATGTGACAATCGTGCGATGAAAATACACGGTCGAAATAGTGTAGCTAAGTTTTGTTATTGTTTAGCTACTTCGTCTTAGTCTCTGTATTTTGTCTCTTCTCTATCCCTCGACTTAAAAATAGTTCTAGCGATTAAATGATTACAGTTTGATCAAACGTCCCTGGGTCTTCCTACGAGAGATTATTTTCTTCAGCCATCGAACACGATCTACCTAAAGGCCTACAAGAATTATTTAATAAAGATCGCGACGCTGTTAGGCGCATCCTTGAAAAACGCTACCATTGACGCCGATGAATTGATCGAATTTGAAACGAAATTAGCCAAGGTGCGTGTTTCGCGTTTCACGATTTTAGTTTCTCTACTTCCGTGACAATTTATTTGGCATTTTTACAGATCACCTCTACCCCCGATGAGAGGAGAAACGTTTCGGAGCTGTATCAGAGAGTGAGCATCGGGGAACTGAGGACTCTGGTGCCACAGATCAATTGGCATCGATATTTGACGATCGTTTTAGCACGTCCAACGAACGTTTCGGAACCAGTCGTTGTCTACGCCTTGCAATACATTCAGGATCTGGTGAATCTGTTGTCGAAGACCAGTCCACGGTATTGTTCCTTAAGCAAAGTAATACTGGAACGTAAATAATGGCCCTAGAAAATGATACACGCGAATAAATATTAAATTTGCAAACACAAAAGTCGATTTTTTTAAATCTAATTATTGACTTCCAGAACTATCGCAAATTATCTCCTCTGGCGATTCGTAAGACATCGAGTGAACAATCTGGACGATCGTTTTCAAGAAGCTAAACAAAAATTCTATTATATCCTCTTTGGAAGAGAACAAGCACCGTCAAGATGGAAAAACTGTGTGGCACAGGTGAACTCCAATATGGGGATGGCTGTTGGCTCGATGTTCGTGAGGAAGTATTTCGACGAGAAGAGCAAAAATGACGTACGGACTCTTTTGTTTCTTATCTGTTATAAACGTTCGCTAATTTTCAATGTTATCTTTTTGATGTAGACCTTGTCGATGACTCGGGAGATTCAACGATCGTTCAGGGAGCTGCTGAATCAGACCTCCTGGATCGACGACGAAACGAAAGAATTGGCCACCGAGAAAGTAAACGCGATGTTGTTGAGCATCGGCTATCCCGACTTCATCCTGCAGCCCGAGTTGTTAAATGAGCGTTACAAAGATGTAAGACTCAGAGTTGACGTTCTCGGAGATTAGATAATTCGATGAATGAGATCGTTGTGTAAACGTATTTAATTTACGCCGGTCTTCCAGGTCGTGATTCGTCCGGACAAGTATTTCGAGAACACGTTGAATATCTTACAGCATTTGACCAGAGTCGAACAGGATCGTCTAGGTAGTCCCGTTAACAAAACGTTATGGAACACAGCGCCGGCAGTCGTGAACGCGTATTACAGTCGCAGCAAGAACAGGATAAGTCAGTCTCCATTTTGAAATTGATTCGTGTACGATTCAACGCGTCACGATTTTTCTGTTATCTCTTTATTCGATAGTTTTCAGCGACACGCAGAAAGTCTTCACTAATTGTCAAATTACTTTCCACCTTCAGTGTTCCCAGCCGGCATACTACAGCCGCCATTTTATCACAGATACTTTCCACGGAGCCTGAATTACGGCGGAATCGGTGTTGTGATCGGCCACGAAATCACTCACGGCTTCGACGATAAGGGTCGACTGTTCGATAAGGATGGTAATCTACACAGATGGTGGAAAGACGAAGCTATTTATGGCTTTCACGAACGCGCACGGTGTCTTATCGGTAAGTGACGGGCTTTGTGTCCCTTAACTACTTGCCTTGAACTTTCGTTTGTCAGTTCGGGAACTATTTAATCTTTTAGACCAGTATGGCCATTATACCGTAAGCGAAGTTGGAATGCAAATAGATGGAATCAATACGCAGGGAGAAAACATTGCCGACAATGGTGGCATCAAACAGGCTTTTAGGGTGAGAACTTTTCGTTTCTTACTTCGCCAAATAATTTGGAATAACTGTTGGTACTAGAAATAAAAAAAGTTTTAAGATAAGTATATAAAAAAATTAACAAATTTTCAATGATCACCTAGTGTGAAGTTACTTGACGTATTGATAAAGATAAGGGGTCTGTCCAACCCCAGATAAGAATTTCAAAGAGCAAGTTCTTCAATATATATTTTGCAAATTAAATTGTTTTCTAGGCTTACGAACGATGGCTGAGATCAAACGGGGACGTCAACGAGACTCTGCCCGGCCTGAATGCGACAGGAAAACAATTATTCTTTTTGAACTTTGCTCAGGTGTGGTGTGGCTCGATGAGACCGGAAGCTACCAGGAATAAATTGAAGACCGCGGTGCATTCGCCCGGCAAGTTTCGCGTGATCGGTACTTTGTCGAATTCGGAGGACTTTGCCGAAGTATTTAATTGCCCGCTCGGTGCGCCCATGAACCCGGTAAACAAATGCTCGGTTTGGTGACGAGCCGTGAACGCTGCTTATATCGACAAGCTTATCGATCGTGAATCGAGTGAATCCACGCGGTGAATCAGAGCAACGCGACAATAAAGGAATTGATATCTTGTTGTCTGATCAACCGACGCCACGGTGGAAGATGTAACGATTGCAATCAATCTTTACACGTTATTATTATCAGACCATATGCTTGTAGTTCATGTTATAGAGCATCGAGCTTCGCGTTTGAGGATTAGAAACGCGGCCAGAACGACGAAATAATGGAAGAATGCGAACGATAGTCGAACGGACGACCAACAGTCATGCAATGCAATTTGTAACTAAAACGTTCGATAAGTGAAACACGCTGTGTAGCGATGAATGAAAATTAATTTCGAGCAGTTCGCGTTACTGCAACGTGCCTCGTAGATGCTAAAAAAAAACAGCTACGCCGTTTGATCGCTCGTTGAAATTATAAAATATCAGAGACAAATAATAATTTCAGACAGTGATAAAAATCTTTACAATCTATTTCCCTGTATATCCACACACTACTACATGTATTGAATTCTTTCATCGTTCTATTAGTTTACGCTTCGTGTTATCTTTACCTGATTTCGCGGAATTATCCGAGCCTCTTGGATCACTCGTTACATCCACGTGTAATTCGTACACATACTATGGATATAAACGTTCACGTTACATTCGCAAAAGTTCGAAATAAGAAACGGAGGAAGAGATCGTTAACGTTCCAATGCCTTGCATACATTGTCCTTGCATGTATGTCGAGACACATACATACGTACGCACATGCACACCTACACACATCATACGCGCGAAGAAATCGTTTATTGAGTAAATAACTGTGCCATAGTTTTCTCGGTTTCGTTCCTGCTCGGTTTACAAATCTTTAGTTTCGCCATTACAATTGAATAGAATAATTAAATTGTTGAGTATCGCGAACAACGTGTCACACGATTACGACTCGTATGAAAATCGTATGTTCAAGGGTGACTTAGGTTTCTTTCAGTTAGGGGGAAATGTAAGGGATGAAATGTCCGTTCGCCTTGTTTACCCGAGTTCTTTGCTCGCGGAAGCGGGAGGCTCCAGGAATTTTGGGATTTAGGAAATTGAGAATTGGCGAACCCCGTCTTTCGTGAAAGAAAATTGTTAGAGATTCCCTTCCTACCTCCCCCAACCAAGAAAAATCTATGCTGTACCCGAGTGTACAAAATTCGTGGCGTTGATAAAAAAGGAAAAAGTAAAACTTTGTAAACGTTTCTCGCAAGGGTAAAAAATATTATAAGGAATGAGCTATCTGTTCGTAAATGCAATATCGATTGACTATCTTGCCGCGTTGTACTATACCTCTAAATGACATTAAAATACTTCAGTCAGAAGAAACAGCTCTCGAGTACGTCTCGACGAATAAACTTTCATTATTATTGACCCGTCGAGGTTACGATTGGTTTTTTTTTTCCTGATGCCTCATTCTTCTACGAGGAAGATACTTGCATACGACAATACGATTCATCGTCACGCACGCTCGTGTAAACTCGCACGCTCACGGAGAATCGGGGCAGAAAGTTTTCCACGTATTTATACAGTCCTATCTTTACAGTTTATTTACGTATTGCCTTTTTTTGTATCGATTAATTGGTTGAAATAGCATGGAAAAATAAAAAATCGTACATACATCGAAGTTCGGTCAATTAGTTAGTATAAAGCAAATCGAACGAAGCGGACAATCCTGTGCGCGAATAATGTTCCGAGTTGACACGACTGATACCGTGAATCAAATTTCAGCGAAAAATATTCCCTGGCTTTTGTCGGTAGTTACAAAAGTTACAATCACTTTGTCGTTTGAACGTACGATTCGTGCGAAACGGTAACATGTAACTTTCGACGACTGTGTGCTTCATACTAATTAATTTTTCGTTTCATTCGTAGCAAGGGTTTAAACGCTCGGTTACAAGAGACGTATTTGCAGTCGTATAAGTTGTACTAACAAATCAGGAATTTTCTTTTTACGAATATCGTCGTCCTGCGTTACTGACGCACTTTGATTCTTTACCTTGTCGTTTCCTTCTTTCAATCAGTATACGCAAAATCGTTAGTCTCAGCTTTACACACATATGATGCTCATATACCCGTATAATTAAAAGTACAGTGTACGCCAAGGGTCCAATGTAGGTTTCCTTTAGTCAAAAAATGACGGAGAGTTTTGAATGTTTGAGAATTTGGTAATTTCGGGAATTTGAAAATTTCCAGGATTGTTATCAGATTTCCTTGATATTCCCCAATACCAAAAGGAAGTTAATTCCTTCAATTCAAAGGAAACCTACATCACTCAATTGTACATAATGTAACACGTTTGTCAAAAAATTTCGATGTCACAAGCGAACAAAATATAAAGTTGCCTAGATTAATTCCATTTTTCGGAAGAAATAACATACGAAAAATATAATATAATATAATATATGTATGGTGAGGAATAATAAAAGATATCCTCGCGTACGTTCGAAGGCGAAAAAGGAAAGAACAAGAGTAGCTATAAATTTTATAAAACAATTCGCGTATCGAGTTAACAGTGTCCTCGATCTTGCATGCACCCTGCTTCAAAGAAAACACGCTTAATCCGCCATCGTTACTCGAGACATTTTTCCATTTGCTTGTTACCGCGGATCGCGTTATAAACATATATAATTCTCGTGCGTGATATTTGAAATACCACGGTAGAAATTCGATGACCTTAATTCTATTTTTATGTATAACCGTTACAAATTATACGGAGAGGTTTGGATCCTTTTTTTCATCCTCTATGACGCGTTATCAAAATTGGCCTATTAAATATATATATAAATATATGTATTTATATATATGTTTCGCCAGTGCTAATATCCGTCCGACTAATTAAGGTCGAGTGAAAATTATACCTTAATTTCTTGTTTTCAACTCCTCTATTACCACCATTACGTATACCTATCGCGCTAACGAGCATCCTCACTTGTGCAGAAACTGGTACTCCAAAATGTCCTCTTCATCTGGAAAAAAAAGAGAAACGGACTGTCTTATGTTTTAGTTTCATAGCGTGGCTCTTTGCTGGCTGCGCTAAAAGGACATACTATATGTATATATACAGGGTCACAGAAAAAGAGCGACGACAGTGGTCGTAATTCTACGCGTGCCAGCTATTCCTATCGCGATATGTTCGAATTTCGTTGCAAACAAAATGTATTTTTATCTCGGAAAGGTGAGCGTTTGCCGAGATATCTTTACACGATATATTTTCATTATTAAAATTGGCACAGTGTTTTGAAACTTCTCTGGAGGAATATTCTATTACTTGCACTGTGTCTTCAACGAATAATGGGAAAACTTGGGGAGAGACTATGGAGGTACTTCTTAGGATCACACACGAAGAGTGCCGACTTCGCATTTCCTATTAACTGAATCTGCAACTTTAGATGATCAAATATATCACTTTTTCTAAAAAAAAAATAATCACATATGTATAGTAACCCTGTATATATACCTGTGGGAACGGTCTCGATGTGACTAAAAAAAATTGCCAAAGATAACAGGGGATTTATAGTGTGATACAGGTAACGAAACTACGTGTTTGCCTTGTATACGATTTATGCAATAGCATTACAAACTCTATCGACAATACATACGAGACAGGTGTTCTCACTACTATATAGATTCGTGTAGACGCATTCGCAGATTATGAAACATACTCGGATGCTGGTACGATGCTGCAGTTACTCGAAACAAGCACTACAGTGGCAAAAGAAAGAACAGAAAAAGATTTCAAGACAAATTCGTGGATGCATTTGCTTTAACTTGGTCTTAATAATACGTATACAAATAGTTTTTACTTGAACCAAATTGAAATAGTATGTACTTCTCCAAACGCAACATGAAGCAAGAAGTTTATCGACTGAGCGAACAGGTCTGTAGTGTATAATCTAGGTTGATAATGGATATTAATTAAACCTGGGTAAGTTACTCTCTAATTGCAGTGACGGGCAGCGATTGGTCGCAGGACACAGAAAACGATGTATTGCATCGAATTTTGTTATTTGATAAATCGAGAATTTAGAAAATCGGTGATTTAGGAATTTGAGAATTTGGAAATTAATTAACAGGGAAGATTGGATCTTGCCCATCACTGCTCTAATGTATCGGATAAAAGTTTGATGGTCTTTTAAATGAACTGGAATTACCGTAGTACTTAGTCTAAGTTGATAGTGGATTGTTAATTAAATATAGAAAGTACTTTCTAATGTTTCGGATCGAAATAAGAAGATACGAAAAGAAAAGGATGAGTCAATCGCGGTGACTAAATAAAATACACTCACAGATATTGCCTCTGCTATTGTTGTCCAAATCGCTAGTACGAGTTTCCTCGTGCATACGCCGTTCTGCGTTGACCGTCAGCGCAGCACAAGGCACAAAAATGACCCGATTACGTCTCTGACATTGATGTAATCCACGTAACGCGCAACGTAAAGTTGCAAAGGGAATTGAGTCGTTTTGTATGTTATGACAGAAAGCAGCAAGTCCTTTTATAGCGGCACAATAAATAGAAAATAAAATCAACCAAATTCGATAGTATGTCTGTGAGTCACAAAATTTTCATGTATAATTTCACTTCCTCCATTCTCGGTTATCGTTTAACGAAACATCGTTGTATTAACAATTTTGCGTTTCTCAGACATACTGTACAGCCTGTCTGCAACATAAAATATGTATATATTTTACAGAATAATTATATAATAGTCGGTATCTTAATTTTTTGTTAATTACCCTCTTAAATATCGAATTACATAATCGGTGGTGAAACGAAATACACTCGTTGAAATTAATGATTAAGTGACAGCGTGCAATTTTCCAATGAAATTTTTTATTTCGTTCCAAAAACATACTTCCTACTATACACTGCTATTCTCGTAGCAAAAGTCTCCAGTGTTTGATTATTATACAAAAAAAGTACGATATAAAAGGGTTACTATACATTTTGGAAAATTGCACGGAAGTTTCAAACATGGTTCCATGTTACGAATAATATTATTTATATGTTTGATAAATATTTAGAAAGTAATGGAAATGGTCATTCGTGTAAATATAGAAATATAGTAAAATCGATATAAAAAGGAGAAACGTTCGAAAAAAACATTATACCATATTTGAAATATCTAGTCTTATATTAACGACGCGAATGCACTTCTGTGCATCGATTGTAAATATCTTCTAGCGGCATTTAAGAAAGAAAACGAAGAGAGAAAAGAAGAGCACGTTGTTTCGATACGAGATACGCTAAATAAAAAATTTACATGATAATAACGCAACGGCAAGACGCAATGAAATGTTACAAAGTTTGTTGAAATTAAATAAGCTTGTGTATGTAAGATGCAGAAGATAATTCGTATTGTAAATAATGATGACATCAATGAAACATAAACGATTAAGAAATGCATACACCTGGAAAGCACGTGTATTAAATACATGGTGTCTCAAAATGATTGCAAATTGACAAGTACTGGAACCCACTTTTTCAAATTTATCAATTTCCACATTTGCAAATTTGCGAATTTGACAAGTCTAATAATTTAGGGATTTTGAAACTTAAAAATCTACAAGTTTACAAATTAAATTCTCTAAAACACACTGATTCCAATCCAAAGGAAGTCCATATTGCACTCGAGTATACACAGAAGAAACAACAGATTCTTCGCGTTAAAATAAATCAAAAACTACTTTAGTATTTAGTATATTACAAAACGGTAAAGGACTTTTGATTTATTTTAATATGAAGAATCTGCAATTTTCGCGGTGTTCAATCATGTTGAGACAGTCAGTACATATATAAATTATAGACGCAGTTCATTATGTTTTTTTCAGTACTTTCTAACACTGATAAGATGGCACATTTAATATGAGCATAATTCGTTCTATTTACATATTGTCGAATCTGTGATGCAATACCACATAACATAATTGTAAACAATCTCTTTCATTACCAAATAATAAACTTGAATTAGTAGGAATACAATAAAAAATTCGTCCTTTACGCATGGACCAGTTTTAAATGATTCACCAATAATTACCCAAACATACAATAACATATTGTATATTTTGTTTGTACATTTACATATATATATATACATACATATATATATATATTTTTGTTTTGTTTATAGCAGATTACCCTTAGAACGTGTGTTTTTAAAAAGCAATAATTAGTGAATCATTTAATATTTTCGACACAATATCCTCTCGATTTTTAAAGAAATAGCTGCCCCATTGTCGTAGACAATCCTAGAACGCAAGCAATGGAAAAATATTAATAAAGATACGTACCTTTCGTAATAAAATTATGTGTATAATTTACATGCATTACATAGCGAATTGTTGCAATAGTTTATTACTTGAATTCGTCGACGTAAACTGTGTTATTTACATGACCATGCTTGTGCTCTACTATCTTGTGCGATCGTGCTTTACATAAACAATTACAACGTAATATATTTATCATAAAGCGTGCATTATAGTGTATATATATAATAACGTATTATTATTACTGATATTAAATACTGAATTTCCCGTACAATAATAATTGTAGCAGTCTCGATTTGCTGAATGCATGATAAATTTCAACACAGTAGTTGCATATCTCATGCAAAAAATAGCAGCTTCATTTATTTAATGAGAAAGTGTAAATATACGATTCAGTTTCAAATTTGTTTAAATGTACGACTTTGCATAAAACACTTAACTACATCTGATTGGTTTAAAGGGAAAGTAAACGTTGTTAAATTTTATACTGATAAAGTAATTAAAAAAAAGTGAACTGCTACAAAAAACTAACGGATTTAAATAACATTGTACATTATTGTTATAGTATAAAGATACCTTCTTCAATGTTCGTTGCATTAAAATCTTATACACCGATGCAACCTCTTTGAATTGTATTAGCATATATATATGTACACGTTACATGCAAATATTTTCACGAATGCGAAATACACTTAATGAGAAAACGAACTTTAAACACGTTCTTATTATCAAGTACATAATACAAAGTGGAATGCAAAGTTGAATCGACATGTATAAACAAATTGTTCAAATCTCTATTACGAATGATATAAACCTGTAAAACAAGTTGAATTGGGCAGTGAATAAATACTTTGAAATATCGATTCTGAACGATAGAAGACATGCATCATTAACAATTTGATATACGTGTTAATGGAAAAAAATTGGAACAGTAATATTAAAAGTGGAACAAAGAGAACATCTAATATTCGCTTGCAAGATCTTGTACAAATTGTCGCATTAAAATGTTTTCGAAGTATTCATTCAAATGTTGAATTTATATGATTGATTGTTTCTTTCTGTCCAAATTTATAAATCATCTATTTACAACACCGGCATCTACATAACATCAACAAAGAATTCACAAGGATTTCCCATCGCAATGCGAAATGACTGTCTACTACCAGATAAGTCTTGTTGATTTTGTTGATTTCCTGAACCAGTTCCTGTCTGCACAGACTGTTCAGAACCGCTGGAACGACTGCGGCTACCGTTCGACCTCTTTCCGTTTGAACCATTCCCGTTGCCGGAATTCTTACTTGGCATAGTTGGCACTGATGGAATATGTAATTCGGATTCAGACGCTGAGGAACAGGATTTCAAATCGTGAATAGGTTCTTTGCAAATGTGTTCACTACCTGCGCTGCTTCCTCCTAATAAAACATATAAGCATGAAAAATATATTGTACTTGTGTCAAATTAATTTTAGTGGAATTGTGTGTCTCACCTGAACCACTGTGAACACTTTCTTCGCGGTGATAACCATACACAGTCGGTTCATTGGTGAAGTTAAATGGCATTGGACTGTAACCAGTTGCAGAATGAGGTGCGTATGTCCCTGAATAAGGCATGTCCCAAGCGTTTGGCGGAGGTAATGGTCCAACAGTATCGCAATCTAGTTTCATGCTACTCATGGCTGAACATAAATCACCAAATATATAGTAACATTGTTCAGAAAATGTTATTTTGTTCACTGTATGCCTAATGAAACCAGCTTTTAGCATAAGAGAGGCATATTTCCTTGCGTCACGACGATCGATAAATCCTTCTACGTGAGTATGAAGCCAATCCACTACATCTGCTCCAATAAATGCATTTGGTATTGTTATTTTAAGCCACATACGATCACGAATTTCCAATCCTGAGTCAGGTCGAGCCATAGCTCGTACTACTGTTGGCATATCGGTATTGACCGTAAGGTGAAGTTCTTCTAATGGTCCTAATGAAAATATTACTCGCTTAGGATTCGACAACTTACGACCTGTTTTATGATTTATTTTGCAAATTATAACAACTCACGTTCTGTGTCTGGCAATGTGCTTGCAAGGCTACTTGACGTTGATGTTAATGTCGTAGCACTTGGTGGACGCGGAGGAAAACCTTCACCCCTTATAGCAGCTGTATGTGCTACCCAAGCACCAGGATCTATAGGTCGTACAGGTTCTGTACGTGGTATTGTGAAATAACCTTTCGGATTAGGATCCCAGCACTTTGCAACAACTAATTTAATTGGTCTAAAAGTTGTGTTTATGGTTAAAGTAAAATACTTTATAAATTTCTCGTTTATTTATCGCCAATCTACCCACGAATTTGAACATACCCTGGTTTCTGAACTACTTCACGTAATACTTTAACTGCTTCATCATTAGACATATTCTCGAAGTTAATATCGTTTACTTGAAGAATCATGTCACCAGGTTCTATTCGACCGTCTATAGCAACTGCACCCCTACACAAAATCATGATACATTATGTAAAGAAGTTTCTGTTAATAATGATATATATGTATTTTATCAAATACTCCGTTCTAATGATTCATTATACAGAGCAGCTTGTAGAAAAATTCATACTGAAATTTAAAACATACCCTTTCATTATGGAACCAACATAGATCCCCCCATCTCCTCCTTTATTACTTTGACCAACAATACTAATTCCGAGGAAGTTAACAGTATCCATGTTCAATGAAACTGTTATAATATTTAAAGACATTGTACTGTCTGTGATACTGCTAAAGGATGATGTTCTAGACATAGGTGGTAATCTGTGACGCCTTCTTCTTTGTGGTCTACGTCGATCTAATTCAAATACAAGTGTTTATTTGTGTTCCTAAATTTTGGTGCTGCTAATAAGAATATATTTACCTAAGGTAGCTCTATCAACTGTGCTACTCATGTTGGTGTGTCTGCCAGTTGTTGATGTTATACGGCTACTCGCATCGTCATCTGATTCTAAAAATGTTGTTGTCTCTAAATCGGAACTTAAAATAGAAGCAGTCTCATAACCATGGCCTGATCTATGTTTTGAGTGACCATTTATACGAAGCCCTAAATCAATAAATAAAAATAATATTGAGGTAATAAAAGCTTCCTCCAGTTGTTATTTCTTGTACAGACACTACTATGGCAATGATACAGTTTCTAACAATTAGAAACAGTTTAAAATAATTAAGGACATACCATTATATTTATTATATTTTTCATATTTATCTGAATGATGTCTCGAACTTTTATGTAAATGATGCCCTTGCTGACTGCTTATCATACTTTCAGTTTCAGTCAGAGTATCATCATGTGAAAGTGGTGGTGGACCACGATTTGTGTGACCTGGTGTCACGTGATCAACACGATCATGTTTTGCTTCGCTATGTGCCACTGAATCTGTGCACTGTGATGCACCGTCTGATACATTACTGCCTTCAGCGGACACCAACTATTGATATACAAATTCATTTCTTTATTAGGATTTGTGATTATTTTTTTTTATCTAATAAACAGTTTTTACCAAATATTTTTATAGGAAAAAATATATGTCAACAAATTTATATTAATGTATGATTGTAATGTATAGTATGAAATTCCATTAAAGTAAATGTTAAATTTATTTCTACCTTTATTATCTTGTAAATGTATTTCAAAAGTTACACAACTCAAAGATATCTTAAATTTGTTAAAAAATAATTTCTTGTTTCTCTTAGAAAATGTCTTTTGAGTCGTGTCACTTTTAATATATTTGCAATACACTAATGTAATTATTTTATACATGCTTTCAGACTACGAATATATCTGTCTCATAAGTTTTGTGGATACACGAATAATCACAAAACTTGTACACATAATTTATTAACTATATATAATACTTCAAAAACCATTGCTGTTAAAGATAATATTTCAATATTCATGCACACCACGATTTCTCTAATAACTAGAGCATAAAATATATTAATATTTTCCAAGGATCTCACCCAAGAAACAACCCGTCCATTGAAACAAGGTAGGTGAGCATCATCATCTACAATTTCTTCCTTCACCACACTGTCAAGAAAGAATACAATCAGTTTTAAATTACTGCATCTAATTAATAATTTCATAAAAAGAATTGAAGAATTGAAATAATCTTAAAAATATACGGATAAACGTAACAAATTAGGAATACGAATGTAGTAATAACAAAAAATGTATAAATAACGTAATTAAGTATTGTTTATAAAGAGATGCTGTAAATTTCTCAAAGTACAACGTATCGTAATGAGGATATTAGCTATTGAAATTTTCTCGAAAATTGATTCGAACAAACTGTCAAAAAATAATCACCGAATAAGAAATAATTGCCAAATAATAACTCTATCACGAAAGCGGATACTGTTTAAATCGTAGGGCATTGACTCTGTCCGAAGATGAAAGATAATCTGTCTCGCGACGATGACAGTAGACAATTGTGCAACAAAAGAAGTACAAGTGCAGAAGTCGAAAGACACGCGTATCGATACGATGCTTACCCAAAATCATCGTCCATTGATTTGAAGAAATACTTATAATTCGGCCGATTTAAGACATTTTTAAAGTCGGCTAGAGTGACCCTTTCCGGTGAGATAGTGAGCTTCACCAGGTAAGGGGTTTCCTCGTCGTCAATGTGATAAATGATTTTAGTCTCTTCCATTGTCGATACTCTATTTTATTCTACGTGCATTTGCAATATAACCGATTCACCGAAAGCCCACTGTGGCGGCTCACTCCTACGTTCGTCGCCACTAGACGGCGCATAACATCGAAACTGGCTTTCTCGCTAGTGCTCGACGAGCCCTCCGATTCCTACAAATAGTTCCTGTCCATCCCTACCACGAATGCCCGTGTTTAAGGCACGGGCCTGCTAGAATACCTTACTGACACACGATAGTTCACTAGCTTTTTAGCATGTCCGGACGAAACGCGCGCTCTCTCTCCCTTCCTGTCCCTTACTTTTCCCGAGCCTCACCAACCTAACAGCTTCCGCCGCACACCACACACTGACAACCACACATCTATATATGAACAATTCTCTTAAACCAATATGGCGCGCGTCACTGTTTGAGCCGAAAGAGGGAGACCCCTCTCTTGCGCGTTGCACACGTTGGTTTCTTCTCCAAGTACTTTTTCGAATTTATGTGAACTCTTGTAATGCATAACATTTATTACGGCTACGCGCGACAAATTACGACGACGAACCCGTGACAACTATTCCACGAGACTCGCACAGCGCGCACGCGTCGTTTGTAGTGTTTTGTATCCTTGTTGCTTCCGATGAGATGATTTTTAAACGTATTGTCAACATTTATAGAGATGGCGTGGTAAAATCGGAATCGGTGATTTTATCACAGTGATCAGAAAATCAAGATCGTGATTAAAATTCATTCACAACCGTTATCCAGAAGATGGCGTTTATGTGCCGTTTCACGTCGACTTGTGATGATCGGTTAGTATTCCGCTGACTCCCCTTAGCGGAAGTACAAGGACGTCAATTTAATTTTCACCATTACTCATATCAAGTTTTTATATATTTATATGACATTCTGAACATATTTATATTATAATATATTACTTATAAGATGATAAGAAATAAATTACAATATAAAACTAGAAGGCAGGTTACTTTCGTGTATACGTTACATTAGCGATGAATTTTATGAACATTCCTCGGACAAAGATTAAAGAAATTAAAAATTGAACTTATACTTACAATTTATTTATTATTTTCAATTTTTCCTTTCCTTTCTCCTAGTAAGGAAATTATATTACCGTTGCTTTTGGAACATATTACAATATAATAGATATATGTATAGCCTAAGAACATAATTCGTGAAAAGTGACAAGAATTCTCTCTATCAATCAGAAGCGATCACAATGAATCACAAATCACTGTGAGAAATCACCGTGATTGGGAATGAACGTGATCGAATCACGAGTGATTCAAAAGTAGCAGTCCACGCCATCTCTAATCAACATCCTTGTCGACATTACATGGACTCGCGACGATCGGTTCGACACTAGACGGTACACCCAAGAATTGAAAATGAAAGAAGGTAGAAAGACGATCCGGAGTTTCATTTTTACACCCACTGCGTTATTCGATGGCTACTTCATCAGATGGCATTGCTGCATTGTAGCAGACGGCGGTCTTTTTTAAAGAATCGTCATGAGCGAGTTTGGCTACTAGTGAACTCGATAGTAAACGTAGCGAGATCTTTATATCTTACTAAGATCCATGTTGCATTAAATAATGCCCGCAAAACGTGTTAAAAGAAGAACATAGAAATGAAAAATTACGTGCATAATTTCTCTTGTATTATCGCAGATCTCGTTGTTCACTTATAATTGAATAAACTATCGTCAGATGCCGCTGAGAATCGTATTTTCAAAGCGTTTGAAGATAATAGGAATTCTTCGTTATTCAGAACAAATCAGATGCTCGCGTATCGCATCCTTTTATAGCCGTTTAATTTCCACGCATGTTCACACCCTCTCATTAAGCGGTAATTCTATTCATTATTTTCATTTTTCCCTTTTTTTAGGGAGACAACAAAAAGTTCTGTACTGTAAGGCTTTCAATAGGAGGCCGTCAGGCTACGACTTAATTATACAGCTGCGCGAGCGGAAGAAATGAGATTTTAAATGAATATAAATCGCGCGCACGAGACACGCAGGTAAATCGCGTTGTATCCCTGAATGAATGAAATTATACCAGGGACCGGTTTTATTATCAATTCATTATCGCCAGTCATTAAGTAATGCTTTCCTTGTAGATGATATGAATGCACTACGTGCGAGGAGATATGTAATTATAAAACATTGATGCGCCGTACAGTCGTAACTTTGGACGTTTTGTAAGATTGAAAATTTCTACATGCGTGTTTGTGAAACCTGTCATTTTATTTTTACACATCTTGCGTATTCTGAATGTGTTGTATTGATTTTTTTTTTCAGGCGTAACACTGTCGTGTGGTTAGTTTACTCTCATATACGCATTATAAATGCATAAATGTCCACGATTTGGTGATAGTACATTATTAATTGCGTATCATCGAAAACTTTATCGACCGATAAAGTCATGAACGTTCCGCAAATCAATAATATTCAAATTCATCTTGAGTCTTTCTTCGCGACTGAGAAATTATCCGTTTATGGGCTTAGATTTCGTTAGTGGCAACAGATTCGACAAATATATTCCATTTATCGTGCCACATAGCCAAAGCCCTTTCCTTTTCCTCCTCGGTCATGGTACTGTAGGAAATAGAATTCATAGCCACTTGTTTGAGAGCTCGGAGATCGGCATGGGCGGACATGAGTGCCATGAAAGCTTCATAGAAATCGTGACTGAGTCCCTCTGCACGCCACAAGCCAGGGTCGTCGTTTGAAATCACTATTGGATATCCTTCGGCAAACAGAATCCTGGCGGGATGGTTTCTCAAGTCGTCTACTAACTTCAGGACTTGATTCGAAATTGGGTTTACCTCTATGGCGATGTTCAATAGCTTGACCATCTTTAACAACAGGGGATGAGAGGTCAACGCGTATCTGTATCGAAATCGTACACACGTATAAAATACCTGGAGGTATATCTCCAAATCCTTAAAATCTACATATTGGAGATCTTCTAGTTTCCATTTAGTTACGCTAATGATCTACTTTCATGCAGCTGGTAAACTGCAGAGCTATTCAAATTATTGAACAAGTTTGCTTTTCTGATCTTCATAATAGATAATAGGATTGAATTATGAGATGTAGACATATCGCATTAGCGGCACAATATTTCATGATCTAATGGTACAAGATTTTCATACTCACCCGTGACCGATACGTTGTGTGTTTAATAAAATAGCATCGACAAGATTCTCATCGGTCGATCTACCTAACCAGTTCGTTTCTCCCGCATGGAAAAAAAACTTGACATCTGGATCGGTGTTCTTTATCACATCTGCAAAATACTGAAGCGTATGGCCTTTATCTTCCTGGCCGACTAGATCAAATCCGATCACGAAATCGGGATATAATTTTCGCAGTCTCTTCATGATATTGATGTATCCCTCTGTAGTTTCCCGATCAACGGATCGGCTGGGCGCGTAAATCAGTTTCATTCCGACGAAGTCTGGATGTTCTTTTTTGAATCTAAGCACAAAATAAACCTCCTCATAAATTTGTTATCCCTTATGTGTCGTACGTAAGTCCAAGTTAACTCTACATCCAGATACAGCAAAAATACTAGCCTTTCTGTGAGGTTGCGGTAGATACCAACTAGATCTTCGGGTGAGCATTTCGTACCATCCAGATCGTAGAGCGTTGGCAAGGTGGTTCTCAGCTCCACATACATTATATTATCTTCGTAAAATCCTCTTAGCCCCTCGAGGAAATAGTCTTCGTAGACGGGTCTGTACGTTAATATGGGTTCGACGAATCGGAAGATACTTTTAAACTTGGTCCACGCTCGATCCACATTCGAGTAGTCGTTCACAGGATCGATAGAGCTCATCCACAGTTTCTTCATGATCGATTCGTTGACGTTCGCCCTCCTGGATGGATTCTGTCGCACCCTTTTCAGAAGTTCCCAATCGCATGAGTGATCCGGTTCCTGGAAGAATCGCAGTCGTATTTGACTGCCGTTCACGCAGATGTACAGATTGTCACGGAAAGTGATGTTGTGATAAACGAAGTCAACGCTGCCGATTGCTACGTCGTGTGCGTGCAGCACAGCACCTTTCGGCATCGCACGAAGCAATTTGAAGACGCTCGATTGCTGAATATCTTTCTTCGCCAGGAGGAAGTTTTTTCCAGGGATGAACAGATGTGGATCGTTGAAGCCTGCAAGAATTCGTTAGAACAAGGGAATATGAAGCGAAACGAAGAAAAAACTAGTGGACCGCGTATGGTTCTCGGGTCAAGAGCATTAAATAACTATTGAGGTATTGACAGAACTTTGGACATATGAGTCTTCGAAAGTTTAATATTGTTCTTCGTTCTAGATTGTAAAGATCGAGCAGGAAGGTACATGAGTCAATGTCGCACGTACTTTTTTTGCAGCTCATTTGTTTTTATTTCTTAAGCCTGTAATACTAGCTCAGAGTTATAATGGGTTTTGTGCGAGCAAGGAAATTTTTCGATCAACCCAATTCCCTAATCTCCTGTCTATTTACTACAGCACAATCTAACGGCGAACCGAACGTGAAGCAGCACGTGTTACGTATTAAACTGGTTTTCCACTTATCCTCGTCATTGGCTAATGTATCGGAACAAATCTAAATAGCGCGTTTTAAGAGTAACACGAACCAGCATCCAACTCCTGACACTTCGCCTTCATTATGATCTTGTTGGCCACCTCTTCAACATCGTTCAATTTCAAATGAGAGCCTATCATCAACCGTTGTTCATAGTTTAGAAGCTCCTGCCGGAGAACCGAGTAATTTCCGAACGGTATAGAGTTTACGGTCGCTAAAACGAGCAACGCTACCAACGAGAAAACGAATTTCTTCATGACCAAGGACTCGCCGGATGTGGCTTGACGTTGGCGTATTCACGGAGACTAAAGAACGCGCCTATCCGATCCAGCCACTTCGAATGTTTCCACTCTACTGACTGATCGTCTCTGCTTGGACTATCGTTATATCTTGGATGTGTCGGTAACATAAAGCAGATAATTGTTCTTCGACCGTCATCGTCCTAATGCTACCACTGTTGGTTCAAGTGTGTGTTATTTTGTTTTCTCCCTTCTGGTCGTTACTCCGAGCTCGTATTAAGCTCGTGGGTAAGTCATTTCGAAGAACTAGAAATTAGTTCTAAGCGAATCGGTCGAAGTAGGATTGCTAGAAATTTATTTAATTGCGTATAATGGATCGAATGAAATTGTCGACAATAATTGGTCAGAAACCACTTTGTAATGGCTAATCGATCAAAAGGTTATTCAAAATTAGATGTTTTTAGCGTAGGCTGCGATAAGGTATGTAATTATTACTTTCTAAGTAGTAATTTAACATTTTTTTTTACATAAGTGTAGCCACTGCGTTGACGATGATAAAACGTGTTACAGTAGCTTGAAACAATATTGCACTTACCTTCGATCAACCAGTTGTAAATTTACACAATTGTTTTTTTGATCAACTGTTTATTTTACCGATTGTTATTAACCAGCATCGTTCGCTTTATCAACAATCAATCGTTTAATAATCGTTTTCGATCAAGTATTTGCTGATCAATCAACCGGGGTCAGAAGCATCGTGTGGTCGTTCTTCTTGAAGGATGCAAAGATATTTTCATTTCATTGTTAAAAACAATTTTGTTTTTATGTAATTCTAATCTTTTAGGAGCCAAATCTACTTTTTTCGCAAATTTTAAATAAATGCCTTGGGCATTTTCGGTTAATGGTCGATAAGACTAAAAAAGCTCCACTAATTTTATTCTGTCTGTATTCCACCACATGTTCCCCACATGTTAGATATGCTTGGGTTGCGTGGTGTTGTTGACTTCGTCCACGTCAATAACCCAAAATTCCGTTTACTGAGTTTAATCAATATTTAACATTATTTTAGTCATTGTATATTTTATGATATCAATTGTTGAGCAACTTTTAATCAGAAAACAAGCTATGCAAAAAATTATAGAAATACACTTTTATAGCGGGCAACAAGTTTTTCCAAAATTTTATGAACTAAGGCCCAGTTTCAATAATTTTTTCCTATTTATAATCGCTCTGTAATCATTATTTTCCAACATTCCAAAATATCAAAGTCTTGAACTGCAAAATATCAAGAATTGAAAAATTAGAAAGTTTTCACGCTACAACGTTTTATTTGTTGTAACATGAACCAATATAGTAAATCCTCGGTATATTGCCGCCTTTACATTGACTTTCAAGCAAACTAGTTCCTCTCCTCGCTATTGTAGTGCGATATAATGATAGTTAACTGGACTCTCAAGATGAACACTTCACAGATATCAAATTATAAATTTGGGATTAAAAAAGAATATTATATTTAATCTAATCGGCAAGAAAGATAATGGCATAGATATGTACCCATCCATTGAGAAGTTTTATTTTCAGTGCAGATAACTTATTTGTTACAAAGTACAATCAGTTGGAAGTAACAAACGCTTCTTCGGATAGTATACAAAAAACGCTTACAACAACAATCTATTTCTAATCTATCAAATTGCATTGCGTACAATTAATGAAAAAATAATGTCGTAACTATTGCGATCTTTCAGACAGGTGTCCAATTTTCGACTAACTATAATAGCAGAACTGAATCTAAGGCACTTTCTGCTATAAGCACCTCGTGTTTACGCAAACATACGTTTAGCCACATTTTGGGTTACGCTCAAGTATAGATCTTCTATACTTTCATTCATTTTATCATTCGAATACATCGAATCAAATTAGTTGATAGAAAAGAAACGGACAATAATTTCCGCCGCACCGAGTTAACGTGTTAACTTAAACAATAGGAAAATTCGTCTAAATTCACGAAACTCTATGCAATGTGCGCGTGTAGTAAATTTGACCCGTTGTGATAGCAACCATTCGTTTAATTCTCTTGCATTGTACATTATATAAATATCCGTAGATTACCACACATATAAATTTTTGTACCTTTATATACAATGCTAATGTATATGACAGTCTGAAAATATGCCGATGATAACGAACCGATCGTTATCAGAAACCTAACGACTATCAGTTGCACCTATGTAGAATTTAACCTACGAATAAATAACTTAAATTCGATAACTAATATTTATGATGTTAAGTAACTGTTTCGTTGCAAAAAAGAAATGTATATCTGCGATATTATTGTCTTATACGCATTTTTATGGGGACACTCTTACACGACCACGAACACTATTCGTAGTAAGCTAAATTGCGTCAAATCGTTTCAAAGTACTCGTAATTAATTCGATGATTTATCTTACCGTTATAATTAAGTCACATCGATTGCACGCTTAACCACTTAATGAGTTAACTGTTCGCTGAATGATATTTTAATTGGACCACAACTTTTTGTTTCCTTCGTCTATTTTACTTTTGTCATGAAAATCAAAACGAAGCATGAGTTTTTTGTTTTTTTTTTTATTATACCAACATTTTATCGTATCTATCACTGTATAAATATGTGTTAGATAATTGACGCACGATCGTGTAAGTGTCTGCCGCTCGCGAGTATTAAGGATGTTAAAATTTCTAAATTTTCAAATTCTCAAATTACCGAATGTTTAACTTTCCAAATTTGAAAATTTGGAATCTCCGTCGACCGTTGACATATTACTGACCGTGCACATAGATGCTTGTGAACTTTTTGATGGACACTCGATCTGCCCATTGCCGATATAAACCATTTTTTTGTTGCAAAAATAACTCATTGTGGTATCGCTTGAGACAATTCGAAAAGTAATTAATTATTAACTGCAATTCAATATTAAATGCATCCATCGATGTAGAAATTATGTATGAACTTCATTAACATGGAAAAATATACGCATCAAATTCATTTTAAAACAGTAGATGAAAAACTGCAAACACTTTGTGTGTGCTAAGTAACATAATCGTACAAAAAATATACTGTTTATATGTATATGCTTTCCACGTTAAAGTAGTTGATGTCGATGTTCTATATAAATAATAAATTAAATATTTATCAATACTTGTCCTATATCATTGAACACAGGATATGTAAACGCAATTTTTCTGGAGAGAACGAATACTATGCTTCCCTCTCTTTATCACTTTCCAGTCAAAACTTCTGTGTACGAATTGCTTTCGCATCATTGCACGTTCTTTCATAATTGCAATCGTTAATTGCATTTCATTTTTAATCAAAAATTTTTGTTGCTATTAATAGCACAAGATGTTTCCGATGATAGTAGTTTTGATTGTAGAAAGAAACGTAATTATGAAAATGTGGATATGAACATTTCTTTAAATCATATAAAAACTGCTCAACTATAACTCTCTTATGAGCCATGAAATCGTTTACACTATTAATAGCAGTAGAAGTATGATATTTAATTAATTCAGTAAGTCTCGTTCCTAAAAAGTCAACTATTTTTATAAAAAAACTGTCAATTTTTTCAGTCTGTAAAAATGGGAGCAGGTATTTGTATCTTTTAATTAGATCGAACATATCATATGAGACGATAATGGCGCCCAATTCTTTTTGCTATCACTTTTGTACGATTTCTACGTTTCATTGTAGGATTTCAGTAACGTTCTCTTATTAAATTGCCCTATCAAAGATCCCTGAGTAAGAAGCGTCAAAGATCAGGACATCGAAGAAAAATAAATCATCGTCAAGATTTTAGTTGTGCTACAATCATGTTTTTCTTAAGAAGTTCTCAGATGATTCTCACCAAGTGAGATGATGATTATCATCAAGATAATTCGTCAAAACTATGAATTTCATCAGGACAGCCTTTATCTGTTCCCCTAAGCTTAAGTCCACGATTACAATGCACACCGTCTCGTGAATACTGGGGCGGTATGCGTCAGGTTTTCATAGTTAACGTGTAGTCAGTTACTAGTTCTTGATCAAGATTTCTCAGCAAGATCTTAAATGTGAGCTACACCGATTAACGGCGGAACAGTTTACTTATGAAATAATTATGACGACGAAATGAAATCAGGTTAAGAGGCTTTGAGCGATTTATCTGCATGTGCTAACGTCAATGATCCGACAAGGGATACCAATGTACGGTCCAACCATGTTATGGGATTGGGGTACAGGAGACCACCTTCATAAAATCCTAGATGTCCACCGTGTGCCAGTTCTACATACACGGTGTTAGGGTGGTTTTCTGAAACAAAGTAATTATATACAAAATTAGTAATTGTTAACACTTTGAAGATTCATCTGGTCTTCGATTTAGATTTAATCGTAGATACACCACGATGTAGTACTCAAAAGTATATTTATACCTACTGGCGTGTTCCCTGATGGGCTGTAACAACATATCAGGTACAATGGGATCATCCAACGCGTTTATAAACACCATTGGTGTAGTAATGTTCTCTAGATAAAAGAGGCAGCTACTCCATTTGTACATTTCCTTTACGGATCTAAAGTTGTGTACCTGTGACAATTTAAAATCACAGACATTATTTGTGGAGAACCACTTACTTATGTGAGTCACCACTTAAACTCGTGCGAATAAATTTTTGAACACACTACGCAGTGTATTATGTCATCCTCTACATACCTTACGCGTATAAGCCTCGTCAAGTTCCGGTAACGTAGCAGCGGAAATGATATCCCGCTCGTTTAGATTGTACTTCTGTTTAACTTCATCCGACAGCAACATGTTCTTGTGTTTCAGGATAATATTCTTCACCGATTCCGACATTATGTAGAGATAGAAGCGTCTGAAGTTTTGCCAGTTGAGCAGGAACTTTGTACCTCTGTAATAATCAAACAAGAAGAAGTTAATGAACCGTATCTATCGGTAACGATGTGTTTCATCAAAATAACATCGACTTACTCGAGGGCATTATATCCTTGGCAAATGGATATGCCGCCGATAATGTTGGACAATTTATTCGATCCTCGTTCTCCTAAATACTTGGTCACTAGGTTACCGCCCAAGCTAAATCCAATGCAAATAATTTTTGTACTCGGATGCTTTTCCACCAAACTCTGTATCATCGTGTGGTAATCATCGGTGTGTCCTGTAAAGTTTAGGCCCAGCCAAGATTCAATCACAAATTCAATTAACGCCTCGCCGGTAAACGGCAACACGAGATCCTTGAGTGTCATGACCTAGACTCTTGAAGTTAATATTATTCAAGACTATCGTGCGTAAGCAGTGTCCTTTTAGAAATCATTAAAAGCTAGGTCAAATTATATTATCATCTTCCTCTCTTCCTACATACGGAGACTCTAAAGATTTTTTCTATACAAGGAACAGGCAACCAGCTCTCAAACAATGGACATGATTTATAGACCACTAGGTAATTTACTTTATGAGCTACCTAAATTTTTTGTGGGCCCAGACCTACTTTGTTAAATATCATTTCTGGTGACCTTGTTCGCGATCTACTATTTTCCAAAGTTTTAAAGACCCAAAATTTCTGTATCCGGAAATTCTTAACTCTCGAGGTTACTACAAAATTCATAAGTCCCAAAATCATAATCAAGTGTCCAATTTTTCAAACGTTATTGGCGTTGTTACTTATTAATTTATGTACATATGTACGCTATTTGCGAACGTATTAAAATAGCCGTGTTACGGAGACATAACATCTGATAAATCATTCATCTGATCGCGTAATTAAAAACGTCGTATTCATGTGAATATACTGCGGAGAAGATTTCTGGAAGTGCGTCGTTTATGCACGAAAGTCGTCTACTCCACGAAGAAGCGTGAACTGCAACTCAATGTTTAAAATTATCGGTTCCAAACAATTTCCAGGATAACGAGAGAACATTCCGCGGGCATTAATATGTGTTTGCACGTACCGTACGTAAAAATTCGAGGCGCGGTCACCTTTACACTGGACAGAACGCCGACATGATTAAGAACTGCACATCGATATCCATGGCATTGCACGAAGTGTACGAAGGTTCTTATGTAAACACTTTCGGAACTGTTGCAGATCCCAGGACAAATTGCGATCGTGACATCATCTGCAGTGAAACGAAAACGGTAAAAAATGTCCTACGACGTTCCACGTAGTTGAACAGTATTTTTTAATAACGATAAAATAATGACAAAACTCCGGCAATATTCATGACTGGCGGAATAAAAGAATAGAATTATTTGTGCCTTCTTCAAACACGTTGGTTCTTGGCAATTTTGAAAGGTTGTAAGTCGGAAACATGAGTCACGTTAGAATGTTTCAGAACCTTTTACGGGATTATAGCTTTTGCAAATTTGAGAACACGAGAAACTGGAAATTTTAGAATTTCATAGTCGGAAATTTGAGAATCTCTGACTCTGAAAATTCAGAAATATGAACATTTTTAAATCTCTAGCATGATCTATCTCATGGCTAATGGCTCATGCATGAGCCTTTCACGATATAATAATAGAAACTAATTCCTGTTCTGGAAGAACCAGGGCCAACTTAATTCCCCAGTAGTTACGCCAATGAACTCGTACGTTTTTTTTCTTAATGATAATCTATGTGTATAGTAGCGCGTAAATTATTCATTGACATTGATTGGACACATTGCAACGCACAAGTTTAACTCACTCTACGTTTGAAATCATTACGAGACCGTACGTTATGATTGAAAACTTCTTTCCTCGACATACGCTTAATAGAAATCCGTCAATTATTATTTAAAGTATGTATCTCCGTTATGAAGCCTTACCACCGATAAATTTATAATTATAATAGTGCTTATCGAAAGGCGTTATGAGTTTCAGTCTATATCAAACGTTAAATAGATACGATTATATCAAGACAGATATCGTTTTTATCAAAATTAGCAGCGTTACTATTAGCAGCGTTTTGCGACGTTTGATTTGTAACATCGCGTTTTCATTGCTTCAAAAAATTGTACAGATCGGCGGAATTAGTTATCTAACAGATATCTCACCTGATTAATCCAATTACGATTTTTCAGGATGAAACAAACATGGATGATTAAGCAGTACAAAGAATTTATTACATATATGTATATATCTTGTTGGAGCGATGGAAATTCCTAATTGGCTTTCATAATCTCAGACAAAAGAACAAACCTTCGTAATCGTTGGTCAACGGTTGATAAAGATCGTAGGTGAGTGTGGTTTCATCCTGAAGTGTGATGTACACTCGTTCCCCAATTGGCCAAGGGCAACGGACGCGCCCAATAATACTGTGAACAATGGTTTGTACGTGACCACTGAAACCCCATAACCTTGTTGGTTTATACCTGAAATGTATAAACAAGTTTGGTTACATTGTTGAACAGTCGCGATTCAATCGATTACAGCTCCAAAACAGTGCTTTCCTATCTTATGCGATCATTTCATCCGAGTTCATGACTCGAAAGGTGTCCATAAAACGAAAAATTGCTGTACATGCCACAAAAAGGGGTACCTGGTAACCCATATATCCAAACGAATTGCTGTTGTAAATTATTATCCAGCCGTTTACGACATTATCATAACAGGTATGCACTACGGTAGAGTAATAAAATACTTTTTCAAGGTAACCATAACTTAACCCGAACTAGTCCGAGAACCGGTGCTCGACGGTTTGCAACGTGAAAGCGTGCTTCTTCTTTCTTTCGACGAACTTCACGATTTTTGCCCCTTAAATAGAAACACGCTAAATAAAGTTTAACGGGAAAACGTATGATCGGTTGTACGGGGTCTTTCAGTGGATCACTGGAGCACCGGAAATTGCAACAAGGAGAAACGTTAAATTTTTTTTCGGAGAACCTCGTAAAATTTCCAAGGAACGATTCGACCGTTTCCATGAAGAGAGATTTGTTGTGTGTCGAAAAAGAAACATGTTCCTCGAAGTGTCGAATAAACCGCGTTACTAGAGTTAACAGGAGATCGGGAATGTTTAGGAAGAATTATGTGTTTTCTTGCTTAGCCGAAGTAAACCAGGTATAAAACACCATACTTTTCTACCTGTTCATCTAACCCATTTAGAGCGGGTCTTTCACGTTTTTCGCTATGAATACTAACTGCTTTATTTCAGAGTTTTACGAGTTAGAGGACGCACAAATCGGGTTACCGGCATGAAACACGAAGTGCATCCGCAAATTCTAGTCGGGCAAAGTCTTCGTTGAGAAAGGTCTAGTTAAATACACGGTTAATTAATATTTATCAAGTTTATACGAAATATATTCCGAACGCAACCTCTCCTATCTCTAAATTTCGATTCATCCACGAATTTCTGCAAAATTTTATCGTGTTTATGAAAAGAGAACGATAGACTCGTCTCGTTTCTCGAAGATAGAGCGTTATCGAGATCGATCAATGACGCATATGTTCTTTCAAGAAGCGATTATTCGGCACCACGACGTGTTTGTTTGAGCAAATAGCGTATTTTAACTACAGATTCGAAAGCATGCGAGATTCTATTTTTTTCTGCATATTAAAAAGCGACAGAAATATTCCGATACCCTTGAACTTGTTACAACCAGAGCCGCTTAAAACACGCTAAGCGCGAAATTAAAGGCTTCTGGGTAAAACGCGGTAAGTGGGTCAAAAAGCGTGATTATAATATTCGATCAAGACTAAAGTATGTAGCTATCGTCCCGAATTTCTACTATCGCCATTTTTGTTTGTCCGTTACTTTTGCGTTATCCGAGAATCACGGGACGTAATTGTACATCAAATAAAAATCTTTTTTTTGCGCTTTTAACAGCGTTCCTTACGGCTAGAGACGATTGATGAATTAAAACGTAGCCTTGATCCTGAAGATCACGGTGAATAATAGTTATCGTGTACGATCTTTGTTCAGAGTCGAATCGGTTTCGTGTATGACTCAGGCACCGTGTGTTTACGCGAAATTTTCACTCTATAATTGTCGCTGTTAATACTTTTTATCGTGCTCGGGTCTCTGGAAATTATATCGAGAAATGATTGATCATCGTTGCACTTTCACATCTGCATATAATGAGGATCGTTCACTTTACAGGTAACTTAGAACGCCGTCGACCATGAAATTACTTTGCTCTAGCTGTGATCCGAGGTAAATCAAATTTATTGACCGATGCACGAAGTGAAACTCATTCTTGCATTGCTCGAGTGCGACGCATGATTCGTTTACCTGAGGACGATTGTAGGGAAAGGATAGTATTCAATAGTTTGCTTGTACATGTCGATGTTTTGTTCGAAAATTGTAGAGAATATCTAGGGGGATCGAAGGAGTGCTCGTAGGGAGTTTAGGGTATGCCGAGGTTTTTGGTGCTTTGAAATTTTTGAAGTTTTAAGGTTGTGAATCTGAAGACTGTAGATTTTTGAGTCTCTGGGTGTTTTCGACTTTTGGTCTTTGAAATTGTGAAACTTAGGGACTTTGGGGTTTTGGGTTTGGCAAACTTTGAAACCTCTGGACTATGGATTTTAGAAATTTTTAAGCTCTGAGACTTTGTAATTTCTTAATTTCAAGGTTTTTAGATTTTGGAAGTTTGGTATTTTGGGGTTTGGAAATTTTAGGATTTGTAAGCTTTGGGACCTGCATACTTTCAATTTTACAAATTTTAAAATGTTTAGACTTTCTGATTTCTTAATTTCAAGACTAAGATTTTGGAAGTTTGGTATTTTGGAATTATAAACTTTAGGATTTGTAATCTTTGGGACCTTAGTACTTTTAATTTTACAAAATTTGAAGCTTTGAGACTTTGTAATTTCTTAATTTCAAGGCTAAGGCATTGGAACTTTTACCTTGGAATGCTGGAACTTTGATATTTTCTGGTTTTGCAACTACAGGATTTGTGAACGTTAAGATCTCAGGAATTCGAATTTTACAAACTCTAAAATTTGGAGACTTCGGAAGTTTCTAATTTCGGGGTTTTGAAGTTCTGGTACATAGATATTTAGGTGTTTTGAAGCTTTAGAATTTGTAATCCTTGAGACCTCACTAATTTGAATTTTACAAATATTGAAGCTGTGAGACTTCAGAATTTCTTAATTTCTGGAATTTAAGATTTTGGAACTTCGAATAATATTACTACATATTGTGTAATAGCGTGTTACATTTTCACACATCATATTACAATACACTTTATAAGCATGCTTTGTAATACTCAAGTTACCAGCGTATAATCTCTGACACGTAACATTTTCATACTCAACGATAATATTCGAAGCAACAGAGGAATTTACGTTGCCATTTCACCGGGAAAGTCATACTTTATTTACCCGGCAAAAAAAATGAATTCCTCGTCGTTTCTCGTGAATTATTATTTCAAGTTTACGAGGTCGACAGCATATGTTCTTCTGTTCTTCTATTCCACGATTATAAAGCATTGTTCGGTGCAGTTATTTAGAATGAGAAGGTTGAAGAAAGAAACATTGAGACTGTACAAGATTTCTTTGTAAAGCGGTCGTTAGGATAATCGTAACAGAGGTACAGAAATATGGTTGCACACGTAATAAGAGCTGTGATTAATGTTCGATCGAAGAATGACATCTCGACGAGGGAAAAAATTTCGTTTGCTTCTATTCATTTCATAATTACTATGATGATCGTGTGACAGATTTCTCGTCATGTTTTTTACTCCTTTCGACAAATGTTGCAAACTATACTCGTACGTTTCTATAGTAAACGATTTATATTCTACACAATCTATATTTTCAAATACAGACAAGTTAAATTTGTTGACAAAATTGTATTCAACGTAAGTAATTTTTTAGTCGTCCAGACGATTTTTTCCCGTGAAAATTTCCATTGCAAACATTTTCTTTTTAAAGCATAAATACTTTGCGCTGCATCGTTCACCAGTATTCTATCTCGGGTGTTTGTTGTCGGAGGAACGAAAAAGTTAAACACGCAGCAATTACATTTTTTAGATGTTTATACAACCTACATAGGGTACAAAGTCATGGATAAAGTGCAATCGATCAAAACGGAAATAAAGTTTTACGCCGTATTACGGTAACGCGAGCCGCGAAGCAGGAAATTAAAATGCAACGATAACAACTCTGCCTATCGTAGAACGCGAAAAATTATTACAACGCTGGCGAATATAATGACCGATTGCGATATGGTTATTTTCAATGTAAGCGAAACGTCGATCGGGGAATAAGCGAGCTGAAGTTTGCTCGGCGCGATGAAAGTAAGTGCAACGATGAATTATTAATAAGGAAGAAGAAAATGGAGTTGTTAATTACAAAGAAAGTGCGGTAAGGTGATCATTAATCTCGCTATATTTAGAGACGAAACAAAGAGGGAACCGTTTCTGACAAACGATGATAAGAATGTTAAAGTTTGAAGGCTGAATCGTACATAAGATCAAGTACACCGTTTCCATGTGTAAAGAGGCTGTATGTTGGTCAATATGACCCTACACCGTACGGGATATTAACGGGGAACATTTTGGATTTTGGAATTCTTTAACTTTTGAGCTTTGGGAAATTTTGAACTTTGAAATTCTTTAATTTTTGAGCTTTAGGGCATTTTGGATTTTGAAATTCTTTAATTTTTGAGCTTTAGGGCATTTTGGATTTTGGAATTCTTTAATTTTTGAGCTTTGGGATATTTTGGATTTTGGAATTTTTTAATTTTTGAGTTTTTGAACATCGGAACAGGACATTAGCCGAGAAGATTTTGGAATTCTTTAATTTTTAAGCTTTGGGACATTTTGGATTTCGGAATTCTTTAATTTTTGAGCTTAGAAATATCGGAATGGGACATTAACCGAGAGGATTTTGGAATTCTTTAACTTTTGAGTTTCGGAGCATCGGAACTCTAAGATCGTGAAATTTCTGAAATTTAGAAACTTCCCATTTAAAGATTTCCGTGGCGAAAATTTTAGTATCAGTGCATTTGGAAATGTTTAGAAAGCAAAATACTACGATTCCAAGAGCCCAAGTAAATTTTTTGCAATTCAATGCACGTGATTGTATTAAATGCAATACACGTGTCTTTACTGTACGAACATAAGAGATAATTACCGATCTAGAGTGCTCTTTAATCGAATTATTCGTTTGTACGACCTCAAAAGGAAGAAAAAACAGATATGATTAATGATTAACGTCGCGTTTTATGTACCACTTCGACGTGTTCTTTCTACGTACTCGAAGATGTTGGAATGTATACATTTCGTTAAGCGGCTTTAGAATCCTTATTTCAGAGCTCTTGAAGAAATACGATTACCCGAACAGTTGTGTGGTCGTTCATTCGAGGAATAAAAAATGCACGCGAATGCTTTTAGGCAGACATGTAAATAATTAATAAGACATTAAAATATTTGTTATACATCTGTTATACATGTAATATGTGCTATACACGTGACTCTTAACACAATGAATTGGGCAACAGTCGCAATTATTAATAGAAAATAATAACAAAAATGTTTTCGGGTACAAAGGGTTAACAAGGCGTTAAAATATTTTTTATATGTGTGTTATACATGTAATATACAATATGTGTTATACATGCGATGTTTAACATAATGAAGTGAACATCAGTTGAAATTATAAACAGAAAATAATAATTTATACACGTCTTATACATGTAACATACAATATATGTTATACATATGATGTTTAACATAATAATGAACATAAATAATGAGCCGGGCAACAGTCGCAATTATTAATAGTAAAATAATAATTTGCAAAAGAAATGTATTAAACTCTCCAGTCAGAAAGTTTTCGAGATACAACTTGCCGATAAAAAAATGTTTTCGGGTGCAAAGGGTTAACGTTCGTTCGTTTTTCGTTCACGACGAAGGTATTTCATACGTTTCACGTCGTTGCAAATTGATCATTTCTGCTGATCGAGTACAAATACTTCTCGAGCCGCAGTTAATGCCAGGCAAATCGATACTAAGCAATAGCCTAGCTATTCAGCCAGTGTATCTCCCTGGGAAAAGACTTCCTGCACTTAATCGCGTGATCGCGTTCCCTAGCAGTATTGTTGCTTTCGCTTTTACTTCCGTGTAAAAAATGAAATCCCTATTTTTTCTCTTTCGCAATGACAAACATCGACGTGAAATCGGGATATCATCCTTGCGTAAACTTGTCATTTAATGCTCGAACGATTACACAGGGGGTATACCGTGACGCGTGCATATGAAAGGGTGCGTCGATAAATTGTATGCACGGTCCCAAAGTTTCGATACTCGAAAGTCCGGAAGTTTCGAGAGTTCGGAAATTTTCCGAGTTCCAAAAAGAGGTTTCCAGCTTTCCCATGCGAAACATCGGAATTTCGAAATCCCAAACTCCCGAATTCCCAAAACATCGAAGTTTCGATAATCTGAAATTTCGTGACTCCGAATTTCAATGTCAAAAGCCTCCAGAATGTAGTAAACAATTTTTTGGATCATTTCGAAGTTGCATACGTCGTAATACGAATTAATCGGAGATCCATTCGGTCGGACAGCTTTATCGGTTGATAAGCTGTTGGATGCTTCAATATCATCTCAATTAAAGATACTAGAAAGTTTTATCTTTATCGGGAAACAAAAGTACTATACACTTATAGTTCCATATTGTTTAAATTACACCTTTTTGCTTAAGTTATTCGAGTCCCTGCGATTTTGCATACGTAAAATATATAATAACAAACGAATTATAGTGACTCATTAATTATCTTAGAGATAAATTTTTGCCACGTTGTAACATACTGTCGTATTAGTCACAATCTTCCGATAAGTGTGATGCAGGCATACTGAAGCGTTGGTCCCAATGAGGTCATAGCCAAGATCAGAACCAAACTAATTATGCAATACTCAAAATGGAAGAATAATGTTACCGATTACATTCACGGTATAATTCTTCCGATTATGTTGGTATAGACATTTACCTCTAACCGATTTAATAATTACCACATTTCATAACATTCTTTTAACAATCGTTATTGAACTTCACGAATTGTTATGTTTAAGTTAAGGAAATAAATTTAACCGAGTGTTTTGATCGTGCATCTTCTTTAAACGTTTAACGTGACGATCACCGTAGCGCATCGACAGAGGACTTTAAAAATAATCATAAAAAATGAACGTAAATTGGTAAGTTTATTTCTGGAGGTTTCGAAGGTCTAATGAGAATGCGAATACGAAATTTGGAACATGAAAAACGATCGTTCGAGAAACTACGACAAAAATCACTACGTAATTTTAAGCACTCTCGATAACGTAATACTTACGCAGCGTGTAGTTAATTAAGAAACTACCCCATATGCCTATTTTTAAAACGTATTGCTTTCGAAAGCACTGAAATAGATTATTGTGATTTACGTGCTTTTAAGCATCTCACTTATGCAAATGGAATGTGATCCACAGGACTGTCTAAGCAGAATGAAAGACGATATCGTGTTTTCAAATACATAGCGTTCGCAATTCAGCTCCCCGATATCGCATACTTGAATACTTTTGCGTCGATGGTCTGTCACGCGTTATCGCGTTAACAATTGAGTTCTCGGTAACGAATGGCAGCGAAGGTATGAACCGTTTTCTTTTATTTTTATTTATAATAGAAAGTTCAGTGATCGGAAATATATTTTCTACTTCCAGCAATGTATGAAGTAATTGCTTAAATTTATTAGTAAGGTGAATCGATTGAACCTGTACAATTTAATAGTAACATATTCGAAACCTATTGAACGAGACCCAGCATTTATAAAACGAAAGTATCGCGAAAAATGCGGTAATTTAAAGTATGCCGATACATGATCTTCCACGATACGTTTATCGTGACACGATTTTAACAACTGATAGGGTCATTGTCTATTAGTGAAAACTAGATCACACCCGAGCTAAACGTTCATTAACAGCAACGCCTTTTACCTTTCGATCATTTCTGACACCCTGCGCGAATTTTCGATACTATCGATCGGATAAAACGTTTCGCGACGTTCTCAAGCTTTATATAATTGCCAATGCTGTAAACATGCAGAAATTAATAAACAGCGAACGGAATCTGCCACATCTGGATCCGATAAAGGAGGACATATCTGTACATGAAAAATATCCCGGCGTCTTGGATCGAACCTAACCTCACTCTTTCCGATTTCACTCGACACTGATTAAAATTCGTATAACGAAACTGATTAAAACTTACGGTTCTGCGATGACAGGTGCGATTTTAAGAATCGTCGCGAGAAACGACTGATCTTGACAAATTAACAGCGGCTTCTGCGGTGAACTGTTTACGTTTAATATCCTGAACAGGATGCATAGGATCACGGCGAACACGGCCAACAGTGCTGTGGACATTTTTCCCTGTTGCTACGCGTTATATCACAAAAATTCTATTTTCGTCGTGTTCCACGGCAATATGTTGTATTGACGCTTCAGATAAAAACGTCCGACTGTTTGTTTCTCGTTGAACTACACGCACGAAGCAACGTGTGCACGCTCGAGGTTGTACGTTTGCACAAATCGACCGATGCTCGAGAACGTGATACTCGCGGCAATGACTGTATGCGACTATCTCGCGTTTGTTTTACCGGCACTTCTTGACGGTCGATTTGCGCGTGCCTATCAATAGTTAAGTTCGCGAAACCTCCATCTGTCTGTGCCCCTCGAAACTCCGATACAAATTAAACCACGAATGCAGCTAACAGACACTCCGAACCGAAATGAAACTTCGACGATTCTGTCCGGAGTATAAATGCAACTTGGCGAGAGACACCGCTCGAATGCAGGCCATGAAATGCAGTCGTGGTTGTGGGGCCAGTTTGCACTTACTGGTATTCAGAATCCACTAACTATTATAGGGTGATGCATATACGAGGTATATGTCCATCTTCCTCCTCTTCTTTCACCTGTCAATAACATGCATTATTACCCTAACCACGGCCTAACTCCATCATGACCTAACCCAACTCTAATCGAACTCCGTTCAGTTACTCGCTCACACCTTATACTGATCTACCGTAACCCCATTTTACTTTAGCCTGACCTAATCTAACATCAATATCTTGATGTATAATTCACTCGTTTTACTTTTATATCGTGTAACATACAAACAAACTAAGCCTAATAGGCTTGCTAAAATGTTCAGTTCACATTTTAAACAAATTGATTTTCTATTTTCCATGCATAGTGTTATATAACGCTATTGATCGCTCGGTATTTTACGATGTCTATAAACAACCTTGGAGTTGTTTCGATTCAACTGTACATACTTTGATGTACCAACAACTGTTGACATTAATTAAGAAGTACTTCCGGATTTTTAAGGCACGCAGAGTTGAAACATAAGCGAGCATTTTTTGAAGTTGTAGACACTCTGCGGGAAAAATCACAAAATATCGGGGCTTGCGTGTCACTGACCTTTTAATTTCACACGAGCACATCACGAGAATATTGATACCCGTTAAGGTCAAGGTCGTTCGATTTATTCGTCTGATCGATACGTGTACGTGCATCGATAGTCGATCGGTACGAATATGATTTCCGACTTTATATTTAAACATTATTGCGCGATTCAATTGTTATTTGTAATTATTATAGTTCCGTTGTAATTATTATCTTCGTTCGATTTATTTCACTGTTTATTAGTGCGACATTAGTTTTTTAATTTTCCAGTAATGCGCGAAATGTTTCTAAAAAAATTAATGGAGATTAACCCTATCGATAAAGAAGGTGTGTTCGTTTATCGTGTTATGATAATGGATAGGATGATAAAAAAGCAAGAATTTTGATGTGTAAGTTTTCGTGCAGTTTTGGAAAGGAAAAGTAATTATACACGAGGGTTTAAATTATAATTTCTATGGTCTTAAACATTTTCTTGCCGTAAAACTAATATTATTGATGTAACTGAAGTCCTAGCAACCATTATTGAAATAACTTATCGCATAGTAACGCATTGCTGACATGCACTGACAGTTTATCTTGTAATAAAACTAACTTTCGTGAAAAAGTTTACTTCAACTTTTACTTGAAATGAGGGGTAAAAATAAAAAGAAACCCATGAAAAACAATGGCAAAAATGGAAAAAAGGGTAAAAATGGCAAAAATAATAATGGTGGTAAAAGTAAAGGTACAAAGAAATCAAAAAAAAGTAGCGGAAGGGCAAAGTTCACGATGGACATCTTCAATGAAGAAGCCATGGAAAATGCTTATTACACTTGTCACAATATCATGGATGTCTTAAAATGTAGAGGATTTCCTTGGCCAGATGCTCAGAAGAAGAAGAAGAAAGGAAAGAAGAAATGAATTCCAGACATTTCTATCACAAAGTATCCACAAAAAATATATATATTTCTGTTAATATAATTAGATTTCAATTTAAACAATATGCAAAAATATATGAACTATGAATACAACTTTAATTTACATACAGTAAAACTGTTCAACCTTTTAAATACATCCAATATCATGAAAATATTAATAACTAATCATTGATATTCTCTTTTTCCAACATTTCAACAACATGTTTGCAGTACTCTTCGGTATCAAACTGTGTGTGACTAATCATGAATGGTCCATTAAATACACAGTGCACTGTCACGGTTTCAGAATATTTCAAATTAGGTAATAACTAAAACAAAGAAATTAATAGAATATTCTTGATAAAGGTACTAACGTTATATATAATAAAAAAGGGATATACTAACTTTTGGAGTAAGAAGAAAATACTGAGAGCTATTTGGTCTTCCGGTCATTTGCACAAGTAAATTGAATACGCGCCTTTCATTTACTGCATCCATACCCTTAAATAAAAACGAAAATAAATTTGTTCGTAATTTAAATATTTATATTTGACTACACCTTAAAAGTACCTGATTAATTTCATCGACACATCGGAAAGGTACTCTAGTTAGTTCCTGTAGAGAAATCATGTAAATAGCAGTGGTTACAGCTCTTTCACCACCACTTTGATGATGCCTGGTTAATTCGTGTAATTGATCAGTATTTCTGAACTTTACTTTAATTTTTAGACCGTACTGATCGAAGTCCATCTATAAATATAAATTAGTCTTATTGCAACCTAAATAATAAATGCATAATCTAGTTTTATATGTCGTGCAAACAACTCACGGTATTTTCCGGTGAAAACAATGAAACCTCGCCAGCGCATTCCATTGCGGAGAAATATGTGCCAAAGTTTGAATTGATTTTTTCTACAATTTGCAACAAAGGTTTTTGCCATTCTTCTCGCGTCTTGTTCATCGCTTGTTCAAGCGTTTCTAACTTTTGCGTACTTTTTTGAATAAATTCCTTTAACTGCCCAATATCCTTTTCAACTTCTTCGTATTCGCGTAATACCTATGATTAAGGAAGATTGGTTAATACTTTTTAATTTAATAGATTTATAATTTATTCGTGTACTTACACTTTCACCGTCTATATTGTTTCCCATACAAAAAACTTTTGCTTGTGCGATATTCAGCTCATTATTAATTTCTTCGATAGTCGGTGGCAACTTATTGAAAATCTTGTTTATGGGTGCGAATGCTTCGTCGGAAGGGCTAGTGCCATTTGTAGTTTCTAACGCTTCTTTGTACAATCTTTGTGCCTCATTTCTCATTGGATGCATTTCCGAGGTAATTTGTCGTACTTTGTCCTCTGCTATTTTAAGTTTATCTCTCAGATCTTGAGAATCATTTACTTTTATTCTCAGAATTCGATTTTGCAGTTTCAATGCCAATTCAGCTTGTTCGTTGCCAGTAATGTATTTGAAGCATTCTTCCAATTCTCTATTGTACGTTTCATATATTTTTAATTCCTTGTTCAAAACCTCCTGTAATACGGTATGAACAAATATGAATGTTTGTATGTAATATATACAATGCACAATAGTGACACAAAATGCGAACAAAGAACCTTTATTTTATTAGTATAAGACTGTTTTATTTCATCAATACTGGTACGTTCATTTTGTAGACTTTCAATTTTCTTTTCCACTAACAATATCCTAGATTTTAGAGCATTTACTTGTTGGAAGTCTTGCTGAGTTTTATTTCTAGTAGCTCTATGTTTGTCTAATTCTTTGGTTTGCTCACATATCTGTACTTCAATTTCTTTCATTTGACTGGATGCATTAATTTTTTCCGTCTGTAACATTTTCAACCTAAAAGCATACTTCAATTATAAATTATTCGTAATTATAATGTTGTTTGATGTTTTCACTTTTCAACAAACTTTTGTTCAATGTATGCCAACTTAGATTTATCTAATACAATAGATAACATTCTATTGCTTGAAATTGGTCGCATCGTGGTAGACTTCTCTCCTGTGTATTTAGATCTATTGACTAAGTACAGATTACTCTCTAAAAAAATGTAATGAATAAATCAATCAATCCATCAATTAGTAAAGGAATATTTTAGCTAGTACAAATTTTACTTACGACTAAAGTAACGACTTATTCTGTGAGGTATAGAATCAATATTATCATCAACACGATTTGTTCCTATGGGTATATTATTTAAATTGTACATAGTTACTAAATATTTCATAACGGTAGGCGGTGCTTCGACCAATGACACTAAATAGTTTGTAAAACCAAACTGTTGAATATTTTCCAAAGGAATATTTGGATGCATAGAAACTGGTTTCATGGGATCGGAATGTACAGCATTTACTTGTAGTTTCTGCTCATCTCGTAAGCAGCGTAACAACAAATTCATGTCCTTTTTGTTTTCACAAACAAATGCGATTAGATCGCGATACGGTATAACGTTCTCTAAATACTTCGCATATGCGACGTCTTTTACATTTAAGTTTAGTAATATTGGTTCATGAATTATACCAGAAAACTTGTTACGATTATCTCTTAACCAATGTACAGCTTTATATGTATCCATTGATCTCTCTCGTAATAATTGTAATCGTTTAGTATCGATATTAAGAAGTTGTAATTCTGTTTCCTGGGCTGAAAATTATATGTATTTATAAAATTAATGATAAACTATTTTTTTTTAAGTTCATTATATATTAAATGAAAATAGCAGAGTCACCTCTGATGTCGAGATTCAAGCGTTCTTCTCGTTGTTTTATGGCAGAATGTTTGCTCGTTAGCATGGCAATGGTACTTCTTTGCTTATCTATTATGGACGTTATTTCCTGTTGCATCTTTGTTAAGGTTTCCTCTGTAAAACATAATGTACTTCGAGTTGCATAACTTTAAAAGTAATATTAGAAAAATTGAATTGTAAGCTAACCTGATCCAATATCTTTTAATATCAAAGCTAAATCATTATCAAGTTTGCTTTTTTGCTTCCTTGTTACATCAAGATCGTGGTCTCGAGCTTCTTCCACTTCAATCCTATGTTTACATGCATTTTCATATTCCTTAATTCGGTTTTCACATCCCAAAATATCATCCAACATCCCTTTCACTTTCGTGGACTTAATTTTGACTTTGTTATTCTAAAATATAGTGTATTGTAAGATGCTTAAAATACATATTACCATATAATAGTTAAATAAACACAGACTTACAAACTCTGATACAGAGCTCTGAAGCAAGTGTATTTTTGAATTTATCGTCTCTATTAAATCATTAATAGGCTTCATTTCTGATTCCAAAGATACCACTTGTTGCTTCGCAGTTTCCATCTTTTTCTTTAACTGCAAGGGTGCATAAGCATAAAATATTTGGATACTTAAAAGCGATAGAAAGATTTCCCAAGATTAACTTATTTTATATTTTACCTTAGCTACTTCTCTACGTTTTTGATCATACAGTATCCATGCTTTTTTTTGTTTTAAAGAAATAATTTTCTTTTTTATCAATTTCCTTTCTTTTATACTGCTAACACTTTCTTTAAGTCCTTCATATATCTGATTCTTTGATTCTAATACACGTTTTTTACTTTCAATCTTTGTCTCTAACTCTTTATGTTCAGATCTATATTTTATCAAGTTCATATGATGTTCAAGTATTATAGGATCACCTACCGATCTCTCTGTATTCTCTAGTAATTCTTGTGCATTCATTTTAGAAAAATCCTGAACTTTATCTTGTGGGAGAAATTGACAAAGATTATCTACCTAAATATAAAATAAATAATGAAGAATGTTACATTGTGTTAACACAAAGTAAATACAAATACCTGAATGTTAAAACTCCTGGTTAGATTTTGTATCTCTTTAATGTTCGAAGAACTTCCATTAAGTGACCAAGAAGACTTGCCATGTACATTAAACATTCTGCAAATGACAACATCATCCTTATTTCCATTTGTAAGATGTATTTCGATCTTTGCTTCTTCGCATCCTGACTTCACGTAATCCGCAACATGAGTTGCACGCCCAATGGTAGTAAGTTTGCCACCCAGCCCAAGTACAATGGCACAAACAATTGTAGATTTACCAGTGCCATTAGGACCAATAATTACATTTAAATTTTTACCAGGTTTTATAGAAACACTATTATAAGTTCTGGAAGAAAATGAACATTGTACACGTACTTGTCTTACAAATATTGACCAAATATTTTAAGGTAATACTTACACAAAATTTTCTAAATACATGTAAGAAATTATTCCTTTGTTAATGTAGCTATTGTTCATGTTTACTGTTTTTACAGTTATCTTGTTAATAAGAAATAAATAATTAAGTAATCATTGTACACTGTTTTCTTGGTTTTATATGAATTTACACGATTACAACATTTAAATAATACGAATTCAAATTGTTCCGCAAATCAGTCATTCATATCAGTGGCTAGTCAATCCTCATACTACAGTTTGTCTCAGCGCTTGTTGGCGGGATATGTACCCACATATACCTAATTGTATCTAACCTATTCGACAGTACAAACAGTTTGGCACGAACAAATGCGTTTATAGATGCGCTTTATAAACCAAACTCATTGAAATATAAAAATACACAAAATTCGGAGATGGACCATATAAAAATATACTTTTTAAATTTGAAATTCTTTGAAGCTTCCATAATTTTTAAATTTGAAAAACTGGTGCAATCGAATCCTTTAATAATAAAAAACCGAAAAGTTATGAAATTATCATGTTAGATACCATTTAAATTATTTGAAATTTTTTAAATTATAAAAAAATTAAATCTTTTAAAATTTATAAAAATTAATCACTTTTACTCACGTTTTTTGATAAAAACTACTAATTTATTGCGACGTTGATACTACCGACACCTTAATTTATTCAATATGGTTGTTTTATTTACCAATACAAAAATTCAATGACAAACTGCGATATCGCAGATAAAAAAGCGTCATGTCTAGCAACAACAGTAAGCACAGGAAGTTGATAAAATGAACTACGCATAGTATTCATTGACGTCAAATGAGAAAATAGCGATAGTATACGGAGCTATGTACAGAAACTTTTAATACGATTTATTTCTTGCAAGCAACAAATATTATTTCAACCTAATTTGTCGTCACTATCTATCCAATTGCAGACACAAGAATATCACAAGATTCGAAGTAATAATCAATACAAAAATGGAAAATCTTTTCGCGGTATTTCAAAGTACGAATACTCATGTACTTTAGAAAGTAATTTCTCAAGTATCTCCAATAATACTTTGCAACAAAGTTGATATAAATATCGGACAAGAGCTGATAGAATAGATAAAATAGTTTACTTCTTATTAGCTGTATCGATTAATTGTAATCAAGATAATGAAACTGTTACTTGATATTGTAAGATAATGAATCGAAAACGGCCACTTTCGACTCGCACATAATGCATTATTTTTCAAGGATTCTTCATCACAAAGCTTCAAAATTCCAAAATGTCACAGATTCAAAGTTATGCATTTTTCAGACTTTTCGAAACAATAGCAAAACAGAACGAAATTGTGGTCGTAGGAGTTACAGCGAAATATTACATGTATGCAACTTAGAATACTAATGGATTATCGTAATTTATCGCATCTACTGCCACGTTGAAGACTCCATCAAATAATGGAAGCAGTAGAACATCGATTCATTAGCGGATGATATTTTCTTTCCGTTTTTAGATCGTTCACTTAGATTTGCATTAAAGTGATTAAATGTCACCGTACTGACCGATAGCAGTCTGATAAACGTGTCTACTTTATGCTCGAGTGAAACATTGTCATCCACGTCTTTCGTGACAGTAAAACGGACAGTCTCTAAGAAGGAGTTAACCTTTCAGTTCGATTCCAAGGTAACAGAAACTTCGACGAACGTTCTCAAAATGATGGAACAAACAACGAAACACGAAGAGGAGAAGAACAAAGGCAACGACGAACCATGGTGGCTGTTCAACGTTACAGACTACGAGTCGCTGATGCGTCCTATGATTTGGATGAACGCGATCGTGCGATTTTTGCGTTACGAAACCGAATCGTCGGGATACGTTTCACGGAAATCATGTTTTTCGTTCTACTCGATCGTGATGATTCTTGCCACAGTGATCTGCTTAATACTGTCCGCGTACATCATTAATTTTTCGGGCAAATTCGAAGATCCATCCGTGGTTATACACTGCAATTTCATTCTGATTTTGAGCCCCATTATCGTTTTTCAATGTATATCCTCGAACGACTCGACTGTACGGATGATTCGAAAGGTGGCGAATGTGTCTCGTCTGCTGTCACCGGCAACCTTTCGCAAATTATCCACGATGATCTACGTGAAGGATGCGTTCCAATTAATTCCATTTCTCAGCTATCTACCGGTCAGTATTGCAGCTTTCGAGGCGATCGTTGGATGTACCTCTTGCTACACGTTCTTAGTGGTGATCGTAGCGAACGCTTTGTACGTGAACAACGTGTACGTGTTGAAAGCTTGTTTCGAGAAAATAAACGATTCTCTGGAGAAGATGTACGAAGCGTTGACGAAGGACGAGCCGCATCTTCTCAGGAGAATGTATCGATCGCAGAAAAATCCTGTGTTGCTCACGGAATTGAGGAATCTTAAGAAACAACACTTGGAAGTTAGCAATGTCATCAAGGTGGTCAACGAGACGAACGGCATACAAAATATCGGAACAATCTTGATGCTGTTCATCGATATTACCTTTAATGTGTACCATCATATAGTACTATTCATTCAAGAGGGTGCCTTTTCGATATGGTTCTCCGGTTTTAATCAGTACATTATTTATCACTCTTTTAACATCATGGTAATTGTCTGGGTTGTCGAGTCAACCAGGGATCAGGCACAGAAGATTGGCTTCAACATTCATCGAATTGTCGTGAACACTTTTGACGAACAAATGATAAACGAGGTGCGTAAAGCGAGTTGTGATAGACATTTGAAACTATTTTTGTGTAATAAATCGATCTCCTTACATTCTGCATAGCTTGTTCTCGAAATCTACCAACTTCTACAACGTTATCTCTAGATTTGCACCGGGTTCTTCCCTACACATTTATGTGTTTTTCTAAAACCAAAGAGCAAGGTTCTCCAAGGTATAAAAATTCCAAAATAGTAAAATTTCCAAATTTTAAAGCTTCAAAACTTTAGGCTTCCAAAATTCTAAGGCCCAAAAATCCTACAACCCCAAAATCCTACAACCTCGGACTCGAAAATTTTCGATATTTTTACGTCTCACAGTCCTAAAGTTTCCAAAGTCCCAAATTTCATAATCTCACGGTCCCATTTGTCGTTACTACATACGTATTTGCTAAAATTGCGTGAACTTCAATCTTGTCATTTTCATCTACGCAGTTGCAGTTATTCTCCTTGCAAGCGTTACAAAGCGATAACACATTCACGGCGTTGGGTCTCCCGATGGACGCCACCATTTTGACGAAGGTAAGTGAATCGGATCCAGGATGAAAATTCAACCCGATTAATGCTCGTACATTTTCTCTCAGCTAATATGTTCTATCACCACCAACGTGCTGATACTCATACAATTTCTGTTCGTAAAGTCGTGTTGAGGAGCTTCGCTATGATGATCTTGCGTTACGTGAAATAAACGATCGATTCGCGACGAACGTAGTTTTCCCATGGAATTAATTATAGAATGGAGTTTCATCTTTAATCACGCTAAAAGCATCAGACAAGTTATACAACAAACGATGTGTACGATGATCATTTAAAAATTGACGTACCCTTGAATTATTTATCCACGTTAGTCCTGCATTATCAAATTGCACTTTCTTTTTCTAGATCTATATTCGTTATCGAGATGACCGTTCAAGTTGCCCGAAATATTTACAGGCTGTCCATTTTCATTGCCAGACGGTATTTCTACAGTCAGAGGAGTATTCTTTGATTTGAACGAGCGACATCAAGACTTTAACTCATCGAGTCGTGCAAAAAAACGATGCCCGAAGCTTGGACGAAGACAAACGAGTCGAAGGAACACAAGAAATGGAAACTATTTCGCGCTACAGATTTCGACTCATTAATGTATCCCTGCTTCTTCATGGCCGGTATATTTGGAGTTTTTCCTTACAAACGCGTGTCCTTAGGATACGCATTTTCGAGGATACGTTTCATTTATTTTACTCTCATGCTGATCATGTTTTTGAGCCTGTTAACCACCGTTGAGTACAAATTAATTAGTGGGAATTTGCTTATCAATACTATCCCCAAAATAATGTATCAGCATTTTTACTTCGCCGCGTTCATGAGCATCATCTTGATGACGTACCTTCAAAGCAGAGCAACACTGCACTTGCTTCAGGCTATGGCGAACATATCCTCCATGTTGGCCCCGAAGGACTATCACGAGTTGGCGAAGTTCGTCCACGGGAAGGATCTCGGAATGTTCTTATTTCTCGTAAGTCACTTACCAAATTGTGTTAAACGCGATTCAACTATGACGCTGAAGAATTTCACTACCCTCTACGCTATGCTGAACATCATCACCTTGGAAATGTTCTACATAAACTGCGTGTGTGTGCTGAAAGCTTGCTTCTCGAAGGTAAACGAGGATATTCATCGATTAAAAAAACCGACCAGTCAGAAATTTCTGCGCAATGGTCAGAGTACCCCTACATTGTTAATAAAGTTGAAGAACTTCGAGAAGGAACACCTAGCGATCAGTGATGTCTTACAACTGTTAAATAAAACGTTTTGTATGCGACTCGTCGTAACAACCTGCATGACGTTCACTCTGGTTACCTTCAATGTGTACTTTTTCGTATTGTGGAAAAATGGCGGGGAGAGAGGGACGAAGTACTTAAGCTTTTGGTACCTGCCGTACATCTCTTCCTCCATATATTACTTCCTCAAGTTCGCCATGATCATTTGGGCCTGTGAAACGGCCACCAGACAGGCCGTACAAATTCGCATCACTCTTTACGATGTCCTAGGCAAGGTGTCCGACATGACCATGAAACGCGAGGTAATTTCAAATGAATGATCGTCAATATAGTAATTATTGTTGCAGTATTTGGCTCAGAGTTAAGGAAAACATCGTTTGCAGCGCCTGTAAACGACTTACCGTTGTACATTCGTGCAATGCATGAATTTGTCCACTGTTCCAGCTGATGTTCTACATATTTATACATTCAATAGGTTCACAACCGATCAAACGTTTGCGGGACCACTTTATTTTTGTCGTAGTCTAAATTTATGTTACGCTTTGGAATATTATAATTAACCTTTTCAGAAGAATGATCATCGCTCTGACAATTGGTTTCATTTGAAAGTTTCGCTAAATCTTCCGAATATAGATATTATATTCTGTTAAATTGTAGGTGGAGCTTTTTTCGCTGCAGTTATTGCACCATGAAAACACTTTCTCTGCGAAGCTGATCAACCTGAATGCGTCACTCCTTACACAGGTAAGAAATCGTAAGTTTAGGCTCTTTAGTAATAGCAGTAAGAAGGTTTCATTCAATTTTTCATTCTCTTTTCTATTCTTCCTCAAAGTGAAATCCTTGAAAATAATTCTTTTGCAGATCGTGGGTGGCATCGCTATGTATATCCTTATACTGATCCAATTCTTATTGAACACCGTGTTATGCGGGATCAAGAATATCGTAACATAGGATTATTTTAAGGTTACATGGTTGTGCGTGGTACGTGTGTTTCTTATCGATTTTTAGTAATCTTGCGCTGTGTGACTATGTGTAAATACCTGTAACACCTCTTAGACACTTTTGTTGCGTGTAAAAGACAACTCAATTTTCTACGTTTGTAAATTTTCACATTCTGATATTTTCCAAAAGCCAATTGGTTACGATACGGTTCTGGTAATTTCAGACAATCAGTAGACATTCTCAATATTTCAGTCGTCCGAACACTGTATCGATAACGTAATATATTAATTGTGAAAACTTCGAAGCATTAATGACAAGTATTGATCGCACGAAGTCCTCCACCAGGATACTCGGCCCACCCCGAATAAAATCCCTAATTATGTCAATCTCTGAATGTTTGAAATTCGTCGTCGTCATGTACTACCGACAACGAACTCGTTTTCAAGACCTGTTTATCGCTATCGCTTTCTTCAAGAACGCGCTGATTGCGTATGCCGGCGTCCGCCATTCAAAATTGCGACGTAATTTTTAGACGAATCGTCCGTTGTCGCAAATTATCGGTCACAAGACACTGCGATAAAGGATCACATGATTCCTGTAAATGACTACGTCCTTCGTCTTCCTTGAGCTAAGTCGTCGAACACAGCGTTTGCCGTGACGCTATCAAAATTGGCGAAGCTCGGAACAAGAGAGTCTACGAAATATCGTGAAAGCAGCATTGTTCGTTCATTTTCGAAATTTTTATAAGAACATCTTGATACACCGTGCTTCAATAAATTTAATCGTTCAGCTGTACTAAACATATTGCAATTATTCGTTGTAACTGTATTCTTATCGCTTCGTACTTTGTGTCAAAGTGTGTGTCAAAAGAACGTGTCAAAATGTTCTCGCACACATTTCGTCCGACAATTTTTTATTTCTTTTTGTTGGCCATAAATTAGACAACCTAGGAACATCTCAGCGTCGCGTGGAATAAATTAATGGTACAATGAACGCGTGTTTTTTTTCACCGTAAATACGTAGGTTGTAAAATATGTTGTTCTCGTGACCAGGGTTCACGCAGCCGAACTTATCAGCTCAATACGAATCGAGAACTTCGTTTGCTAGATTAGCAAAGGTGATCTTTTCAAGGAGATATGTCGCTTACGCACGTATGCACGGGGTGGAGTCGAGTCAATCTATTTCCCCCAAGGTTAATGTTGCGACGGGCTGTAGACTGCGGAGGTTGCAATTACTTTCAACTAAATACTATCACGTATTGGCAATATTAATGCCATAAAACGTTGGATGAATCTACGACCATTCGACGCTGTTATTCCACGCATTGGTTTCATAGGTCTTGTTATTAAAAATGTGAACATATGGAGGTGCTGATCACGTGGGACCAATTATTTAGTACATAAAGCATCCTATAATGTACTAAAGTATCCTAATGTACTACTTCAGTTTGTTATAACTTTATAGCATATGTATTAGGTTGTCCCATAAATTTCTTCCCTTTTTGATATAATATGAAAATGCATTTCGAGGAATATTTTGCAAGTAATCAAAGAGTAAATGATATTGAGGGATGAAAAAGGGATTTTGTTTCCCATATCTCATAATGACATTTCATAACAATTCAAAATCATAAATTTATTTTTAAATAAATTGGAATACGAAATGTTACTGACCGGAAATTTTTGCACGACACTGTACGTATTGTAAATTTAATGTATTTAAATTTAATATATTTAAATTGTGTACATTACACATGTAGGGTTTCTAAATAAAGACTAAGTCCGTAGTTGTGACGATAATATATTTGCGAGGACGATGTAGTGTAAACGAGGAGCAGCGGCTATCTGGATTTCCCTCAGCTGATTTCTAAAAAGGGAAGCTCTTCAGTCGAGGGCGTACGTGACCCAAGTCAGGGTGGTCCCTTGGCCACGCTAATAAAGTTGTCAGCAGACCCACCTGTTAGGCCCTAAGTATAAATGCCAACCGTCTACACATGCGTGTACATTTGTGCACAATTCCAAGAAACATCAGGGTGATTATCAATTTTATTTTCTTCGGATTTATTTCGGAAGATTCCTCGGTTGCGAGTGTTCACGAGAAACCTTCCTCGTCGCAACATTCGTTAAGGGATATCGAGTTGTACTTACGTGCGTAATTTAACCCTTTGCGGTCCTTGTTTTCTTCTACCTATAGTTCCTTTATTTATTTACAAAACAGATCAAGAAGTGGGTTTACGATAAAATGTATTGCAATGATGCAGGGTAACAAACATATTTTTAATTTATTACAAGTGACGAAGGAATGAAAACATCTTCAAACCAATCTATTTATCTGAATTATTTCTACGATCCAAGAAAAATGGTCGACATCGCATCTACAACTCGCTCTTCAAATATGGTAGACATTGTTAATATTTTAAATACTCTTGAATGTTCAACTTCGGTCTAATCGTAATTTGCACATCCGAGGATCACTAAAAGGGAAACAATCTTGACATTCGAACTTTCTTTAATCACTTTAATGTTGTAGCAATTAATAGTTCGTTATGTCTGACGCACTTGCTGAATACATCGTAGCAGAAGGGGTTAAGAAACCCACCAAAGGCGAAAGTTTGACAAAAACGGGTATAGAGAAAAGAACGATAGACGTTGCTTATAGCGCGAGAACCAGACAAGGGAATCCTTTCTTTTCAATCTTGATCGTCCGCCAACGCGTTTCCGGTATCCAGCGTCCTCGTCGCGAGATCGCGTAGAAAAATAACGACGAAGCGGAGATCGAGGAACCCCGATCCCGTGAAATCGAACTCTCCGTTAACCAGATCGGCTTTTTAAACGTTCGAGCTCGATTCTTTTGTCTAATTCTGGCGGCAAACAAACGGCCGATTTGTCGTGTAGAGACGATCACGCGACTGCGCGAGTCATCGCGCGCTCCCGAGGCGCCGTTAGTTATGACCGATACGCAGTTGTTCAGTGTTGCGCCAACAGTCGTGCGGTGAACGTGCGTGCGGGGTATTATTCGACCCGTCGGCCGATCGACTATCGTTTTCGTATTTTTATCAATTAACCGCGCGAACGAAATCGAACGCGACTCGACGGGAACGTGAAGAAAATTTCGCACAACGTCGTCGACCCACGTGTGCCCGTAGGGACTCTCATCCCTCGGGACTCGCCGTTCATCCCCCTTCGGGCCAACGGCGCGATTCCGTGCACGGGGAGAGACGCGTTTTACGTAACGTTCTTGGTGACCTAGAAAAATTACTGGAACGATTAGATAAACCGGACAGAAAAGACCGAACACGGTGTCAGTGCATATGAAATGTACCAAATATGGAACATTGTCGCAAAGAAGTCTGAACTCGTTCCATTGACGCTCGTCGATCTTTCTATTGTACGATGCCTTCTGTTTGCCTCACACGGACAAAACCTTAGGCGTACGTGACTATATATAGTGAAAACGTGCGCTATGCCGTGCCAAGCGTTCTTAACTGTTTGATGGGATTCCCGGTGCAAGAAATAAGCAGGTTGTGCGGGGTACCGTCCCGAGTTTCCGTTTCTACGTGATGAAGTAAGTACCAGTGTACGAGAGATTCGATTCGTGTCACGATCGAGAAAGTTTAAGGGCGAAACTTGCCAGAGAAGTCTAGTTTTTGATACCATGTAAATTGGTAGCTGGTAACCACGTTGATCCTATTGATTTGGATGTCAATTTAGCAGACAGTGCACGAGTTCCGCAGTTTTTCTGTGTGAGAATAAATCAGTCCTGATTATCTTAGTATACAATATATGTAGAGTAATAATGCAGATTTAATAATTCAGAGGTTTGAGTATTTTTGACATCCTCCGTTACAAATAAAATAATCGTGTTTGCAATCAAGCTATCGAATGTATTTGAAGCTCCAAATCCAGTCCGGGAATGAGGAATAATTGTTGAGTATAATACAAAAGATTCCGAGGTTTCCTCATGTCGAAAAGCGTCAAGTTTATGGGCTACTACATTTTTGGCGAGCTGCGAGATACCAACGCATTTTTCGAATCAGCTGTAGGACGCATGGCATTTAAGAAGTTGACCTACTTGTGGTCGAAACTTCAATGAATCACGTTACTACAAATGTTCGAAATTCTAAATCATCGAATTCGCGACACTCTATACATTTCCCGTTCTTCTCTCTCATTCTCTCATCTTTCGTTTTCCTCTTCGACAACTCGAATCTCGCGATTGTTCGTATCTTAGACATCTCCTAGATTTTCCCGGGACATCTCTGAACTCCGCCAGAAGGTTAAGGCGAACGATAGGGAGATTCCCCTCACCCTTCTGTGCCGCTGGTACATTTAATCAAAGAGGAAAAAAGTCGTTTCACATTTATATAACTATATCTTGCAACTATCACCGCCAGTAGAACGAGTTAACAAGAATTTATGGCCGCGAAGATTAGTCCATTAGACAGTGTCGTTCGATGTACGTACGTTTCATCCTCGTTTGCGAACGTAGACACAATTTTATCGTGTTCGCGTGCATGTTTTCGATCGGTTCAGAAACGGTGCAAGGCAGAAGCCCGACTGATTGCGAAACAATGCGTTATCGTACGCAAACGGTGCCCGTTTCGCCAGATGATCGATAAGATTTCGCGTGGCTGACGCGGCTCGAACAATGTTCGGCTTATTTGTTCCACGATCGAGACAAAAGCTGTTTTGAAAGTTAGCCTTCGTCGTCTGTATCTACCGTGCGAATAAATATTTTCGTCCCATAGCCGTGACGAGTGGCTCGTATTCGCGAAATACCAACGGATGCGATATTCGCGTTGACCTACCTGCACGATCCTCATCGTTTTGCGTGTGCCTTTTCCTCGGATACGAAATTTTCCGCCGGAATGATAGCGAGTCAACTCGTAAATGCGCGTTAAAATCGCGAAACGCGAGTCGATTACGGAGTTCGTTCACATTTTGCGACAATATTGCGCGGCGAACGTATTCGATTACAATTTTACTCCGTGTGTGCAGTAAGAGAGTTTAATAGCCTTTTGCTATCTTCTAGGCGGATATTTGAGCATCATCGACCTCGAAATTGTCACGGAATTCTGTAAATTGTCGATACTTTTGACAGTCGTTCGATTTGACACTAAATCTACCAAAGCAAAGATTGTTCAACAAGTTTCTTTTTCTAAGGTGCAAAGTGTATTAAGACGATTTTCTTGAAGAAAGAATTAATGAATATATTTGCTCGTGTTTCATCGTTTATTTATTCTTCAAATTCATTCTTAACTTTAAAGTAAATGTGTATTGTACATCGGTAGGTTTAGTTGATGCAATAATTTCAAATGAATAACTATATTTGTCGTATTATGTACGCGGTGTTTGAACATAGTGAGACAGACGGTATCGACGATTAATAGTAAACATATATTAATTTCAAACAAATTCATCAAATTTTTCAGCTAGAAAGTTTCGCAGTAACTATTTGTCAACACTAAAAATGCTTTCAAGTGAAAGGGTTAATAGAACCGTGGTATTATTCCAGACATCTTTCTTCGAACATAGTGAAACAGAAAATATCGACGATTAATAGTAAACAAATAATAATTTCAATAAAATGTATCAAATTTTTCATCCAGAAAGTTTCACACTAGCAATTTTCCAACAATAAAAATGCTTTCGAGTGCAAAGAATTAACGCAGAAGTGGTATCGTCCCACCTAACTCTCCGCTTCCATCAAAACGGACACATCACCGACACACTATAATTTTCGCCCATATTCATACACGGAAAGATAATTTTGCTCGCGTCGATTTCGCGATGTCGTTAACCAGCGTCCCGACGCTATTAAACGCGTGTAACTTTCACGCGACATTTCATCTAACCGTAAAAATGAGCCGGATTCGAGGCAACTGGATTTTCTATCGGGGAATGCGGACTCGCGCGGAGAATAAAATTCGATATTCAACCGATTCTCGTCTACCTTTTCCTGCTCCGCGTATCAGTCCTCACGACCTTGCCTGGCTCTCCCCACTATAGTTCCTTACCCGTTTCTCGACTCCAATCGGTCGACCTTGACTACGATAGTCATTGTCACGGTGCTCCGCTACGAGCGAGCTGCACCGATGCAGTCAATGATTTGCAAAAAAAAGAGAAGAAAAAAAAAAAAAACTTGTTTATTCGCGAGCCGGCGTCAACCCGCGACGATTTTCACGGAATCCACGCTGCGCGCGTGTCCGTTGACTTGGCGACAATTTCCGTTGTTTTCCTCGAAACGCGATCCCGCACGGTTTTTCCTGAACGCCATTCCCGGAAACACGATTTTTCCCGCTTCGCCGTGACCGATTAACCCGATACAATCCGGGCTACGTACATTCTAACGGTATTTCATTTAGCGATTTTTGTAAAAAATATTCGCGATGTTTACAAACAAACTGGGGATTATTGTGGCCGAGTCGCGCATGCGTGTTCGGCAACGATTTCGACGATGCTCGCCCGTATGCTCCGCGGGCTCGGGCAAGATTATTGACGTTACTCGAGGCTGAATATTGTGTAATTAATACGTCGAATCTGTTCGACGTAAATAGCTCGTTTCTCGGAATATTACTTCATTTCTTGCACTAGTTACGCTCAGTCACGGTATCGATATGTTTCGAGCTTGCCGATCAAAACTAGTTGCACTGTTTGCGATATTTACCGATTACAGTATCAGCGCGTTCATAGATACCTGGTGAATCACGTCTCGAATCAACACAGCTTGTACTCGGAATTTGCAAACGGCTCTAGCCAACGCAACCTTAACTGGAATTCTCTTTGTAACACGGCCAGCACCGTGTTCTATCTGGGGGTTGGATTATATCCTCGCACCTACTAGTTAGGCCAACTTCAGAGTACTTTCAAGTTCGGCTTCAAAAATTTCACTTATTAATTTCGAACAGGTATAAATTTATCCGGAGAAAGAAAATTTTCTTCATAGATCGAGGATCGCGTTGATACCCGTTCAGAAATACCAACTTTATGACGGTCTGTCATAAAACAGCTTCGAGCATTCGAGTTCCTTCTCAAATGGACGAGGGACCAATGATTCTTAATCCATCTGACCTTGCTAGAAGAATAGCGTCCGCCAATTTCGTATAAACCGGAATTTACACCTTCTTATATCCTACTTTAACACTAAAACTACCAAAGGGGTCAAATGACCCATTCGCAAAATTTCCTACTTGAAACGAAAACATTTGTTAAGATGGTTTTCTTGACATCTACGCTGATTGTCATCGAGACAAAGAATCAATAAGTGTATCCATTTATGTTTCATCGTCTGTAGATTTATTTTTAAACTTCGTTTTTAACTTCAAAATAATTGTGCATTATACGTCGGCAGTTTCAGTGTTAACTTATATTTTATATATATTAGGGGAACCGGAAAGTAATGTCGTTTCTTTTGTATTAAAATCAAACAGATAAATTTTTAACACCTTTTTATATTTAATCAATGATGTAATCACCCTTGTTATGAACAACCTTTTACCATCTATTCTACAAATTTTCTACGCTGCCTGTGAAGTACACAATGAACTGTTATAAATAAATATTACTTTCCGGTCCACCTAATAATTATATATTTTATATTTCGTCGAAACGGTCGGGGAGAATAAATTATATTCCAAATGAACGCGTTCGAAGCGATGTTTCTAACACGTTTCTCGCGAAACTGGTATTTTCGAGGAGTCCCCCGTGTCGATTTCACTTTGTCGAAAAGCAGAAACGTTCTCGCTGAAATTCCGCATCGGCAGGAAGGAAATTGCCAGTCATTTTATCTATCGCGATGCTCGTTACGTCACGGTTGGATTTTCTAGCTAACCGATTGCATGCACTCGCATTTGCATAGATTCCCCGGATCCGTAATTATGTTCGTCACTTTTATCTCGTTCGACACGTTCGCGAGAATCGATGAATCCGCGGCTGCATCGGAATCGATTGCTATATCCGCGTACATAATCTCGTTGTCGTTCGAAGGATCGCAGCTATTCTCGTAATCTGGTGCCAGTTTTTAGTCGTAGACTTTCTAGAGTTACCAGCCGTGTCCTCTTTCGCGGCATTCAGTGACTCACCCAGCCGATGATGACGATGATGCTAACTGTGACGGTGCTATTTTTTGACGAAGAATCTCACCGCCAGGAAGAGAGGGAGATACGGTGGCAGGAAATTAATCGAACGTTCATTTTGCGGGCGCCAACTTAGCGCGTGTCGTCGAATTAACCCCCCTTGCATTGGTATTTAACCCTTCATAGCCGTCATCGGTTCTGCAATAACATCGTTTAACCCGTTAACCTACGATTTTCTAGACAGGTGCGTCATTCGCGGCTATTTAATTATTGCCACAACATTAAGTCCACTGAAACAAGTTAAGATCTTTGGTACATTTTTTATTTAACGATCCTTCGTTGTGCAGATTATAATCGGAATTGAACCGAAAATTTAACTGCAGCGTAAATACGAGTCTGGTTAATCACGATCAGTGGGACACGATATCGTAGGACAAGGGGTTAGTATAAATAAATACTCGAACGATTAGCGTTTCGTATTTGAGAAGAAAATTACGAGGGATGAAACATCTATTCTTTAAATAGAAATTTTAGATGTAATTTTAAGGTTGAAACATTCATCCTAATTTTTTAAAAGCATTAATACTATTTTTATTTCTGGTATTTCACTTTTATATTTCCATCGTATGAAGTAATAAAAGTACGAAATCCTGAGAAAGGAAGCGACGATATATGAGACCAACAAATACCTTTTGAATTCAGGATAACGAATATTTTCGTTACGAGAAATTCATCACGCAAACAACGAAAAATAATAGCGAAGAAACGGTTATTACAGCGAAAAAGGCAAAATCATGATAAACCGTTCAATCTTTAGCCTTTATTATAGAGTATGTACATATTCAATTCTACGTATTATACGTATTCTTCGGCACAAAAATGCGTGACGCGAACCTTACATAAATATTTGCGACACATCATGCATATTATTGATATGCTGTGCTTCTTCAACATTTTAAATAATATATTCTAAAGGAATACGAAACATTGAAGAGGTAAACACAATATTTGAATACATTGAATTTTCATTCCTGTTCATGCTAAATGGCAAATTGACAGGTTATATTTAGATCGAAAGAATAATATAATTCACGACAGAGTACATTAGCTGTCACTTTAGCACTTACTTGCTATATGCTCGCGTCAGTTTTTTAGTCGATCGATAGATTACTTATAAAAGAGTGTTAATGAAACCTTTTTATATTTAAGTATTAATAACACTTCTTTAAGGGTTCGTTTTAATAAAACGTCTTTCAGTTTACATTTTAATAAAACTTCTTTAACTTTGAGTTTTAATAAAACTTCTTTAAGTTTGAATTTTAACAAAACTTCTTTAAGTATGTGTTTTAATAAAACGTCTATTAGTTTATATTTTAATAAAACTTATCTAAAGTTGAGTTTTAATAAAACTTCTTTAAGTTTGAGTTTTAACAAAACTTGTTTAAGTATGCGTTTTAATAAAACGTCTTTCAGTTTACATGTTAATGAAACTTCTTTAAAGTTGAGTTTTAATAAAACTGGTTTAAGTATGCGTTTCGATAAAACGTCTTTCTGTTTACATTTTAATAAAACTTCTTTAAGTATGAGTTTTAATAAAACTTCTTTTATATCAATTTTCCATAAAATTTCCTTACAAAGTTAGAGTTCTCCAACGTAACAGAAACCTCGATTACATAATAACAATTGTTATTACAACATCCGAGACAAAGTACAGTTATCTTCGGTGTGCCAGTCAGCTTATAAACTTGATCTTCGAAGTCGAGTCGGACTGTTGACTCGCGAAATATTGGACGATGAATATGGTATCGAGAAGATTGAACCAACGTCACGTTTAACGTCACAATAACGCGAACGTTCGACCCCGAGGGACAAGTTTGACAGCTGCTCGATTTTTTCGAGCGTTACGTAAAGCACCGAGGCCGAGATTCGCCCGGAAGATTCTTCAGGATATCGGAACCGAGAGATATGTCACGGTTAGGTGCACGAGGGGTCGTCGAAGAATGGTTTCTTTGTGAATGCGTTCGTGTTACGCAACCGGTGGTTTTATTCAACGCTTTCATCGGTCCAAAAATGTCTCGGTCTCGTTGAAATATCTAGGCTACGAACTCGGTCTCGTTGAAATATCCGAACGACCCGCTAAAAGAGTGGCGATTTCATCGATTCTCGCAACTCCTCGAATAACTAAGCGTTTGAGAAGAAAATTTATGGATCGTGTCGTGCTTGTTGCTCTATGGTTGTATGATTTCCGCGGCGCAGATAAGCACAGCATCATCGGCACGCGTTATTTATCTAGATCGGCAAATAAGCACGAAAGCGCAAGTCATTTTTCCCGTGACGATTCGCTTTTCCGGGTACGGACATCTTCAAGAAACGCGAATGTTGCTGTTAAATGTCCGATTACACGGCCGGACGAGTCTGATGCAACGATAGCAAGTAGAATGCGCAACATCGTACAGTGAATGAATCTCTTTCGCGCGAAACGGGATCATGGTGTAGCATCGAAGTAGAAAGGGGCGTGTTGCGATCAGACAGAGAACGATCGAGCGACCTCAACGGGAAAAGGCCTTGTTCCCCTTCGATTTTGATCCACTTTTACGACAGAAAAATACGCGACTGCGTTGTTGCGCATCGAACGTGTGCTGTTGCTAATAATTCGCGCTATACGAACTATCTCGAACGCGATTTTGTTTCTATTTCGCGCGTGGCGGTGTTAAGTTTGGTCGCATTACGCGTGGCGGCACTTTTGCATCTCTGCACTCGGCGTATCTAAACACTGCGACACTTAGGTTCCTAGATTCCTACATTTAGAATTAGATTTCTACATTTCTAGAATTTTAGATTCTGAGATTCTTAGCTTCTCAGATTCTCAGATTCTCAGATTCTCAGATACTCAGGTACTCATATTCTCAGATTATTACATTCTTCGATATTTCGGTTCTTACATTTATAGATTTCTAGATTCCATCTACATCCATATACACCCTACATCTCCATAGTCCTGGTATTCGTATAGTTCCAATATCTCTATTTTCCCGATATCCCTATAATTGATCAATCTCTACAGTCTCGATATCCCTAGAAATCAATATTGATCAAGTCCCGATATCTCTGCACCCCAACATCCCTACAATTCCAACATCTCTGGCTCCCGCACCCGAATGACGTCTCCCTGACATCATTCGGTCCATCTCAACGATTCGAAGTAAATATTTTTCGTCAGCGGGTTCCGATGATCGTAAATCAATCAACGTATCGATCGACGTCATTCACGAGTTCTTTCAACCCTTAATCGTACGCGAAGAACAGCATCGTGACTGAATGACGTAGAGCAGAGGATCAGCTGCTACGCACATTGTTTGGAGACGTCGAAAGTGCAAGTTGTGGCTCGATGGTGCAACTCGAATTGGCTGGCAGGTCGTAGATCCGACTTACACGTGTGTAGCTGGTGCCACGCGTGTGTGTTCGCGCACACGCGTACTATCGTTGGCACGGTCGTTCATCAGAATTGTTCATTAACGGGACGTGACTGGGCGCAAAGCGATGATCGTTAAATTGGTGCAACCGTAATTATTGCTTTGACGTCCGCTTTTTGCGCCGTTGATTATCAACCGGCATTTTGCTGTTTACACGCACGTGTGTGACTCTTCGCCTTTGTCTTCTTCTCAGATAAAAAACACTCTTGTACTTTTATACGTAATCTTGTTAATGCATTTTGCATTTACGCTACCCGTTTGAAACTTTTAATTGGTCTCTCGATGTTTGCTGCGTTCGTGACGCAATAAAGCGTACAAACAACGTGGTACACGCAAGAGAAGTAAGCACCGATTACGCAATTTTTGCCAGTTCTGGGAAGAAAACACATTTTTCGACTATCGCGAGTGACAATAATAAACAATCAATAAGAGCGTGGTTTATGTAATAAGAAATTGGAGACGATGATGTGGGACCAATTATCTTTGTTGTTCGGCAGCGATTGCGAAGCAACGTGATCAACAAGCGTGTTATAAGTCAATCGAGTTAAGCACGCGTTTTACATTTACTGCAGATTCTGTTTTTATATCAATATAATAATTACGTAACGAAATAATTGCGAACGATAGGATATTTTGATATTTTGCGTCGCACGCAGAGAATGATAGTATGGCAAACATCGCGCGAGGCCATTTAAGACAACGCGAAGTAATAGGTTCAAGTTCCTTTTATTCACGAGATGGAAAACATTTTGCTATAAACATCGATGAAACGTGTTGGATTTATTCTTATCGTTGGTTCGATTTTAACGTCGCGGTCGAAACAAAAGACGATCTTTGTAACGTCGAATAAGCGAATTAATTGTCACGATAAAAATTAGATAAAGTAGTTTTAAATATTATATGTATTATACATTTTTCCAACGTTGAAAGACAATAACTTTTGGTCGACATTGTCCATTTATTTTTTGCACGCAGAATCATCCATTTCTTTATCGCGTCGCTCGCTGCAAAACATCCTGCAACTCTGAACAACCAACAACAGAAATCGTTAATGTCAGCAATAAAGCCGAAGAAGAAAAACAGTCGTTTCGAGACAAAGAGCAATCTTCTTAGTAATTTGTCTTTTGAGAAAAAATATCACCGGTTTAATAACAAGACTTTTGACTTATTTTTTTTATGCAGTATTTCTTTGTTCTCAATATACTCGTAAATCTTTGCATTTCTGTAATCGCAAATTTTTGAGTTTGTTAATTTTCTATATTCTTAAATGTTCTATTATTCGGATTTCGGAATTACCATATTTCTTAGTTCGCAAGTTTCACAATTTCGAAATTTTGTCGAGTTTTGTTTGGTTTCTCAAGTTTTCTAATTTCTAGTTCTTCGAGTTTCCACGTTTTCCAACATCAACATTTCCTAGCCCCTACATTACTGGATTTCTACATTTCCCAATTCTACAATTTCCTAGTTTCCGCATTTTACAATTCTCGAATTTCCGAACTCCGAAATTTTTTGATTCCCACATTTCTCAGTTTCTAAATTTCCTAATTTCTACATTTTCGAATTTCCATATTTTCCGATCCCTGCATTCGCCAATTGTCAATTTTCTAAACTCCTACATCTGACATTTCCAAACCCGAAGTTCCCAAATTTTCGCTTCGCTGTACTCGGTAACCGCCACACCGGACGTTCTCTTCAAACATACTCATCGCCCACAGAAAATTCGCTGACCTAAGTCATAGGCAGAGGAACCGTGAGTTGAACCAACGACCCGCGATTCCGACAAGTACCTGCTCGTATCGTAAGCGGCTGTCATCCTCGTAATCCAAGAGTGGCCGCAATTAGCGCAAGAATGCGAACTTGATCCCCCGGTCTGCCGTTGAAATTCCACTCCATCTCGTTCGGTGTCGCTAAAGCCCGATCGAATACGGGATGATTCGCTTCGGGTTCGTGGAGCGCATGAACGCGCGTGCCATCGTAACCGAGCTGACCGATCGCGAGCGAAGGTGTCAAGGTCAAACGCGGACTATAGTCCTCTCTCGCGTGGTGCAGGTGGGTGGAAGTCATCGACCCGCTTTGTGCACGCGTCTGCATCGCGGCCAGAGCGTCGTTTACTCGCGCGGAATGACGAGGGTCCCCAACGAGTGGAGGTAAATGCCCGGTCGCGACGATTATGGCGAACAGAGGGCCCGAAAACAGCGAACGTGTGACGCAACGGAGTGCATCGGGCAAAAATATTTGGCACGGGACGCGTAAAGCGCGTCGGGTTGCGGCGCGGAATAAGGTAACGGGATAAATAGACGAATGAGATACGCAGTACGGCGGGCTCGACTATGGTTGTACACGTGGAGGGAACATTATTTGCGTCGAAATGCCGGTGCACGAAGGCCGCGGACGTATGCTATTCGCGACAGACGGTCGGAAGATTTATTCCCGCGATTGGTAAACCTCGCCGGACCCGATAACGCGTCGCGACGACCAGCAAAATAACCGATAGCGTGGTACGTCTGTTCCTGGAAAACGCAGTTTTTCCTCGGCTTTATCGCCGACATCGATTGTCCTCGCCGGAGTACACCGGCGGACGTTGTTCCCTTTCCTAGAATAGATCGCTATCTGACGGCGAGAAGATCGCTACGTTCGTTCTCCTGTCGCCGGACTTCCGACGAGACTACGGGGCTTTCGAGTTTTGAAGTATGGGAATTTCGGGATTCGAGGGTTTGGAGACGATGGAATTGTATTTGGAGATTTGAACCTCGAGTGTTTTACAGTGTAGGCATTTGGTAATTTTCAAACTTTTGTTGCAAGAATTGTACAATGTAGTATTTGATAATTTAAAAATTTGTTATTTGCGAAATTTACAATGTAGGTCTTTGGTAATTTTCAAATTTTTATTGAAAATTAGAAAATTCTTTGTAATTCTTAATTCTTAGTTCTGTTAATGCTTTGTAAGTATTGTACAATGTAGATATTTCATAATTCAACAATTTTTTTATTTGTGAATTTTACAATGTAGACCTTCGGTAACTTTCAAATTTTTATTGTAAGAATTGTACAACATGGACATTCGACAATTTTCAAATACATAATTTGTGAATTTTACAGTGTAGACATTTGTTAATTCAAAATCTTTTCATTTAGACATTTGATAACTATGAAACTTATATCGAAGGATCTTATAAACCTCTAATGCGAGGTGTATATTTATCCGTACTTCACGCAGCCTTTCATCGTACGTCACTGTATGTTTTCAGAACTTTCCTCAGATTTTCCCCAGGTCCTCTTCGAGATTCCCCTTAGGCGTCATAACAAAGCGAATCACATGAACCTTGGAGTTTCCCGGCGTTTACAAACGTTATCAGTGCATTATATAATAATTAATTAACGCTGTACGTTAATAATACATCTGTTTAAATCGATGTTAAATGGTGTAAGAGAACGAGTCATGCATTATTCATAGAGACTTTCAGAGAGCTCGGCGTTTTCGATCCGTCAAATCATCGTTGTTGTTCAGGAACAATGTATCCAACGTATCCGCGAACTGTACCGCGACGTCTCTCTATATTCGTCGAGAAAAATAATCGATTCTCGTACACAGTGCCTGTAGATTGTACGAGCGTACCACGGTCTAATTATATTTACGCGCTTTGAATTAGTAGCACGGTGAGTTGGCCGAATTCAAGGCTGTTTTTCGTAAACGATCGGAAATATCTTGGTACTACGTACCAACTATCATATAACGATGACGCATGAAGCCTGGTAGTCAGCGATTTTCGAGATCCGGATCCATGACGTCCATGCAAAAACGGTGAAGGTTTCTAAACATCCTATGTATTGTTACAAATAATAAAAGTCTTTAAACATCGACATAAATACCATCACATACAATATAAGATATATACTAATCATTTGAGACCTCGACTACACCGTACAACATAACGAAAATTATATTCTATCGCCACCGTGAAAATTGTCGTACGTAGTCGGCCATGTTGATGGTGTTTTCTGCCATTTTGAGGTGCAAAGGTTCACGGAGAGTCTTGCGATGTCCATTGTCAAGTCTGGGAATATATTCAGGGATATGTGGACAAAGCTGTTTATGGACATAGGGATCTATCGATAGTCTAGGGTTATGGAGATATATCTGGAGATCAATTTGAGGATATAGGGATTGGTGTATGTAGAGATCTGGGGATGCACGGATCTAGAGTTGAAAGAATGAAAACATGTAGAGATCTGGGAATCGGATTTAAGGGACTGGAATTCGAAGAAACTAGGGATCTAGAATTCTCGGGATCCAGAGATCTAGAAATCAAAGGATTCAGAGCTGTAGAATTCTAGGGATATACAGATCTAGATACCTAGGAATGCACGCACGTAGGTATCCATATATCCAGAAATCTAGATCTGTAGGTACCTAAAAATCTAGGTATTAAACTATGTATTTATCCAGACACGTACGTAGCCATGTATCAAGGGATCACGTAGAATATGTGATACATATCAATCTCAAAACTTCGTCGTGCCTTCGTACACGGCAATATAACGAGAGTCCGTAATAAAAGAGAGACAACCCAACTTCCTCGTAGATCCGGTTTCGAAAATGTGATAAACTTTCGACCGAACGATTCGTGCCCCCCCATAGCAACATTATCTATGCAAACGTCTAATTTCCTAGTTTATCGCGCAACATTATTTAATTTAAATAAAACCAGCGATAAACGGAATATATATTTATTTTCCTCGTTCGATAAAAATATTCGTCGTAATCACCATGGCATCGGTGACAAATACGTTCGATCGGTGACACCCACACGGCCAAGAATGTCTCGTAAAACATTAGCCGGACGATTTAATATTTTCTCTGTTTTCCTGGCAACCGTGTAGGAAATCGAGCGACGTACACAAGGTAGATATAGTCGGCACGCAGTGTACCACGTGATCCTAGCATGAATATGAAACTTGTTTACAGGACATACGACTACGTTCGCCGTTGCAATTCCGTCGAATAAGGTGCAGTTATCAAGCGAGCCTTGATTCCATTGGCATGGTGGATGCGCACAAGGTGCGTGCAACGACGATATTTTCCGTCCGAGGGTCGTGATTGCTGATTACGTACACGTGGATTAATTAGCGACAATTTGTGCCGTAGACAATTTTCTCTTGCGTCGTTCTTCCTGTCGTTTCGTCGGATGGAAACGGAATATCGCTTTGTACGGACGTTACGAACGGGAGAATGTTTGTCCTGTCGAAAGAACAGTTTTTTTTACGAAGTTTCGCGGAACTTATTCAGCAACGGGTTTGTTTTAATGAGGAAATTTCTGTTTCCATGTTGTGCACTCCACGGTTCTTCGAAACTCGCGCCGCACGGAATGCAATAACGCGATCGGAATTCGTTATTGTTTTAGTTTCCCGTGTTTCCTTTCTTATCCGCACCACTGCGACAGTAATGTGCGCTAAATAGTGTTATTTGTCGCGGTTCAATCAAATGTTCTGACAGTGTTTGCCACGGGGATAACGAGACCTCTCGGTGCTGCATTATGGACTCGGAAAATTTTATTATGAAATAATGTGAAATATTATAAAATTTGTCATTGCATCATAATTTTTCGATTATGAGAAAATGAAATTTTCAAGTACTTCTTTCAAAAATTATAAAATAATGACATTTTTTAATGCTCCTTCCAAATTATGAAATTTTCAAATCCTCTTTCCAAATTATGAAATTTTCAAATCCTCTTTCCAAATTATGAAATAATGCAAATTTTAAATTCTCCTTTGAAATTATAAAATAATGAAATTTTTTAATTTTCCTTCCAAATTATGAAATACTGAAATCTTCAAATTTTCAAAATTCCAAATACCAGAATTCTCAAATCCTCAAATCTTTAATTTTCAGGTCCCCAATATCCAATATTTTCAGATCTCTAAATGCAAAAATATTCAAAGTTTCAAATCCCCAAATCTCCAACTCCCTACGCCCTTAAATCTCCTTTCTCCCTAAATCTCAAATGTCTAAATTCTCAAACAGTCAATTCTCAGACCGCCAAATGTGAAATATCCTGAGATCCCTGACTCCCTACACCCCAAATCCAAATATCCAATTCCCAAAATTCCAAATCTCCGAATTGCTGAACCCCCCAATCCTGGATCTTCTAAATCTTTTTTGAAACGTCGATCATGTCCTACGTCTCATCAACGAGCCCGGATTGCATGTGCACTGATTCATTCATCACCGATCAGCACGATATCGTGCGTAAATAGTCATTTACATGATTCACACAAACTGAAAAATAATTTTTCCCTTAACTGTTACGCACTGTACTACAAATAATCGTATATTCGTTACCAAATATTCCGAACTATGGAATACTTTCCATATCGCTATGGAAAAGTAATGTTTTACTGAAGCATTATTTATTACGGTCCAAGTTTATCAACAATGCAAATCATGTTTATAAATAGCTATTCAGTTTAACGCGTACAAAATTCGCGAGCTAACGAGATGAAAATTGTTGAAAAGGGCGAAATAACGTGTCGTTCCCATAGCCTGCCGGCTTATCTTGCCAGGTGGATGGCTCAGATCAATAAATTGGAACAAAAAATACGTTAACCTTCTAATATATAATGTACATTTGCAACATCGTGTTCCCCTGCGAACAGTTATCTGGCGATATGGGACGCGCGTGCACGGGTCGCCGTTTATCGCTGCTAACATTACGGACAAACACGAAAGCCTATTACTTTTCATTAACATTTTCGTAACGTGTCGTGACGTCAAATGCATCGGCCAACTCTTGAATTACCAAATGGCGGTTCACTTATCCGTTCTCGCGAATGAACTTTACACGTTATTCAAATCTTTCGTAACCAATAAACGAAATTATCGTTGTTCCCGCCCATTCTGTAATTTTCTATCGAGATCTCCGAAATGTTTGGGTCAATATTTCTCAGCGGGCTCCGTGAAACGCAGTGACGATCCTGGTTGCTGTGCTTCGTCTTGAATTAATATTTGAAGTCGGGTGATCGCGCAAGGATGTTTTGTCTCGCGTGATCTTATTGTTTGATTATCGTTTCTCTTTTCCTTCCGAGCACCTGTGTAATCACGTGTTCATTTCAGAGATAACTCGTAGAAAGGCGTTATTTGGATAGTTAATTACAGGCAAACGTGTCAAAATTGGCATCACGGAGGTTGGATATTAACCCTGTTATCGGGTCACCGTGAAGAGAGTTCGGCGATTGAACTCGGAATTCGAGGAAGCGATTTGCGTAGAAAATAAACGGTGTAACTAACGCACGAACAGAGAATCGACGGAATTGCGTATTTCTTGTTGAAACAAAAAATCGTGATACGTCGGTTTGATTTTTTTCAAGAATTTCTACTCTTCGCTGTCAGAGTTCTTGTACGAGCCATTAAACGATGTATGGCCTAAGATTTATTTGCTCGACAGCGTGGACGTCTCTTTTTCTCGTTGTTCAATATATTTTTTTGTCAAAAGTCATAAGCCGACGTCTAGACTCGTGCCGAAGGCTGTGCTCGGTAAAAGCACGCTTATCGTAAACACCGCACGTCCACAAAGTGTTAAGTTGTATTTAAACATCGTACGATTTCGATTGCGGGAATAGAAACTTGTTTATCGACGAGGACTCATAAAAACAGTCCAGAGACGATTACGTCGATCCGTACAACGCCAAGATTTTTTATTTCACCTGATAGGTACATACGTGCTTACGTGTATCGAGACATTCGAGTGCCCACAGCTGCAAAATAGACAGATTTTTCGGTCGGAACAACCAACAATTCTCTGTGACTTTGAATAAATTGAACAAAGTATATTTGTATTTAAAGTTTAGAAATAGAACGAGTTTCACTCGTGGATTTAATAACTTTGCATACTGATATAGTGACGTCACTGGCGACCGACGTTATGTATTTTGTATAATGAAATAATTAGTGACACGAAGGAGTATACATCTCGATCGGTGTTGGGATTATGTTAATAATGCAAGGTACGAAGTAAGACGCACATTTGGAAGTGAATCGATGTTGTTCGTGAATGTACGGTGTTCTCAATTTTCGAACATCCTAAAGTTGAAAAATTCGAAAACTTCCAAATGGTAAAGTCTTAGCCAAATTAAAAAGAGATTAAATATCTCGACGCGAAGTTAGAAGCTCCATAAAGTTATCAGTGACGATACATGCGATGTTTATCGATCGTACAAAAAAGCTTCTTCCGTGAAACGAACAACGACAAAGAGTGCGTGCTTCACCGATGAAAATAGGTGTCTCAATTAGTTTAATTTTTGATTTAACGCTTTCCAAGTGCATTGCCCCTTTCGGTATCTTTTAATAAAAACTCGAGTAAACAGATAAATGCTGTCATTACTCGTAGTATCTTTTCCTTGACAGAAAAACATGTTGTAACCGAAATGCCTAAAGTTCATTTTATCTTGCAACGTCGCTCGGCGTATAAGTTCTGTGAAGAAACGATCGCGAAGCCGTGCAACGTTTTTGGGGTAAACACCGATCGTCACCGATTCATTTACTACACGTGCAAGGAAGTTAGATTGTTTGCTTTTGCTAATCGCGCAAGACTGACGTCAGTTCGTTGTGTTCTACAGCGTAATACAACGTAAAATATTCCTGAATTAAGTGCTCATCCTGCACGTACAAATAGAAGCGCAAATACAGCCAGTGCTCGTGCTTGCCAATCAATTATGTTTGGTACAATAATATTTACGAATACCATCCAATTTACATCTAATTTAATTACTTTGATACTGTGGACACACCGTTGCTGGAATACATTCACGAGTAGTACATATGAACACGTATATGGTGAAGATTGATTGTCACGACCATTAAGACGGTATTCTGAACAGTATCTCGGTTTCTTACGCCCACGAGAGTAACTAGGATTTCGGTCTTGGGTGGTCTACGAGAAAGCAGTTTTGGAAATTCGGAATGTTGGGCACTGAGAAAGTCAGAAATTTCGGGATTTGGAGATTTGGGAATTGGGGGTGTAAATGATGTGGGAGTGAAGATTTGCGAATCGTGGAATTGGGAAATTTAAAGATCGGAGACTCGAGAATTGGAAAATTTAGGGATTAGGGACTTCAGAATTGAGGAATTGCGAAATTGAGAAATTTGGGAATTGGGGGCTCGAGAATTGGCGCATTAGAAAATTTGGAAATGCAGGAGCAGGAGACTGGAGAATTAGGAAATGTCGAAATTGGGGACTTGCGAATTGGGGATTTAGGAAATTGGCAAATGTCGAAATTGGGGACTTGAGAATTGGGATATCAGCAAAATAGGGCATTCAGGAATCCGGGTATTAGCAAATCAAAGAATTACGAAATTGAAAAATTAATAAATCGTAGAACGATGAAATCAGGCGATAATTGAGAAACTAGCAAACCGGTGGATAAGTGGTTCTGCAAACTCGAGAGTTGAAAATCTGATAATTCGAAGGTTCTCTGATTAACAAATTAAAAAATTTCGAAATTCGATGATTTGGAAGTGTGTGTACGTGAAAATTTCTGCCACTAGGTAAGCCAGTTACGGCGACGTTCCCGGTTCCCCGCACGAAAACAGTCGTCCTCACTTTCCGCGGTTCCGTGGTTGTCTGGAATCGATTTATCGCGGTTTAACCTTGGCCGCGGCGGTTTTCGCGAACGGGAGAGCCGTTTCGCACGCGATCGCAAGGGATCCAAGATTATTGACAACGTCTGTAGCCCGGTCCCGTTTCGAAAAACCGACTGAGCAAACTCGCGCGTGCGTCCATACTCGAATCGATCGACGCGAATTATCTCGTCGTTGCAGCGAGATATTTCCATCATCAAAAACAAAAACCGCGGGGAAACAATCGTTGCGAACGCGGATGTAACCGAATGCGTGTCCGGTTTCCGTTTTCATTGAGAAATTGTCGGCTCTATTTTCAGTAGGCGCATCGCTTATCGTTATCGATTCGCGCGTATGTTCATATGTACACGCACGGCTGTCGAGAGGGCAAACAAGTGTCATCGTGACGACAAAGCTCGACGAACAACTCCGCGAGCAGTTTTCGCGCGGACTTTTATCGTCGACGGGATTCCGAGTCTACTTACACGATAACGTCGTTTCGTTAAAACAACGACCGGGAATTTTCGTGCAATTACATCACGCTGCGTTCGAACGACGTTTAGAGCCGTTGTCTATGCTCGGTGTCTGTTGTTGATTGATCCGCTCGTTGTCTTTTCGTGATTCGAGCGTAAGTAGATAGAGGTGTCTGATCGGATTTGCTAATGTGGACCATCCTTTGATCCTACAAAATTGGATGTCGGAGAATCGCGAAGATTTTGAGATCACCGTGATCGAAATTTCTCGGATACTGTGACCCGTTTCGATCGATGAAGCTTTCTTTAACCCTTTGTGCTCGAAGATATATTTACTGATATTAGGTTGTTCAAAAAGTAATTTGGCTTTTTTTATGAAAATGAGGGATGATTTCCATCGGATACATTTTTCCTTGCTTGAACAGCACTTTTAAAAAAGTAAAATATTCAGAAAATGTTGCTTCTCACTTTTTATATTTGATAGGGTGACCATAAACTACTACGTAGAATCGATCGAAACTTTTTACAAGCAAACCTGTTGGGAAAAGACGAGATCACTTTCCGAACAGCCCAATAGCAGATAGCAAGTGGAAATCTCTTTATTAACACCTTGCACTATGATTTATTCGGCAAGTGCGTCAAAGATAACGAATTAATTACTGCTACAACATTAAAGTGGCAAAAGAAAGATCGAATGTCAAGTCTCTCTTGCAGTCAGTGGTCCTTAATTGTACAAATTATAATTAGAGTGAAATTGAACATTAAATCGCAATAAAAATATGAACAAGTTTTACAGTACAGTTAATAATTGCCGCTATTAGTTGTTTCATCATGTTTATACATCGTATGTGCAACTGTATTTACTTAAGTACATTGTGACTCGTTTCGATATATGGTATTTATTTATATAGTATAGTATTTACTTAAAAAAATTAAATTTTTAACAAAAGATTAGATTTAGTTAAAAAGTACGTATTCCATATTTAAACAAAGTTGCGAGCGTGAATCACCATCCGAGTGCAAAAGGTTAACAGTTCAACTTTAACAGTTTAACTTTGCTTTCACGAACAATGAAATTTCAAAACGCCGAATGCGTCGAGATGCATCGTTAAATATTTAACGTGTGTACTCGAGTGCAATGTAGGCTTCCGTCGAAAGCAAACAAGCAGTGAGTAATTGTAATTATACAGTGGCTCGTTATACAAGGTTACTCGTACCGTGGCGGTCAACGTATCAAGAAGCTTTATAAAATATTTGCTCTGTCTGGAGTGTTGATTTAGAGCAATTAATATTCACGATGATATCGTGATACGGCTGAAAGCTGACATACAGTCGGAAGGATTAAAGGGCTTTGTATATTTATAGTGACGAGCCGGCAAGCACTTCGGATACACCATATGTATACGGCGAAAGTTCGAAATTTCATTCTTTATTTGAATTCGGATTCGCGTTATTATTTTTGGGTATTTTCAAATTTTTTTAATTTCGTCTTGTAGATCTGAATTAAAATTTTTTTATGCAGAATCGAAACGATCGAACATCATTTTGTGTTTGAAATAAACAATATGGATTTGTAGCTCGTTACGCACGACGATAATCAGTTTATCGATACTTTGATAGCGAATAAGTATGTACTTTAAGTAATATGGATCACGCTTATTTCGAATAAAATATACTAACCCAAATTAAAGCAACAGATAAGTGGCGTGTCGTTTCGCAATTAATTTAATGTAAACAGAATCGTATGGCGACATGTCGGTAATATCGTGCGGATAAAGTTAACTTTCGTTTTAATTCAACGTCATTCTTTTACGTACAATGATATTCTTTCTCGTATTCATTGTCTCCGAGTTCCCTGTTTAAATTCTGTCAATTATTCGACCGACTTTCTCCCGAGTCCAGGTTTCGTGCTTTCGATAACGCACTGGACAAACCTCTTTATCTTTTTCTACTTTCCCGCAATACACTTTTATAACCAAACAAGTATAATTAGCCGAGATTACGACTTACCCAATAATACTTTTTAGATATAAAGAAACCGTCGACGCTTTTAAAAATCATTCTGCCAAAAATTTTCGCTTCACGCGCCAATTTCATTTCCACCATCTATCCATTTATTTTTCAACTTTTGCGTCTTCCACCAGATTCGAAATGGCAAAACTGTACAGACAATACCGCGATCAGAAATAAATTCTCGTATTTAGAAGGTCACGTTAAATACTAAAACTACCAAATGACCCTTTCACAAATTTCCCTCTTCAAACGACAAAATTTGTTAAACTGATTTTCTTGGCACCTGTGCTGATTGTCATCAAGACAAAGAACATAAGTGTATTCACTCATGTTTCATCGTTTGTTTCCCTTATTTTCCAACTTCATTTTTAACTTCATAATAATTGTGCATTAAACGTCGGCAATTTTAGTGTTAATAACCTAATATGCTAAAAATCAATAAATCGAGTGAACGATCCCTCCCGAAAATGTCAGATGATTTATTAGCCGCTGGCGTAGCAACCCTCGATAATGACGCAAACGTCTCAGGGTGTCTGCGTGACCCACGATTCGATTAACGATTAAACAGAAATCTGCTCGTTCCCATGGAAGTGATTGGCATTATCGTGTCATTGTGTCAAAGTCGATATTGGCGTACGTCAATAACACGCTGGTCGAACGATCCCGATACAGCGTTCGTGGAAGACGAGATGACAGCTACACGATCGGAAGTGTTCCACGCGGGTTATCGTCTCGATGCTCGAATTAAATTTCATCAGCGTGTGTCGCCGCTTATCGACTGCAACAAAGTCGAGTGAACCGGAGAACCATTGCATTTCCGTGCCGTCGGTGAAAAACAATCGATAAGAAGACCGTTCCGCAGCTTGTTACGCTTCCTCTTCGTTTTCTCGCTGTCGTTATCTTGTCGTCGACGTGTGTTTGAGCAGTGACGTCGACGCTCGAAAGTGGATACGATGAATGTCGCTGTTTGTCGAGGGATGCTCTGAAAAAAATCGCTGTTCGATATCGATGATTCTACGAAACATTATTGCTAACTTCGACACGGATTCGCATTCACGATTAAATGTCTACACGTGATCAACCCTTTGCGCTCGAAAGGTGACTCATAATCGCCAATTTGTTTGTCACAGTAATTTGGAATAGGTATTCTTTTAACACTAAAATTACCGACGTATAATGCACAATTATTTTGATGTTGGAAAATAAATGAAACAACGATGAAACATAAATAAATGCACTTATAGATTCTTTATCTTGATGACAATCGGAAGGAGACCAGCTTAAAAAATTTTGTTATTTGAAGTAGGAAATTTGTTGTTGGAAAGAAGGGTCATTTGACAATATACAAAAAATTAGCTCTATCAAACATGACTGACATTTTGTTAAAAGGGCATATTTTCATATTATATAACAAATTAACGAAGTCAGAAAAAATATTTTACAGTAGCCCAATCCTTTATGAATAAGACAAAAAAAAATTTAGCTCAATCGGACGAGTAGTTTCTGAGAAAAAAATTCGTCAGTGATGTCTATTTTCGCAAAAATTGGCAAATTTTGATGGCTTATAATTTTTAAACAAATTCGAAATCGGCAAAATGATGACTTAAACCCCCCCTAATTTCACATAGACTATAACATGTTTTGATAAAAACAAAATCGCGGATGGTGAGGTAAAAAAGATAATTATACTCGAACTTAGAGGGAGAATGATCGTCTCGATAACGCGTTACTAGCCAAACGGCCGATCTCCAATTCGCATCGTTGCCAAATTCATCGCTATTGCTCGTTCGTAATGAGCGCGTTAATTCATTCGTATGCAATCGAGTGTGTTTTTGCACGAGCGTGTTTTTCCACGGTATCAACGTGGCAAGCAAGGTCAAACGAGTACTCCACGCGATGGTTGGCGCCATCGCACAATAAAAGGCCAATGGCACCGATCGCGGTATCCATCTATGGACGTAGCACGCGATTTTTACTAGCATGCTCGCACGTTTTCGTCGCTATCGTCGTAAACTTTAACGTTGTAGAAAATAACAGTTCGTTATGTCTGACGCACTTGCCGAATAATCTGAGGGAAAAAACAAACACTGCGTTTTATCTAATACCTATGGTACTAGTTACATATGTCAGTATACACTGACAGAATGCTTAATGATTTCTGTCTTGTTGAGTACTCGGGAAAAAAATGTTCGATCAGGAAATAATTCGATTAGGACTTGTGAAATTGGCAAATGTTGAAATTGGGGACTTGTGTATTGGGGATTTAGGAAATTGGGAAATGTCGAAATTGGGGACTTGGGAATTGGGAAATTAGGAAATTGGCAAATGTCGAAATTCGGGACTTGCGAATTGGGGATTTAGGAAATTGGCAAATGTCGAAATTCCGGACTTCCGAATTGGGGATTTTGGAAATTGACAAATGTCGAAATTGGGGACTTAGGAAATTAGGAAATGTCGAAATTGGGGACTTGAGAATTGGGAAATTAGGAAATTGGCAAATGTCGAAATTGGAGATTTATGAAATTAGGAAATGTCGAAATTGGAGACTTGCGAATTGCGGAATTGGGAAATTTGCAAATTTAAGAATTGGGAAATTAGGGAATTTGGAAATATAGAAATGGGGGCATTAGGAGATAGGGAACTTTACGAATCGGTGCCTTGAGAATTGGGAAATTAATGAATTGGAGAACGATGAAATCGGACAATAATTGAGAATTCTCGTTCAGTACTCAGGAAAAAATTCGACTAGGAAGTTACAAATAAAAGAAAGGTCCTCGAACACTTGCTCATTAGCGTTCACCATTCTACAGGGCTGCAAACAGGGCTGTTTTTCGAATTTCGCTTTGGAACTTTGGGAAGATATTCTACATATTATAGCTCTATCATTTACAATAATAAAGGATTCGATTTTTCGACGATCCTGATTGTATTTCCCTCCTTTAACCGTGATTTAACCACGTTCCAACGGTTGTTTCGTTCTTCGGGGCGAGGTTTCTCGGTAATCGCGTAAGGGCAGAGTGCGTGACCACTTTCCCGGAATGCTTCCCGCGTAAAATCGTGTCAGAATGTTGCGATCGTATCGGACTTGTTTTCGACGATTCACCTCGTTGAAAAATAGTTTACGCTATTGTTTCTCTTGCTTACGTTCACTGTCCATGCGGAGAACGCTTAGGTATGCGCAACGAGAGTCTAACGAATACGCAACGAGAATCTAGTGAAAGCGCAACGAGACATTCGAAACACTGTTGTTTTGTCTATCGATATGTTTTTCGTTTATCACGTTGCCGCACATTTTTAATTTGACGATCGTGCTTGGAAACACATTTCTTTTTTGCGAATTATTGAAGCATGAAAAATCACACAAAAAACAATTAATATGTTACCTCGAATGTTGCATATTTTATTTTGCCGTATTATTGAATAATTAACAAATAAATGTATTATTACACTTCGCACTAACAATCTTTCTTTTTTTATTAAATAAAATGTTACCCATGTCACCAAATTGTCATCCATGTATATGTGGGTGTTATGACGGTCAAAGTGTTAATGCCTACGTGCCCGTGATACAATGTCGATGTTACCTAATTCTATATCCTAAGATTATGCTCGCGGAGAGCCTCATCGTATAAGAGCACCGGAATGTTTCATTTTTCTTCAAGATCTGCTTTCGCTCTCGAAATAGATGGGACACGAGGCAACCTCGCTCTCCAAGATCGAATGACATATTTTATTCCCTCGATTCCCACGCAGTTTCTCATTGTACTTTTCCTACAGAAAAAAGAGAGAAAACTTTCCTTTCTTACGGACCTTTATTACCCCAATAAAGATCACTCTATTGACCTTGGACTGTCTCATAGTTCATCCCATGGATATATTTATGGGGAGTGACAGCAAATACCGTTTGTCCCTTTTGGATGGAGAAAGTTAAAGCGAATTTCATTCTATCCTAGAATAAAAACATTCAATTACAATCGTACTAATCAATAATCTGTGTGGAACAATATTTATAAAATTTGTTTAAAGTAGCTGGAGATAGGCAGGTATGCGAAGTAGATATTCAAAGATACATGGCTATTATAATGATACATGACTACTATAAAGACTTGTAACTATTATAAAAATACGTTATATACGTGTAAGAACCCATGTCTGTCGATATACATACAGAGTGTATAAGTGTACAGAGTTGTAGGAATCTAAGTATATGGATATGTATTGAGCACATGTGATGTAGTGACGTAAGCATGTAGTCATCTAGGGATCTGAGAATGTACAATCTCATTTCTGATTTTTTGACATTTTGATAGGAGAGAATAGTAACTTAAAAATATATGGATTTGAAGAGCTAGAGGCCTAGGAGTGTAAGCACTTAAGTTCCTAGAGATCTAGATACCTAAAAACTTTCATTAGGTGGAGGTCCAGATCCCCAAGTAAATCCGAGTACCTCTAGCTTCAGACGTATGGGGATATAGGATCTATGAATCTAAGAACACATATTTTGCGATATCACGCGTGTGTTTTGCACACGTGCGATGAAATTTATCCGAAACTAAACTTTGCACCCTCTCGCTAGTAACCCGATTACACCCATGATTCATCCCCTGTAGTCCACTTACTTCTCCTACGAGTGAAATACGACTTCAATGGAAAATCTAGAGCAAATATGTTTACGTTTTATATTACTGAACGTTGACTGATAAGCGGACCAATATCGGTTGCATTCAACGACGTCAACATACTGCGTCGAGGTTGAGCGTCTCGAAACGAAACGAAAATAAGGCACGAGTCCTGCGGCCGATAAAGGTTAATCGAGTTATGTTGATCGTCGGACCGGTGTCCCATAATGTTTTATTCATCAACAACGTGGCGGGTCGTAGGTCAGGTAAGCTTAATTCGTGGTAGCCAGTAAATCGCGACCGGTGTTCTTCACGTGCGTCATTTGTCGCCCACCTCTGTTACGTTCGGCCGATAAGTCGCATCGGTGTTTCGCCTTCGTTCGTTTCACCATAATGGTGTACGGTGTGACGTAAGGCCGATGAAAATATCTGTGCTAGTTCCGATAAATTGCGGTATCGCTGTCAAGTACGTCGTTCAGACTGGTTATCGAGCGTAAAATTCGGAGTAAACGATCGTGTTAGGCTGCGTGCCACGCACGCGTCACGAATCCACCGATTCCGGAAGAATGTTCGCCATGACTCGACGCTTTTCCACCTAATCTCCACAGATTATGAATTAGAACTTTGACTGACGAGAGTATCGATCGAGCGCTCTAGGAACCCTTCACTCGGCAAATGCAACGATACGCAAAATTTTTATAATTTCTTGTACGAAAAGAAATGAATGAATCGGGTGAAATAAATTAAATAAATCAATTGAAATAAATTAAATAGATCATATGAAATAAATTAAACAAATCAAGTGAAATAAATTAAATTTTCCACCATGGATGTCCAAGCTGCTACGTATCACGAGTTTCTAGGCTTTTACGTCTTACTTTCCCGTTGATCGGACTCGTTCGTCGGGACTCATCGATACGCGAAAATCAATATTCATTAATACCTACTGCGATTGAAGGTAAAAGATGGCAAACATAGGCGATCGATTCCCGACTGACGGGCCAAATTTAACCCTCAATGCATTTGTGTACATTTAGATAATTTGTTCCGTCATAAATTCGACGTTTTCTCTTGGTACTTTAATATAGCGTTACCTATTAATATAATAACTTATAAATATAATAAAGACATATATAAATATAACGTTACTTATTTATGTACTTATTTATAAATATAATAAAAAATATATAAAAATAACGTTACTTATTAATATAATAACTTATGAATACAATAACAAAAATATATAAATATGACGTTACTTGTTATTAAACGTTACTTATTCGTAAGTGGACAATTATTGTAACTCGAACATATTTCACGATATTCTATCGATAGTTTCTTTCAACATTTTGTCATTAGTTTTCGCGGGCACAGAAAGTTCGAGGTAAGAGGATTAAAATACCGCGAAAGTCATACCTGAAGTCATACTTCCCCGTAGAATTATCAATAAGCTAGATTAAATCGTTTCGCGATTTCCTCATAGTTCGCGCGCATGACGCATATCCCCGACGCGAATCAATCGCGAAACTATGCCTGATACCTCATTAATGGCATATCGGTCGTGTAACAATCAAATGTCACGTGTTCAGGGAAAATAGCGTTCGCCAACGATCGAAACTCTATCATATGGCAATTTTGAGCGAAACGATCGATAGATTGTGCTCTATAATTAGCGCGTGATCGAACGACATTCGGGAAGTATGCGAAACCGATAGAATCGAAGCTGAATGACGCACACAGTGGAAGAGCTATCGTCATCGTAGCTGACGAATTTACTCTATTACGATACCGCGTCAAGTGTCGAAGACGTACCGTGACTAGCTCATTTCGGCGACCATGCTGCTTATAGTGTTTTAATCTTGCTGGCCCGTTGACCTATTTCCGAGCGTGATCATTTTCAATCGAAACTGTTTTTTGGACATATTACTTCAATGTCGTATATCTATTCAAATATTTTTATTTTCAAATTTTAAGTTGTTATATTTCCATGTGACATAGTAATACCCTGTTTAACTCATTAAATACTTCAGTTAACACTCTTTCGGTATAAAGCGATTATTTTCAATAAACTGAAGTAAAGTTTATTTTGAAGTCAAGTTCTTTTTGTGTTTCTCTTCATTTGTACGGGTATCATTGCAAATTAATAGAAAAACAGCTGAAAGTTAAAGTAAAAATCGTCGGTACTTGCGTCATACTGTACATAAAATCTTTGTCCAATCGTATCTTCAAAGACTTTTGACCCTGTGTTTACTATAGGAAGTTAGAAATTGTGCGCTCTATTATCTAATATTCTTCCAGACATTTATATACTCGTACAGATATCAAAAAGTTATGCGAAAAATCAGCGACGAACCATACTTAGACTTTCGACTCTCCGTTTGCGACAAGGACATAGAAACAGTTCGCACAGTTACCAGGTACCCCTCTCACACATGAATGCGCTCTTATAGATACCAGGACACGTCCAAAAGATTGGCGATACACGATACTTGGACTTTGAACATCTTGATTGCCTTCGGAACTTAGAAATGATTCTTTCTGTTAGGAGTTATTCTACCTGCTCCTGTAGATACCGAAGATCCGACCGGAAGGTCAGCGACATATGGTATTTAGACCTTGGCAAGAGTTAGAAGTTGCAAATTCGCTACATTCGTCATTTCTAAATTCTTAAGTAGTTACATCTACAAGTTCCTGGTTGGACGTTTCGAATTCTTGAAGTGGGGATTCTGCGAATTTCTGAATGACCAAATCATCGAGTTTGCGAATTTCCAAAATCCTAAAGCAGTGGAATCTTGAGTTCCTAAATTCTCAAGGTTTCGAGTCTGCAAAATCTCAAATATTTGAAAATTTAAATCAGTTCCCAAATTCCCAGTGTATAAAATCTGGAATTGCTAAATTTTCAAACTTTCAATTCTGTAAATTTCTATATCTTTGAAGTTCCAAATCTCTAAAGTCCAACTCTTCAACTTCCCAACTACACACATGCCTAAAATCTTGGAATCCAAAATTCCCAAAGTTTCTGCGAATCCCAAAGATTCAAATCATCAAGTTGCCAAATTTCCAAAGTCGAAAAATTCCAAATTCCCAAAGTTCCAAAGTTCAAGTCCTGCAAGTCTCCAAATCTCTTCAGTCCCAAATCCTCAAGTTCTCAAATTCACAATTGCCCAAAGTTGAAAACCCGCAAGTTCCCAAACTTCCATTATCAATCTTTCCAAAAATCTCGATTGCACAAACAATTAAATTCCCAACTCCCCGCTACCTCAAACCCCGAAACATCGAAATTTCGAAACCCCCAAATTTCCGAATATTCGCGTAGCGAACTTCGATCTTCATAACACCAACCGTTTTCAAATCTCTGAACCGGAAAATGCGACACTTCGTGAACGCGAACAAGAAGTCGACACCGCTATGTCGCACCCTTCATCGCGGTCCGTAAACTCTGCCCAAGGGCGGGCACTCGATCCGCCCATCGATGTCCCCGCGAAACGACTTACGGTATCCGCGAGTTCCATGAACAACGTGATCGGAATTGTTGTTGCTCCGAACGGTATACACGCGTTCCGTGAACGACACGTTAGTCACCGGTGGCCATTTTTCAAGAAAACGCTACGATCCCGGGGCCATTTTGATCGAAAATAAAAGTGACCGAGGGAATCGGATCACGAGGCGATCAGCGGATACAACGCAGTTCATTCGCCCACGAGATCACGGGTTGAAAAGTCAAAGCGCCTTCTCCTCGCGATGCCGTCTGTACGCGTTTCTAAGAATAGCTCGTGGCGATCATTGCTTCTTGTCACCTTCGTCGTCGCGCTGCCTCTGTTCGTTCGTTGTAAACAATCGTCGTTAGCTGCCACGGCAAATATTTCATGACGTCGGCGTCGCATCTTCCATCGACCCCACCTGTCTAAACTGACCGCGGGAAAGTCTCCACAAAGTTTCTCGTGTGCATTTTCGCGAATTCACTTACCGTTCCTAGAATTACCTTCAATGCGTGCCGTTACATTGTTCGAGCTTTGTCGTTTAAAAATATGTCTCCTTATAGTTCGGTTTGCTTGTACCCGTCTGTGACGCGAGACAAAGCATTACCGATCCGGGAACAATTCGATTGGAGTCGCTATCGATAAACATGTAACCCGTAACGAACGGCTGCCGCCGTGTTCGCGATATTATTAATATTCCGAGAAAATCAAATGACGCTATAGAGCCGCATTAAATGATGTTTTAAGAAATAAAAAAAAATATATATGTATAAGTAATTGTTTACTTTTTTCTTAAATTTTCTATTTTGTATAAATTGTACATTTATATCTTATATACAATCCTGTAATACCCTGTATACATTTATATATATTTATATTTATATTTATATATAGGTATTTTGTAACTTTTGCGTTGGAGATCCTTTGGCCCAATGAAATTATTTTTTTTAAATAATGAAATGGTAAAAGTATTGAAATTTTCAAGTTGATCTTATCTCTGGGTGTATCTGTTGCACCAACTCTGTCGACATTCAGCATTTCCTCTTACATTTATTCCTCGCAGAGTGTCTGTCCGTTGAATTCATCAGGGATTCCTCTTATTTTGCAGGAGGAGAAAATCAAGATGCTGAGAGCTGGGTTTATATTCGGTGTACTGGTCCTAGCGACCATCGCAAACGTCGTGGTCTCGAATCGCTGTCTGACGATGCTCAAAGGTAAATCGATATACAGATCTCGCCTAATTATAGAATCTTGCTCCTTCGACCCTACCGGGCTGAGTGAACGATGTTGGAAACACGAGCTAAATGTTGTTTTAACGGAGGTTTGATTCGTTTTAAACAGAGGTCAATCCGAAGAGGGTGGTCCAGATGGACGGGCAGCCGTTGAACATTACTTTCGAGGTTTCCGACAGAGTGACACAGAGGCTGTCCACGATAATCATGAAAATTTTCTTGAACGAGGTGCTCGGTTATACGGGAGTGTCGGTGTTCGAGGTGGAAGACGAATTCAACGCGGGCGACACGTTCAGAAGGTTGACCGACGGCTTGTCTCCCACCGGACAGAGAATGTAAAATACCAAAGTTTCTATCTAATATCGGCTACACAACGAAACTGATTGAACGAAACTCGGCTCGAAAAAATGAACGAAACGCGCGAAGCAACATTTTTCTTTCGCGTATGGATATTTACGATCGGTGAAGTTTTATATTGCGAGTCGCGGATCGACGAATTTACATGCAAATTGATTTATAATGTATATCTGTTCAGGTTAAAAAGCTGGAAATTTGGAATACCTGATCGACGGTTCAGATTTTGCGAGAATTCTGTAATCACACATCGTTAAAACGTCGAATGTAAAACTTTTGAACAATTTTGAACATAAGTAATAATTTTAAACGTGAGTCTGATATTCAACCAATCGGTGCTGAGTAACAAGCAGGCGTATATTTTCCGAAATCAGGAACATAAATTATAGAACGTAGAATAGAATCGCAAAAGAGAAGTAATTTATTTATAATGTCTGAAAAGTGAAGTAAGCAAATATGAAATAAAACGTGATAACTTCTAAATAGAGTTTCACGAACAAGACGGTTTCTATTAGAGTACAAAGAAAGAAGACTCGAACAATTTCTCAAGAAAATAAACTCTAAATTTCGTGCATCAGGTTGCCATTGACGATGGTGAACATGGAGGTCTGGATCCCGCCGCAGTTGGACACGATGCCATTATTAAACACGAACGACGTGAAGGAATGCGGCTCCATTGCACCGCCGGGTCATTTCGGTTGGTTCGTTCCGAAATCGTTGTCGAGGATCGACGATAGTTGGATAACCTTCACAAGGCCGGAGACAGCTGCCCGTTTCGACGCGGACGAGCTCACGTTGAGCAAAATAAAAAATTTCACGCTGAATCCGAACAATAAAACGTACTACTGCACGGAGCCGTTTTGTCAGCAAGGAATGTACGTTCCCGAACGGTGCCAGGGTCAATCCTGTGCTCTGTTACTGACCAGTTATCCTAACGTGACCGTCGACGTGAAAGAGCATATCGACGACATGAAGTTGTACGTGAAGGTTGTCTGGGTGGGTCCGAACATGAAGCACCTCACCGAGACCTTGACCAGAGAATATTCCATTGCTAACAGGTATATTTCAATCTATTTTTATCGTTCGCGAATATTACTTTCGATTTATGCGGTCTTGACAATTTATCTCTCGGTCTTTTTTGTTTGAAGATTAATTTCGACCGATCGCGATAAAAACGTTTTGAGGAACGGGGATGTATTCAGTAAACATCTTGTTGTATCGTTTAAATAAGGCACGATAATCTAGATCTTGGAGAGGATATCGCCTGACGATATCACGCATGGTCGCGTGTCGATGCAAAGCATGATCACTCAACGCGCGGTAATATAACATTTCCTGATTTAGCGTTTAGTACTGGTTATATAAGTGGTACAACACGTAGAGAGTGTAACACGCGACATATGTAACGCGTGATAATACAATGCGTGTGAACCAGGAATTGGCGCGCGAGGAGGCTGCAATGAAATACTTCTTAGTGTGTCTATCCTCGCCGTGAATCCTCCGAACTTGATGTCGATTGACGGTTGTCGACTGCTAATTGTTTATGTTCTTTGGGTGAACTAGTATGTACATGTGATCGAGCGACTCAATAACATCTTACCAATGAAAATATATGTGAGACTATATGCCAATTCCTGGGTGACGGACTGTAGTAACACGCGTGTTTTCGTAGTATACGTAGCTAGATATTCGAGGGAGCACCTTTGCACCTCACCGCCAAGTATCCAAATCCCCGAGGAAGGCATCAGCGTTAATAGTATTCGGGTTTCCGTTGATCTACAGGTCCCTGGTGATTTTGCATTGGACTCCGAGCGGCGTGGTACCGAACGAAAGGGACTTCGCGACGATCGAGTTCGCTCGTTGCAGCAACAAAGTCTCCGAAGCCGGTTGCAACTACGAATCGAATCGATTAACGAAATTGGTCTGGGCGAGGCTAGAGTACATCGCGAAGCTCGCCTTCGAGGCGATCAATCACGCGAAATTCACGGGCGAGATGTACGAGGATCTGATCAACCGTTACAACAAACTGTCCGGGCAAATGGACGAGGAGGAGATCGCGTGCGGTTGGTTAAAGGACAATCTGAACTACACGATGCAAGTGTGGATGCCGAACAACGCGGACAAGAACATCCTCTACGTGGGTGGGATATTTCCTATGAGCGAGGCATTTTATTCGGGCAAATCGATCCTGATCGCGGCCAGGATGGCCAAAGAGGCGGTGAACGTGAACAACACGGTCCTACGGGACTACAATTTGACGTTGTTGGCGAACGACGGACAATGCAAATCGGACATGGTGATGAGGTCGTTCATCGATTACATAGTTCACAATCAGTACGACAAGCTTGTAGGTGTATTGGGACCGGCTTGCTCGGAAACCGTGGAACCTTTGGTCGGTGTATCGAAACATTACAAGACCGTGATCATCAGCTACAGCGCCGAGGGATCCAGCTTCAACGATCGCACGAAGTATCCGTACTTCTTTCGTACGATCGGCGAAAACAAACAGTACAAACATGTTTATCTGCAGTTGTTAAAGAAATTCGGATGGCGACGAGTGGCGTCGTTGACGGAGGACGGACAGAAATACACGGAGTATATATCCTACATGCAAGATATGTTGAGGGACAACGGGATCGTGTTTGTAGCGAATGCTAAATTCCCGAGAGAACGAGATCCCGATGTGATGACCAAGGTAATGGATTTACGCGTTTTAATAGTTTTATGACAGTTCGACGTTTGTAGGATCAGAACGGTGATCAACGTTGCAACGGTTCAGATGTTCTATACTTGTTGTTTCAGCGCGACGTCAATAATCGTTTAAACGCGGAATTATTCATTTCGATGAATAAATTGCACGTGCAGCGTTTTACGTTACACGCGTTAGACACATAGGAATTATGGAAAATAACAGCACGTGCGCATTCATAGTTTATCACAGTGTTACCGTGTAGCGTTATCGCGTGATCGGGTTTGGAGCAGATCTCGTGATTTCATCGTGTATCGATTAATTATTTCGAGACTATCTATTTCCTGTCTCCTTCCTGTGATCACCGTAACGATTATTGAGTGACGTCGATAATGTAATTGGAAAAAAGAAAGAAATTTGAATGCCGTTGCTATTATGCCGATAACAAAAAGCAGAATATTCGGATCTAATGTAGATACAATTAGACACGGTTCAATTCGATCTGAGAATCGAAAATTTAGAAATTTGACAAATTACTGTTTCGATAAATATTTAGAAATCTGATATCGATCACCGTGACCTACATGGCCAGTAACATAAAGTAACATCGTACGCGAACGTAAATATTGCCAGGCAAACGTTAAGCGTGCGAGATATCGTGAAAAACTGTCATTTATTTGCATTACTATCTTTATATAAGCGCAGAGTAATTTCGCATGCACACGTGCGGCTAATAACCTGACGCGCATACGTTTAACGGACGTAACGAAGAAGCACCTTTAACTTACAGTACCTGCAAGATTTGAAGCAGAAGAGAGCGAAAATCATCATTGCCGATGTGTACGATCAGGTTGCCCGGCAAGTTATGTGCGAGGCGTACAGATTGGAAATGACTGCAGTTCAGGTACTTGTATAATAAATAGTATTATTTATTCCATATTGGGTTATATATTTTACCACAGAATTGAATTAATACCAGAATAATAATTATTGTAACGCGATTGAAGTTGCGTTCTGACAAAAAATAATTATTCTCAACTAACCTACAATTTATAAAATGTATATAATTTAACCTACGATTTGTAAGAGATAAATACCGGTGATTGAAGTACTTAGAAACCAGGTATAATATAGGGTTGTTCACATACAGATTTCGTTTTTTCCTAACAGGCTCGTTTGTGAAAAAGTTCGATTGATTCTATGCAGTAGTTTCTAGTTGGTACCCTATCAAATATGGAAAAAAAAGTATCCATCTAGGCAACTATCCATCGATGTAAACGATCTTTCATTTTCATAAAAAAAAGAACGAAATAACTTTGCGAACCACCTAATATTATATCTTTCATTACCGTGTTCGAGATCTATAAACTTTTGATTTGTTGAAATACCACCCGATAAATTTCTTAACCCATAATCTCGAACGTGTTCAAGGGCTACGTGTGGTTCTTACCCCTTTGGCTCCGACCAGAATGGTACGACACCGACCGGTACAACCAACAAGGCGAACAGGTGCCTTGTACGACGATGGAAATGAGCAAAGCCATAAACGGCCACCTAGGCCTGTCGCACGCGTATTTCGCTCCAGACGACGATATTATGCAAGAGGGAATCACCGTGAGACAATGGCGTGATCGTTACGAGCTTTACTGCCAGAAGAAACGTCAACCACCTTCGAATTACGCTGGTTTCGCGTACGACGCGATGTGGACGTACGCGTACGCCATGGACCGACTTCTTCGCGAGAATGAAAGCTACGTTTTCGATCTTCACAGCACTCAGACCATCAATCGTTTGACGGACATCATCGGCCAAACGGATTTCTACGGGGTACGTAGGAAATGAACGCAAAAATTAATGTAATAATTTTAATACAAATTAACGAAATTTGTTCTTGCGTGTGTTTCTGTAGGGTTAGACATTGATGTGTGATTGAGCGACAAAGATTGAGTGACTTAGAAGAGTGTTTGGAACTGTATGACAGAGTTTGAGACATTGATGTACTAATGAAGTTTTGTGACTGAAATAATAAATATGCCTAAAATTATCGATTACACCCCTTCTTCATACTATATATGTACCATCGAACCTTGACGACTATGTTTTTATTTATTTGGACCCCACAATACATTGACGGCCGCAATAAAAATATTTATATATCAAAAAATCCTACATTTTTATTGTAGCCATCAATGTATTTCGAGGTCCGAATAAATTAAAATATGGTCTTTAGGGTTCATTGCTTTATTACCACTCCTAAAAATACTTTACGACCGTGCCACTTGGGACATGATGTTTTGCAGGCGTCCGGCAATGGCCTGCAGGACCATGTCACAGGCCCTCGAAGTTAGCGTTAGGTTTATTGTTTAGACTTAAGTGTGAACGAGAGAGAGAGAGAGGGAAAAGAATGACTGGTGACGAGACGGAAAAATGAGCAGAGTGGATGGGAAATTCAACGAGGACGGAACGAAAATAGTTGTCTCGAAACCAGCGAAGGATAGAGTAGTATTGCGAGGGTCTTAGGTAGGAAAGAATAGCGCGTTGCTGTGTGGACATTGGTTCAGTTTAGTTTATTTAACACCTTGACTGCCACGTACCATTTAGAATTTGTTCATTTACCCGATTGAAAACCCTGGCATCGAATACTTGGACCTGCGAATAATAAACGAAACAAAATATCGTGAACATATCTGGTAAGATTTATTAATCATAAGAACACTATCTAGTATAATTTTCGACTGCCTCAGTGTGGCAGTCATCGTGTTATTTAAACAAAAGTATGTTTGTTGAGTCTATGTATCTATTATAATAGCACGTCAGATTGATTTCACCAAACCTTTCAACCCCATTCTATCAAATAGCAGCCCGAAGATGATCAATGATGAACATCTATTATCGTACACAGGAGAATGAAACGATCGTTTCAGGTGTCGGGCAGAATCAAATTCTTCGGAGGGCCATCGAGGTATTCGGTGATCAACATCCTGCAGTTCGTCAACAACGAGACCCGATTGGTCGGTAATTTTTACCCCAACGTGTCGGAGACGAAACACGAGGTGATCGGTGGTAAATTGGACTTGAACATGTCAGCTGTCGTATGGTTGTCACGCACTATGCCCAACGATGGCTCGGAGCCGCCGCAACGGTGCGTGATAGCCGGATTCGCCGATTTCTTGAACGTATCCTGCGAGGTCGCGTTCGTCATCGTCAACTTCCTCGGCTTCGGTCTGCTGGGCGTCATACTCATCATCGGATTCATCATCATCAAGAGAAAGTGAGTTGCTCGTTGATTCTATTAACCTTTTACGCACGATGAATTCATACACGTGTTTGAATACGATTACGAACATTACACAATCGATGTGCACGATGGACAGAATGAAAACTCTTGCAAGGCATTTCCTAAATTTTCTGACACGGTGATGTCAGACGGCAAGTCGGTGACGAAGTCGATTGACGCATCTTGGAATTTCGTTTTCTTCAGGTACGAACGCAAGGTGCGTTTTCACGAGCAGTACATCAAATCGTTGGGTTTGGACTTCGCTCACGCCGACACTTCCGACTTGGACAAATGGGAAATACCCCGGGACAGGGTGGTTATTAACCGGAAGTTGGGCGAGGGCGCGTTCGGAACGGTTTACGGTGGCGAAGCGTTCTTCCCCGAGAAAGGATGGCTCGCTGTGGCCGTGAAAACGCTGAAAGTCGGTAGCTCGACCGACGAGAAGTTGGATTTCCTCAGCGAAGTCGAGGTGATGAAGAGATTCGAGCATAAAAACATTATTAAGCTGCTCGGCGTGTGTATCAAGGGCGAGCCCGTGTTGACCGTCATGGAATTTATGCTGTACGGTGATCTGAAGACGTATCTTCTCGCTCGACGGCATCTTGTTAACGATCAGAATTACGAAGATTCCGACGAAATTTCGAATAAAAAATTGACTGCTATGGCGCTGGACGTGGCCAGGGCGCTCAGCTACTTGGCTCAAATGAAGTATGTTCACAGGTAAGTCGATATTGACCCTTATTATATTTATTTCGACGTATTTATGTTCGATTATATAAATAATTGAGATAAATGGGTTGGTTGAATATATATAGTTTCATTTGTTTACTATAATACATTACTTATAATCAATTAAAAATATCTTTGTTACGCACCCTGCATTATTGCAATATATGTTTTTGGGAACCCATTTCCTGTTCTATTTTGTAAATGAATTAAGGTGCTGGTAGGTAAAAGAAATTAAGGAGTGCAAAGTATCTTCATTAAGGTTAACAATCGTATCTTATCAACAGGTATTCACGACCCATCTGTTCCCGGTTTAAATAGTTCCTAATGCCATGCATTCTTTTTTTAACTTTTCAGGGACATTGCTTCTCGAAACTGTTTGGTGAATGCTCAACGTGTAGTGAAACTTGGCGATTTTGGTATGACTAGGCCAATGTACGAAAACGATTACTACAAATTCAATCGGAAAGGTATGAAATTGCAAATGCGTATAAATGTACACCTTTCTGAATTAAATGACTATGAATGTCAATGAATTATTTATGGTGTTCCGAGGTTCATTCGTCACTGAGAAATTATTACAATTGATCAGAATTTTTCAACTTTTCGTTTTCATTCAAACAAAGCTTAATTTAATTGTCAATTGTTCACATCAATTACTATAATTAGTCAGAATTTAACTTTTCGTTTTCACTCAAACAGAGCTTGATTTAATTTTTGAAATTTATCCGTCGAAGATTACGTTCGTCGATATAATTCATCGATTATGGAAAATGTCATTGTTTGCGACGATAGTAAGAGCTTTGAATGACGATGTTTTAGGTATGCTGCCAGTGAGATGGATGGCACCGGAATCTCTAGGCCTAGGAATCTTCAGTCCAGCTTCGGATGTCTGGTCTTACGGTGTTTTACTGTACGAGATTATCACTTTCGGTAGTTTTCCATTCCAGGGGATGAGCAACAACGAGGTGCTTTCTCACGTGAAAGCTGGAAACTCGTTGACAGTCCCTAAAGGAGTGAAAATACAACTGTAAGTCCAATTCGGATTCTCTTTGACTCTTCTCGATCATGAAACTGCATAAAATTGCCCCCTGTTCGATACATTCGGAATCGAATTTCGTAATGAATATACAATACATTGAATGTACAACCATCAGAATTTCTCAAAAATATTTAGTTAGTTCTTATATTATAGATTATATAACACAACCTTTAGAGTTTCTCAAATACTTTGTTAGTACTTAGGTTCATCGAGGTCCGATAGCTTGCTAGTAGCACACGTACATACGTTCTTGTAGACATTTTTTCTGATAAATCCATAGAAGATTGTGAAGACTTATATACCCATGTTATTTATTAACTTACAGAGAAAACCTGATGTATTCTTGCTGGAGATGGGACCACGCGAAGAGGCCAACCGCCCCGGAGATTGTCGAGTTCCTAGCCACGAATCCTCGAATATTATCCCCGTGTCTGGACGTTCCTTTGTCCAGCGTGCAGATCGAGCACACGGGCCAACTGGAGATGCAGTTGCCGGAGACCTTCCGGAAGTTCTCACTGTCGTGGCCATCTCAGAATCACCAGACCACTCGATCGCCCGCGTCCACATCGAACCCTCTGGAGATACCGAATCCTCCCTTGCTCGATATAAACACTCAGGACGACAAGCAGAACCAGGAACCGCTGTTGGGCGACACGTTGTCCGATGTGGACAGTTCCAAGCCCCTGCTGATGAATTCCGGCAACGGTCCTTCGGCGCTGATCGCGAACTTGCAAAACTTCAAACAAAAGGAGGAACAGCCGCACAGGTACATGAACATTCAGCCGGGAGCGTTGACGAGCTACGATTGCGCCGCGAAAGCGCACCAAGATGTCGGAAACATCCAAATGGAGGAAAGAAACGCTATGCTGCCGCAACAGAGGAACTCGGAGGACGTGTCGATTCTTTGACAGCAGAGGCAACGGACGATTTCGAGACAGAAATCGATGGTGCACTTCTACAGGCGCGCCGAGGGCATATTTGGAAAATATGCGAAAAGGTCGTACAGGAAAACGAGCGTTTAGTCTGTCGGCCATCTTGATTGGCCGATCGATGAATGATTCCGTGCGCGATCCGGTGACGAAGTATGTCCGCGTGATTTCACGCTAGGAACACGGAGTCGTAGTCAGAACGTTTGTTCACGTGGAGATTAAAATCCTGCCGATTTTAAGTAGATCACCTAAATGTAGAAGCTACAGAGAATCATAGGTACCAGTGACGAACAAGAAAAACGATATCAGTTGCAATAAGCGAAAATGTAGCGGCGCAGGCTTCCGAGCGTGCCGGGGAACCGATTCCGTTAGATTTTCGCTCAATCCACTTTTGAGACTGATACATACACGCATATACATATTTACATACTACATATAGAAGAATTAAGTTATCGATTCATCGGTGCGACAACGATGGAAATATCTGAGGAAACATTCTTGAAAATGATCGTAGAGAATTTTATGAAATCTGAATCGTAGTTATTTAACCGAGCGGTGTAACTTTTCGTGCAATAAAGTAATTTCCATCGAGGTTGCGACGAACAGAAATAAAACAAAAGGCTGCTTCCATTACGTACATCGTATGTATTCGACTGATGAGCAACTTTGTTTCCGCGCAAAATTTCACGAGTAGCATTTTCCTGTTCACGTACAGTCGCTCATGAGAGTCTTCGAACACGCCTGTCAATATGCCATTTTTACGTACGATCGTATTTTTCGAGAGCAACGGTTGCGTTAGTATTTTTAGTCGTACGAAGTTTTCCTATATTCCTTTCCAAGTAATTCCAAATACGATTTGTAGAATTCACATTGCACATCGTTCGTCGGCAACGAAAAATCTTGGCCAATGATGGACCGTGCGACTCTTTCGTGGATTGTACGAAGATTTTCATGAGTGATTTATTATCTTGGCACTGATTCTCGAGAAGCGTATAATTCCTGTAAACGATGCGAAGAAAGTCGGAAAACTTTCCGGGCGAAGATAGATAATTCGAATTCGGGACGTTCGCGCATTTTCAAACGAACTAAGAGAAGAAACATAAGAGCAATATTTTTAATCGAGCACCATCGTTCGCGTAACCATGACAATTGTATAGAAACGTACATAATTTTATTCGAGCACGTTTCAAAATCGCCGAGAGCACTGTTAATATACGAAGATGAAGGGTCTTATCGACCTTTTGTTAATCCACGAATTTTTGCTCGGGATTTAGGCATTCTCTAGATACAAAATTATCTGAACAACGATTCGAGCAACGGACGAATATCCTTTGTTCGAATCGTTGTTTAGGTAATTTTTTATCCAGACAACGCTCAATCGATATCATTAATTCGTGACTTACCAGTTCCAAGTAAATGTATACACGATATAATATATTTCTTGATCCATCTTTTATGCTACGTACCCGTATATTTAGTGGTGTAAAGGAAAAAGTAAAAGCGACTGGTATTTCAGCAGCATACTAATTTCGATAACGCCTGATCCTCGCTAGAATCCTAACGAAACGGTTACTATACTATTCAAGATCACATCTAGCGATTATTTATTAATTTAACGAGAGAAACTCTGTCGAGACTACTTTTGTAAACCGTAATTAACGTAGCGTAACTTTTCTCGCCGCGAGTTTCGGTCTGAAAGCAATTTATTTTTATTTATAGTTAGAAACGTGGCTCGCGACGAGATAAATTAGTCCGTTCTTTAGGTGCAATAACATTCTACGTCTTTGTACAAGCTACTAAAGATTTCTTAGATATACATATACTATTATGCATATATGAATGTTGATGATAGGGTACATGTAAGAGTGGCCAATCTACTTTTAAAATGTTGATGTTTGCGAAATTATGAAAACGAATTCTATCATATCGTTGCTTGAAACGAAATATTTATACTTTTAAACGGAGAAAGCGGTAGAAGAGATGTTTAACGATAATCGTTACAGAGACAAACGAGGTCTGCTAAATGTAGTAATTAATTGATGTTATCGTTATATGAAAATTTGTGATGCATAGATATCGTTGAAACTTGCAATTCTATTTGGTCACACGAATTTGTACCTGTCTAACGCAGGTTGCCTGAATTTTAATAGCAATGGTCAAAAACGATACTGTTTCGTTCCATTATGATAGCTTGTAATCCACTTTATTAACAAGACGATCTATTTATTTCTCGTATTTATTACGGATGTCGATACGTTGACCATTACGTTGCTCATTATTGTAAGAACGTTCTCATATTTTATATGATTTTCTAGCAAAGCATTTTTTTTTTGTTTGTTTCTTTTTTACTTATCCAAAGAACATGTTCCTAGTGTTTGACCAATTAAAATTCAGACACTCTGTTGCCCCTCGTGGGCGTTGAAAACTGTCATCGTTGTCTAGCAATGTTAATTAATGTTATAATTCGCACGAAACGACTGAGGGGAACGATAAACCGACAGAAAGTATTTTAAAATTCTCACTTTAATTCCAGTTCGTGATTGCTACGAGTTCACGAGACCACGCCGCCGAGATACGTTCATTCTGTTTATGTCAATCGAAGCGACCCGAGAATGAAAAACTTCGTTCACGTTGCATGTTACATCACATCGATCAACGACACGCTTATCGTAGTACTTAGTGGTAAATTTCTTCTATCTTTCTTTTTTTTTTACGTCGGGTATAATTAAATGATGCAATCGAGTGAACGTATGTAGCCGATGTAATGAGCACTGGCGTAACTTGGACTCTTGTCCGCGGCTTGGTTATCCTAATTTCGGAAAATTTAAGAATTCGGAAATTTACAGTGTCAATGATTTGGATTTTCGAAATTTTGAGGATTTGGGAATTTACAGATTTTATGATTTAGGTTTTGGAAAATTCAGAAACTTGAACATTTATAGATTTTATGATTTAAGTTTTGGAAAATTCAGAAATTTGGAAATTTACAGATTTGATGATTTGGGTTTTGGAAAATTTGAGAATTCGAAAATTTAGAAATTTACAGATTTGATAACTAACGATTTTGAAAATTTAGAAATACAATAAATGTAATTTGGGTATGTAAACCTCGGGTAATTGAAAACTCGAAAACTAAAGATTTGAAAAATTGATCTGCTGGAAATAATAAGATTTCCCGGATAGGAGATCCACTTGATTTTTACCAAGTTACGCCAACTATAGTTCTATTTTCCTTTCTGCGTGCAACGTAGGAAACGGTAGCACGTGAAAATCGAACATTCGTATACGGAAACGTGTACGCGACAGTACAATCCTTCCTAAATAGCTTTACATGAAACTTCACCGTAACAAAATCTTATCGCGATGTTATTTATTCATAAATTGTACAGTTGTAGTTTTATATTCGTTGCAGATGATAAGATGTATGAAATGTTATGCGTATATTGTTCTTGTACAGATATTGTTATCGAACGATAACATATTTATTATGCTTTTTCGAATTAAATTATACAGAATAACGATTCGCGGTTTCATTCTTGCCTATCATACTGTTGGTAAATGCGAATGTACAGTTGGTATCTCAGGTTTTGCTTTAATTTATTCTCGGTAATCGTACTTAACCGCAGATAGTAACTTTGGTTGGTAAAACTGTGCAAACACGTGAAACGGAAACCGTCGGCAACGTAGAGAATTACATAAAAATAGTGAATAATCTTTTTTTCGATTCGCCAAAAACATTCTCACAGATGATTCCTTTTACAAAAAGGAACGTATTTGCGAAATTTGGTCGGAATCGTTGCATGATAGTTTTTCGAAGAATCGCCCATTGGTTTACTATATTGCCGGCGACTCTGCCTTATTGCAGTGGATAACTTTCTGCTTTATTGATATCTCTCTGCTTTATTGCAGTCGATAATGGTCCATAAAAATTGTCAAAAACATTATACCTTTTCCAATCTTCCAAATGATAAATTCATCCTTCTTTATAAACAATAGTATCATAGTACTTCCCAAACGATGTCCGAATATTCACACAAGTTTCCTGTGCTATATAAATGAAAAGATTCTTAAATCAGTCGGTTTAACTCTTCATTAATGCAATGGTTATTTTGTGACATTGAGGGTATAAAAGAGCTCATAGAAATGTTAAAAAATTGCTAGGTGAAGCAAGAGAACATTGAATCGAATCAAATTAAATTACCGAGAACGATACGCTTCGACCATGCACGGGTTCATGGTCATCAACCGTACATAATTTTAATCTTTGATCTAGTTTTTTGTGGATCGGTAGAAAAAAAATATCGACAGAGTTTCAAAAGACGTCGACAGAAGATGATAAACGATATTAAATATCCATCCGATGGAATCACGTCGTCTTGCAGGATGGGAAAAACGCGCGATAGGATGGACATGCGGGTTCCCTGAAGGGTATCCAGGATGGGAGCAAGATTTTCACGACGATAAGGACGTGGTCCCGCGATATTTTTACGCGGTTACGAACAGAAACGGGAGGAGATGAAAAGCCGATCGAACGACTCGCTTCTCTAGGCCTAGATAGATGAAGATAACATCTGATGTCGGTGAACGCAGGCTACGGGGGGTCCGTTCTCTCGCAACAGGTCTCCAAGTATGTTCCTACCTGTTACGAATGTTCTCGGGGGCCTCGTCATTATAATGTTAAACGATTCGGGAGAGGATCGAGATCGATACTGTTGCCAGAGCTGCCAGAAACAGTTCGATCGAAGTGGAGCAGTGATTTCTGCCGCGTTTCTTTTCGTCTACAACGTCCACCGTGGACAGTTTTCTTGCACAATGGTCCTTCGATTATCCATTCATTTCGTAATTCTGTTAGAACATTTTTTTTTAGAGCACCGTATAGCCAGTCTGTAAACAGAATTAATATTAGCTTGTTCGGAAAGTAATTTCGTTTTTCTTTTATGAAAATGCGAGACGATTTTCGTCTCGTACCTTTTGTCTTGCTTGAACGGCATTTTTAAAAAATAGTATTCCGAAAATGCTATTTCACATTTTCCGTACTTCACACGGTACCAATCATAAACTACTGCGTAGAATCCATCGAACTTTTTTAAAAAGTAAAATCCTTCAACTTCATAAATTATTAATCGTTTCGATGTCCGATTTTTCGAATGCCTTAACTTTCGAATGTTGTACTTAAAATTTTCTGGAATTAGAATATGGTGCAAAGGTTGTGTCAACATGACGATCCCCATTAATATTTTCTCCAAATGCAGCATCAAACGTTCGTAGGTAAACCCGGAGTGTGTTGGAAAGTTGCTTGCTGAGATAAGTAAGACAAACTACCGAAAAACAAGCACAACGATGAATAATGCCTTAGACTTTAGAACTTAAGGTTCCAGTTACGTTTCTAGAACGTGTTTATCGGTAGAACGAACAATAGAACATGATTCATGAAGAACGAGCCTAACGTCTTCACGAATTCATAAAATGGTGTCCCTCGGACGGCGTGCCTCGTCGATTGCCGTGTTGTTCCCGAAGTTAATTGCACGGCGCGTTTAATAGATTCCAGGAAGTCGACATTTATTTCTTTCGCTCGATGGATACCATTAATTATTATTCAGCGTGTGTGAGTGACGTAAGTCGGTCGTAACACGCGTTGTCGTCCAGTGTTTAGCAAGTCTTAGCATGCTATTATCAACCATAATCATTGTATTACGAGCGGGTAGCAATTACCTCCGCGTTTCTGATCGTCGTCCGATATAATCGCTTAATCCGACGACATTTTGCCACTCAGTCAGCGTTACTTTCCGGTAATTAATCTCGCTTGTCTGCAATGCCGGACATTTATCGTCTTGTTGACATTTCGATTATCTATTCCACCATTTTCTAATTTATCATTCGTTCATCGTTTTTGTACTTTATCTTTTTATAATTTGTGCGATATCGTCGCCAGATAAAGATCAAACATTAACCTACACATTGTCAAATCATTATCGTCCATTTTACGTTGTAAATATTGTTTGCGATGAGCGATGAAAGTATTCATTCATTTGAAATGTAGAAATAAAGACAATATTTTCTACTTTATTTTATATTTGAACATGTATAGCTATATATTAGCTGCATATCACACATATAAATACATACATATATTATACATATACATATAACTGTATATTATATACTGTACGAGTTTCTACGAGAATATTTATGAGTTTCTGGGGTGTTTCCGACATTATAGAAATCATTCGAACGATGCAAGAAGTATTGCCGCTACGATGTTTGCCTTTTAAGCTTCGAAGTTTCAGTCGGAGAAGCTAAATTGAAACGTAAAAGGAGACTAGGAAATAATCAAGGGTCTTCCGTACGCTTGTTCTTCTGCAAACAGGGCATAAAACCCGGTCGACCATAAATCCACGACCTACGACTGGCGAGCCGCTTCCTTCCTTTCGTCTTCTTACTTCCCATTACCTTAGCTTTACGCGTAAAACTAATTTCGTCCTTTAATAGACCGTGTTTCTTCCTACGTTCCTCATATTCGCGAATAATCGTGAAATAGAAATTGACTCAGATATTTTCAATTAAAAAAATTTACTCTCTACTCCAATAAATCCTGTAAACATATTATCGAATAACGAATGCATGGTGGATTGTATACTTCCACCACCTGTTACATTTGGATATTTTCATTTTAAAAAATTTGCAAATGTGTACACCATCAAACTAAAACATTTCTGCACTTGTCGCTTTACTCTTAAAGAAACGGACTCTAAGTACGTATACGATGCACGAACGAATCAGTAATTGAAAAGTGTCTAATTTCGGTCCGAAGGAAACAACACGATACAATTCGATCGCGATTTACGCAACAGACGTTATCGGTCCGGACAACAAGGTGAATAGATACAAAGAAAGTTTTCGTTTGAACGACAACGAGTCGGCGACAGGATCGTTGCGAACGAATCGCTCGTCGAGCTCGTAAACTATGACGCCGGTTTAATTACACAGTGTCCTGGTCACCGTTGAACACGTTTCTGTCGCAACGCGAGCCAATAAAGCCCGGGGAAATCTTTGTTAAAAGATCGCCGCGAACCAGATAAATCTCAATACAAAGTCAATTATAGCTGGCAGCTATGGTTGCGAAGGTGGGCGTGAATAGGTCGAACGAAGCGTTTGCATCACGTGTAACGGTGCAACTTCTCGATGATTTACAAATTCTGGGTAAGCCGGGTTGAGAAACCTTCCCGTTGACTGACAGCTCCATCGGGCAATAGAATGCCGTTGTTTCCCCACTTACAGCTGTCGCATAAACGTTGTTTATTAAAATCGGACACTACGTGCCGCGCTCCATCGGCGATTAACAAGAAATTACGAACATTTCGCGGCGAGTATTTTTGTCGACGGCGAAACAAACAGTTGTTATCGTTTAGCCGCTCTTTCGCTTGGCAGGAAGCTGGGTTTAAGAGGTTGATTTAATAGAAACTCTCGGAGACAGTAGGCGATGCAATAATACACGTCGATCTAACCTAACCCACGGTTCTAAAATTCCGAAGCGAATAATTCTGAAATCAGAATCCCCGAAGTTCTGAAACGTCGATGATCTCAAAATCGTCACGGGTTTCGACAAGTTTTCTGAACGATCGATCGTAGTGCTCTCGAGCATAGTCAGTTCGGTTCACCTGCATGATCCGTACGTTAAGTTGGACCCCATACATCTCTTCCGTTCTCTATAAAAGAGAAACTCCGCGCTGGTAACAAGAAAATAGGAACCACACGCACGGGCACACTCGTGTGGCGAGTAGCAACGCACGTTGTTGCTCTTTACGTAAGATCGTGCGGGTGTTCGTTGTTATCTGATTGTCTTCGTATACCTGGTCAGAAGTCGTTTCACGAGAGTTATGCGAGCGTCATTATAACGTGGCCAGACGGAGAAACGGGGGAGCAAAGAGAACAATGAAAAAAAGGAGAAAGAAAGAAACGACGCGACGTCGTAATTGCGTAAAAGGGCTGACCTGGAGCGTTTCTTTTTCTCGTCGTTCGGATGCCACGAGTATGCATAAAATCGGCTTTGAACATTCCATTTTCGCGCGATGCTAATTATTCCGTTGGAGTATTTAGGTTCGATGCTATGCCTTCGTACATCAATGCTATTCGTTGTTGCGCTAAGTATAAAATTAATATCGGAAATCTTGCACTTGCGTCATATTCAATATATTTATCCGAGTTGTTTTGGGTGATGCTTGTGCGCTTTTAGGTCGGTGCCAAATAGAAATGAGGCACTTTTGTGATTTGAATCTACGACAAATTTGTTTCACTATTGCGAGGAAGATAACGGTATATTCAAATTTAAAAATATCTAATTTAGAATTTCCCTAAGTTACAAACTCCCTAGGATTTCCCTAAGCTCTGGTCAATATCTCCCTGGGGATCTCCTTATTGTAGAATCACCCTCATTTCCCTCAGGATCCTCATATGTCACCCCTAGGATTTTCATAGGATATTCTTAGGTTTCCATTGGGTTGTCTAGGATTTTCAGAGGATCTCCCTAAATTTTCCTTGCGATATCCTCAAGTTTCCATTAGGATCTTTAAGGTTTGCTTACATTGTTTTTAATATTTCCAGATGATCACCAGAATTTTTCCTTAGGATCCCCTTAAGTTTCCATTAAACTCTATAGGTTTTTCCTACGTTGTCTTTAGAATTTCCGGAGGGTCTCCCTAAATTTTCCTTATTATCTCCTCAAGTTTCCATTAGGATCTTTATAAGATCTCCCAAAGTTCCTTTCACTATCTTCCGCCGTTCCCCTTAAGATTTCTTCGCGCCTCCCTTCGGGTCTTCCTAGGTTAAGATCCCCCAAAGCTCTTAGGGTCAAATAGTTCATTAGGTCAGAATCTTCCCAAGTTCCCATTTTTCCTAGGCTATTTCTATCATTCCTGCCAGACACAGACACCCAATAAGCTCCTCGGAGCGTACCCGATTCGCCCATCGTTCTTTCGGTGAATTATCGAGCCGTCGCGCCACGGAAAGAATAATTTCTCCTTTTGTTTCGCTACCAAAATAACTTTCTATCATTGTCCCTCGCTTTGTCGTACGAGCGTGTTACGGTGTATTTTTTATTTGAAATTTTTCGTGGTGGTCGCGCGCCACGACGCGTGGGCGATGCTTTCTCTTCCGTTTGTAGAACGCGGCAGAAGAGGCTGACGGGCGTGAGCGAGACCGGGACCGATATAAACGGGAGACAAAACTAATTAGCCAGGATTATTAGAGACAATATGGCAAATTGCGCTTACTCACGGCCCGCAGCACGATCGTGCGCCGCGATAGACAACACTCGGAGCGTCAGCACGATTCAGTTCATTAATTATACCCGGCTTACGATTACAAGATCGCTTTAATTGCAATTACGCAATCGGCGTACCGATCGATATATATTACGTCGGGACCGTGTGTAGCTGCGGGCACTTTCTGCACCAACGTAGATACAACGTGCTGATTTTTCCGACGTGATATTCGTGTTTATAAGCGACGCGTAATAGGCACGCGAATTATGCCTGGATCGTCGCTGTTGAACAATTGAGCGATATATGAGAATACGAATGTATATACAGGGCGTTCGGTAGCTGGTGGTACATATATCTGTAGAGTAAAAATTTTGTATACGATGCTTTGTTTTTGAGAAAATCGACTTTGAATTTTCGCTAGGTATGGGTGCACTTGATCATGTCTCACTGCGGATCGCTTTCTCGATGGACATTATGCCAGTTAATGAAACAGAATGTTGTACATACACGTATATACAACAATATGCATGTAATGAAATAGAATGTTGAAGTGATCATAAAGTTTATTATTACAGAAACTGCCGAAAATGTTGCCTATTTTACCGAATACATAATTCTGCTGTTCTAATTAAATGTCTATGAACACTTTCAACCAGATTCGTTGTTTTGACGCAGAGATTATTTTTGTATATTTTAGGAAAACACGCGAGAGCGTGTCGTCGTTGGCACAATACATACGTCGTGTCAGTGTCTCAAACGAGTCAGAATGACCTCTCACCGGCGTAAAGATCGAGTCCCGTGGATCGAATGTCCGCCACCCACGGTCGTCGATCGCCGATAGATCACACCTGATCGTAAATAGATCACTCGCGCCTGTTCCCGTCCCGTAGGCGTACTTTCTGACCCGACCGTTTGCCCGTAGAGATTTTCAACTTTGTTACGAATCAATGCCATCGATCTCATTATAGATAAACCCGCGAAAATGTTGTCGAATATTTTCATCGACCTTTCCGCTATTAATTTTTCTTTCTCTATCGTTTCGAGCGAGCGATCCACGCGGTATCGCGGCAACGTTTCATTGTGATCGACTTGCCAATAAAGAGGCTAATTAACTTATTCGGCGCTGGTCGAATCGATAGCTTTCAATGGGCCGAGCTTGACGTTATCCTTGACGTATCGAAACACGGCCGAACCGTTCCAATTAAATTGCATCGAGCATTGATACGATTCGATCGATATAATTGTTCGTGGTCGATCGTGTGCGATCGGGAATTATTAAATGGAAAATATTTCTCCAGCTCGAAAATTGACAGTCATTTGTTATGAGATCGTTTAGGAATTAGCCGATCCGATACAGATATATCGAAGTTGATATTAATTATTGCCTTACGTGATCGATTCAATACAAAATTATGACGCGCTCGTAAAAAGCTGATTCGTTTAGCTCGAGGGCAACGTGACACGCGAAACGTTTCAACGGAGGTACATGTTCCTCGACGCCCAAGTAAAGAAACGTCGGTCGACGCTGTGCGAACAGCGGAGATCGAGCAAAAATCGGCAACGATATTAAATCACCGGAAAAATCGCGCGAACCGACGAGTATCGGCGTCGAAAACCACCCCATTGTTTCAGACTGTCTCGAACGCCCACGCGGCGAAATAAAAGAAAGAAAAAAACGCGAAGAAAAACGAGCAACGGGCATTCCGCGAGACGATCGCGCATAAAAAATTCGCGCGTACGTTTCCGTCGATCGAGCCAGCGATGCAACACGGTCCTGGACAGAGAATTATTCGACGTTCCTGGATACGAGATCTCTCGATATCCCGTAGAAACCACGGAGTTCGATCTTGCCTTCGCGATTTCTGCTTCGTCCGTCTCCACCTTGCCGGTCTCCCTTTTCTCTTCCACCCTTCTGCGTCCCCTCCCGCGACCCGATCCCTGTTCCTGGCGTGCCACAATGCACACACAGGGTAACCGGGAGTACCGGCCATAAAGCAAACGATAGAGAGACAATATTCTCTTGCCGAGCAAACAATGGCTAACTTACGACGATCGTAAACAATCCCCTTATCCGCAGGTCGTTAACGCTGCATAATAATTTTCGCCAACCCCCACCGGGCGAGCGCGTGCCATGCTATTATTTCCTGAGGGATCGATCGGGAGCAGCCTCGATCGATATCTAGCAAGAACGCTCGTTAGAACCTACTCATCTAGTTCCGTTCGATAATGCCCACCTTTAAAGGCGCCTGGCGAGACCATTGTCGCCTGTTGGCTCGACTTTTCGCGCTGTTTCTCCCGGGACTATCTCCAACAGATATTTCTGGAATCAGACTGCGACATTCGGAGATATTCAGGACGGTGATTCACAATCCGACCTGACAAACGTTTCGTCTCCACAAAAATTTGTGATTATCCCATCAACGATTCGACTGTAACAGTTAATCGAATACCTTTTAACCTCTTGCACTTTTTAATTTCCTACCAGTTCCTGAATTTATTTACAAAGTGGATCAGCAAATTTATTTTTATAAAATGTACTGAGTAGGGTGTGTAACAAATATATTTTTAATTTATTATAAGCAGTAGACGAATGTCGAACCACGTTCCACATAGAAGCGATAAGAGTTAACCAAGAATGATTTTCTAGTTGAACATTCAAGTTTCGGAAATTGTCGATTAAAAACGGGTAAAAGTTAAGGATTCGATTAACGATAAAAATATCCATGTTGGACGGTTTCGAGGACCGTCACAGATATATCGGACAAATGATCGGCAATCTTTGCCATTTTATTGTGTGTAAATGTCTATTAACCCCCGGGACGAGTTCACGACGATCCAGGTACCTCATTAACGTACCTAATTATACAACGCGATTAAAGAAGTCCACCTCCTCCGCATAATTTCCCCGTGAGATCTCCGTGGATCGAGTTGTACCGGTCTAGCATCGTCTTCGTTCGAATCCCGGTTTCACCGTTGTACCAGCGAAAAATCTTGTCACGAGCACAGGGGAGGCATTAACGACGCATTGTCTTAACGCATGGACCATTGTTCGACGTTTGTTCACCGGCTGTAAGCGTGTAATGTATTGTCTGGTCCAGCTGAGGCGCCAGGAAGCGGTAAAACGTGACTTTTCAATCTATCTATTCCTCGTTCACGAATTTCGAATGATTCATCTTCGCGAAAATAGCGTCGTTGGTCCAAAGTGCAACCGGTTAGGTATCTGAAATACGTCGAGGAGGAAAATATACGCGTTATAGTCCGCCATAACGTCGTTCACCAAAATGGCGGTCGACGAGTCGATAAACGACAATAGATACGAAGCCTTTATTCAGCGGGGAGGGGAGAGAAACGAATAAAGAAAATTGAAATATTACCGATACTTTGCATTTAACGATCCCCGCTTACTATTACGTAACGTTCGCCGAGCGAAAAATATTAATCAACGATTCAAACGTCACGATATCGGTACGCCGCGAAATTCATGAGCCTGTGTCGTATTTCGTTTGATCGATTAATCCTGCTTTTCCTCCGCAATCAGCCTTTCTTTTTCCCGCTAACAGTACTGCCGATGGTAAAACGTTGAAAGCGCGCGACTCGCTTACAATATTGCGAAGCGTGACTCATTCGACGTCTTTTGCTCGACCACGCGTGATTATTTCATGTTTGAAACCACCTCCGCGGCGGTAGACATACGCCGCACACATTGTCGGCGCTGCCACCTCTCCGTTACCACATTCTACACGCTACTTATCGATACTGTTACCCGTGGATTACTGAAAATTCGATCCCCAACCTCCATCATTCAGCTAATCTGATCGCGATCGGTTGGTCAAACAACGAATTACGTTCAAATCGAACGCCAACCTCTTCCGTAATGTCTACGATGCCATTAGTTTGCTAATGGCCGTTGATCGATAAAAAAGAAAGCAGATAAAAGACTCGATGTACGATGTACATGCGCGATCCATCGGTATTATCACGGCGAGTGTTTGAAAACAATGGAAAAGAGAATGATAACAATAATGGTCCGTGAAACGCGATTAGATTACGCGTCCTTGAATCGCGAATTCACGATCACGAAACACCTTTATTCCGCGAGCAAATCCGCCATTTTTGTCTCGGGTCTCGGAGTCTCCGCAGGCTCGATCGGTTCACGTTGATCCTGTCCAGGAGTCGCTCATAAACGAGATCGTTATCGATCCCGAGTTATCGTAATTGTCTATTCGCGGTACACGTATAGCTACCGATCGTGATACCGCAGATAGACCCCGATGACATCCAGGCTGGATAACAATAGTGATAAGTATATGTCTAGTATCGAATCACGATCCGCAATTGTGTTTGCCGTTGCTGGCCCATAACTTTACCATTAATATATACCCCCGGCGAGGATTTAATGTTGATGAGTAACATTGACGCTTGACATTTCCCACGTGTGGTCCCCGACCGATCGTAATTCGATGATCTTTACGACGATAATCACGAAATGTCACTCTCATTAGGCACCTAACAACGATACGATCGTAAATTGATTTTTATAATCTTTGAACAAGATTTCGCGTGTCCTCGGTGGAGTCGGTTAACTTTATTCTCTCGCGATAGAATCACAATTTTGTTCGAATTTAGATTTCTGAATGGGGGAACTCTTTAACCGGTTAACCGCGGAATTTAGTTTGAAATTATTCAAATTATTGAGATCGACCAATGATGAGTATAAGCATCGACCGCAGTTCAAACGTTTCACTTATAAATTATACGAACCAAGTGAAGCAAAATTAGGGAGAGTTATGTTTTCATTCGATGTAAAATTATTAAATTGTTAATGTCGCTCGTACCAGAATGAAGTTCTGCTGTAGAGACGGTAGTTAACCGGTTAAACTCGTAGACAACGAACAATCAAGAAATAACATCAATCAGATATTTCAATTTCGACGAGTAGTTCAGTTTCGGGATACAAAACTGATAGTTCAATCCAGAATGACGAAGAAATCGCGATGCAAAGGGTTGAAATTCTATCTTCGGTTACGCTCGTCTTTGTTTCGGTTTAACCGTTTCGCGTTGAATTAAACAATAAAAAATTTTTAAGGGAAATCACAATGCAACAGGTAAGTCGGTCGATAAGGATCGGTAGAGATCCATGACTCCGACTGGTTCGGGATTTGCGAAGGTGGCGGGAGTCGTGCTGTAAACTACTCATCATGGTTACCCCGTGTAGGCTGTCGAGCCATTGTCATTATGAAAATGATGGCGTGGTCCGGAGTCAAAGAGTGGTAGTCTCGACACGAACACCTTACCTACACCTTACCTGCTCCACGGTGTAGCCACAAAATCAATGTCCATGACATCTATCGATATATCGGTACAAGGTACACCGTTCAAACTACAGTAACTCGAAGGAATAATTCTAATGCACAGAGAACTACGTCTATTCTTTTGTTCGGACTCAAAATTTGCATGCAAACAATCGCAACACGTAAGTGTCTGAAACTATGGAACCTCTCTTAAATTTTCTTATCACACGGATTTTATAAAATATCTGTAATATAATGTTAAATATGTTCAGCATGATAATAAATGGTTTATTATCTATGTATAAAGTAAGTATACAAATTATGCAATTTTTTTATTTTAAACAACACGTAACATATAAAACAAATTTTATGATTTTTATCCTTCCTTTAACTATATAAGTTTGTGTCAGAAACGAACAAAATTTGTCGGTCGCGAATGTATTATAATACCAAAACTAGTGACATATAAGGCACAGTTACTTTGAAGTTAAATATGAGGTTGAAAAATGGAACAAATTAACGCACACAAAGTACACATAAATAAAGTATGTTAAAATTAATTCTTTTTATTTTTTATTAATGAGGCAATCACCCTCGTTATCACCAACCTTTCAACCTCCATCTGTTACACATATTTTCCATGCCAGATCGATCAAAATCAATTGATTTTTGATCAAAATATCTGAAGAAAACGAATGCACAAAAACGACATTACTTTCCGGTCCACCTCATATATTCAAATTTGGGGATCGTGGTAACAAATGGGTTAATATCGTTATTGAAAAAAACATGATCCTTCACCAGTTTCAATTCGCTAACGAAATTATCTAATTACTCGTTACCTTGTAGGAAAAGTTAAGAAGAAAGAGGATCCGAATGAAATTCGCGAAACGTTTCGAACTACCAGAAACCAGTTTCCTTCAGCGCCAGTTAGGCTTCCTCGAACCGTCGTGTCACGTGCTGGATCGCAACACGGAAAACCACCCAGAATCGCGTTTCATTCCCCAACAAAGCCGTCCCACATGCGGTGTTATCGTACGCAGCGATTTCGAGGTCGATCAGGCCAAAGTGGAGGAGCTCGAGGCTTTCTCGATTTGCATTCTGCGTTCGAAGAGGCACGTGGGCCCCGGTGTCGGTGAGGGCCCCCAGTAATGAGTCGCTCTTATGCATACAACCAGTGACACCTTCTCTGCCAGCAGCGTGAATCATCGTCGACTAAGAAGTTTCTCTCTGTTCGTTCTTTTCTCTTCGTTTCTCCCTGGGCTCGATCGTGTCGCTGTCTGCGTCGAGCTTTCGCGGTGCACAATGCACGTGCATCACGCGGCGCCCCGGCAACTAGTTATTATAACGCTAAATTATAGGTATCCACGTAGGTGACACGCAACGCCGTCGGTGCGTGAGGCCGCGATTTATTCCACGCGTTTTATCTGGCGGCGCCAAACGCAATAACCGGGCTGGGAAGAGCCCGCGATAATTAATTAATGAGCACGACTTCGAGCGGATATGGACCAAGTGGGTGGGTCGCTTAATTGGAATACGATTTTTAATTTTGACGATTACTTAGAAAACTTATGTCGCACGGAGAGTATCCCTTATGTCGATAAGATGCGTAGATGTTGCGATGGTCGAACGTGAAAATGTAAGATGTCATGATTAACGAAAGTCTTGTAAAGCGATCGCGGATGACAATCGCGGTGGAACGAACGATCGATCCAATCAGGAAAATATTCATCTTAAAATCGAGATAAGAAACGGTACATAGAGCCGTTCCATTTAAGTTCTGCACGCATCTCCGTTACACTCTTCAGTTCCCTTTAACTCATGAATCAAGCTTAGAAGGCATTTTAGCGGTCTTATCCGTTCACCCGGCTGGCATTATCAATTAACCAGCCCGAGTCCTCGCTCGATGCTTGAAATGCTCCGTGTATGACCAGTCTAATTCCTTATCACACCGGAGCCACCGGTTGAATACTGTTATCCACGCATTCAGGGCCGCATGAATACCTTTACAAATCCCAATAATTCGCGGGTATACGACTTTCGGACTGTGCAATTTTTGCGACTTTGGGACTTTTAGATTTTAAGATTTTAGGAATTTGAGATTTTGAGATTTTGGGATTATTTGACTTGGGGAATTTGAGATTTTGGGATTTCATGTTTTTAAGATTTCAAGAATTAAGGTCTTTAGGATATTAAGATTTTCAGACTTTGGGACTTTGAGATATTAGGATTTTATGTTTTGGGATTTCAAGTTTTTAGGATCTTAAGACTAGGATTTTTTCAGAGATTTGGAACTGAAGAAGTTTTGGACCGATTTCAGGAATTTGGGATTTTAAAACTTATTTTCAGATCGAAGACCTGGGGATTCTGAAATGTTGGGACTGTAGGAATTAGGTACGCGTAAGTACGCGTTTCTGTAAATGCAGCCCTGCCCGTGTCGTTCCCTTTCCCCGCTCGAATTAAGCAAATTATGTCAGCTCGATTTATATGCATCCTTGCTTACCGTAGCGCAGCAGAGCGACGATCCGGTTACGCGTGCATTATTACACATTTAGCCGGGCCACGGTCGCATGAAACGCAAGTGGGTGTCTCTCTGTCTCGCTTACCTCCCGTTCGTTTCGTGTTTCCTTTCCCTTTCCCTCGCTGTGACATATCCCCGTTTTCCTCACGGTTTTATCCTCCTTTTCTACTGGATCGGTGCTCGCAGGGGAATTCAGAACGCCGGTGCCCGATCCATGGCGCGGATAACCTCGCGCACCCGGACACTAAACGGCTATCGACGACCTTTCCTTTCGAGATCCTTATTATTTGAACGCAGGTGCTTTGTTCGGCTGGATGGTACCGCGACGATAACGATATTCATGCGATTCACAATGAATCCAACAGGGGGAGAAACGGGTCCTCCCTTTTAACGAATTAGAGTCGTAACGGAGCCAGGGTGGAGATCTCGGCCGATTAAACGACCGATGGAATGCGGACTTTTCAGCAAATTGGCATCCTTACTCCGAAGATTTGGTTACCGATTAAAAGGCGTACTTGGATAATTGATTGTGCCTCTGCCTCCGTGGTTGCGCGAACAATCTGTATCTCGATCGATTTCGAGCTCCTCGAAACGTTCGACTGTTCGGTTTCTTCGGGAAGAGGAATTATTTTCAACGTTTGGCAGAACGAACGGGGACATTTTGTGTTTTTGGTAGAAAGACTCGGAAATATTAACCCTTTGCGCTCGAAGGTATTTTTACAAGTAACAGATAGCAATTCTAAAAGTCTATGGTTGAAAAGATTCATGATTTCTTTCGTAGTTATTATCGCTTTATTATTAATTGCCACCATTAGCTGGTTCAATATGTTTATACATCGTATGAGCACCACTACAGATTTAGTTAAAAAATGTCTATTCCAGATTTAGTTAAAAAATATCTACTCCAGATTGCCGTATTAAACAGGGTGGTGAATGAGAATCACCTATCGAGTGCAAAGGATTAAACATCCAAGGGTGTACTTGATTATGCCTTTGTCTCGATTTCGAACTCTTCGAAACGATTTGATTTCTTCGGGATAAAGGATTATTCTCAACTTTCAGAGAACGATCAAGGAGATGTTATGTTTGTGCATAAAGACTCGGAAATAACATCCGAGGGTGTACAGGAATAATTGAATTGGTCTCTGCCTCTAAATTATTAATTTGACTTCTTTTTTTATAATCATTTTCTCAATCTCATTAATTTTACTTTCTATAGATAGTGATTTATTAATAAGTAATTTTAATAGCCGGAAAAAAATTCATCATTTGAATGTGCGTTTAATATAAATTGTAATACTCGACCACCACTTACCATTCATTATTTTTTAATTGCTTTATTATCCATAATTGTTGGCATCGAAGTCATATTTACTTTACCTTCATTATTCTCAACAAATTCATTTAATTCAATCGAATTAACTTAAAGTTTAATTAATTCATTCAATTAATTTCACTTATTCGTTAATGCATCGGACAGTTTTCCTGGAGAACAGAACAGGCCGCATTTTCCGAGCTCTGAGTAGCACCGATTGTCAGCTCGGCCACGCAATCCGGTATCGGAGACAAGAATAAAGACCGCGATTCCGGTAGCGATCGGTTCGCGACGATGGCCGACGATCATTACGTCGACGATGTAATATCGCGGCCAGTTCGTCGAACGATATCCGCGGTTGCGTTCTAACCATGAATGAATGTGGCGCCAAGTGAATGGAGTGCGTCTGTTCGAGCGTGCCTACGCACTCGCAACGAGGTCCTGAGTCCTGGCTAGTCGCGTGCATGCGTATTCACCTTTAAAAACCCATTTTACCTGGAAATTAATCAGGACAAACTTGGACATATTTTTCTCACATTTATCATGAAAATTTGTTGTATCAAACAGTGCTTTTTTCCCTCTTTAAACAACTTCCACTCATAACACCCCCAGCCTCACCAGGAGTTAACAAAACGTGTCTCTCCATCTAACTAACATTCCTAAAGTGTTTGTTTCTGCCAATATCGATTTTACCCGAATGCATCCTATTCGACATAGCGCCACAAAGGTAAAAATTATTCAATATTTTGTAAACGCCCGGGATAAGTTACTGATCAATGCGGGTAATCGATAGTCGATCGTTGCAAAGGACAGTACTGGTAATCGTAGCAGCGAAATGCCAACCGGTCGATATCTAACACACGAGCGTTCGAGCAACCGTGATGTGACATGACCGAATTGATTCATGGCTCATTGTCACGCACCATAACGAACGATCTCGTGCTAATTATCTTACTCGTTACCACGGGGGTGTGCGTATCTTTTCCCGTTTACCCGACTCTCGCCTTGGCTGTTTCCCCGATAACAGTTCCTGGTAAATCGTCACGATTAGAGCGTTATCGAGAGCTCATATATTAGCGGTGATAATAACGACAGGATTAAGTGCGTTACAACTGCTATTAGTATATGGCTGCTGTAAGTGCGGATGATAATGATAGCATTATTGCCGTGGCTCCAAGGATTATCAGGTGTATTCCGTGAGTGATCGGATACAGGCATGCTCGAACAGCCACTGGATTTTCAAGCAATGAACGGAAGCGATATTACGAGAGAGAATTGACGTCGCGTGCCTCATGATACGCGGCTTCCTAATTCAATAAACGTACACGGACGTTAATGACGCGGAATCGATAATGCCGGCGTTGATAACTAATACTCACGAAAGTTATCTTTACACGAATCGGGTCATTTAACCCCTTAACTTATGATTTTATCGGCAAGTGCGTCAGACAGGGCGACTTAATTATCGTTGTAACGTTGAGACAGACAAAGATTACTTAAATGTCAGCGGTGAAAATATAAGTCAAATTTCTTGCATTGTAACAGTTAGGTGCATCACGTGTGGAAGACGATATTATAAGGCAAGAGGTTAAATATAGAAATTCGGTAAGCAAGTATCGATATCTCACTCCGTTGTAACGTGTACACCGTCCACTCTATAAATATGTTAATCGTTCATTAAACAAGGTTCATGAATTGTTCCATTGTCGTCCGGTCACATAATTTCGTTCGCCGCGATATTACGAACCTAAATGGTTCTTCGTTTTAATTAGTCAACGAAGACGAGAACCGCTCGTAACCAGAAATCGTCTCGAAGATCGATGAAAAAAAAAATATATTGCCTGGTAGCCGTGTGTGGCTCGGGTCTGGCCTCGAACGTGTAACGGCACACTTAGCTGCACATTAGTCAAACAATTAAGAGTTTATAATGGCACGTCACATAAATAACGCGGTGCAAAAGCGAACGATACGTGTATGCTTCCATTCGACGCAACGGGTCACGTTAATGAAATATACACCGTACGTGTGCCTTTTCCATACATATATGTTCGTATTTATGTGCAGAGATTCGCGATGTAGAACATCCTGGGGTACAATTCCGAGAGCTACGGTGTTAATATCGTGTGGGTGGTTTCCATTTTCTACCACCCGATTGTCTTTCGCGACCGCCATTTTGACCTGACGTAATTGCCTTGCACTTAGTTGTTCGAGTAATATACACACTGTGATGAAGTTCGACACAAAACAATCTTAACACATATGTAATGAAATTGTGAAGATGTTTGCCGTAAACCTGTATCGTTAAAGCGAGGGTTAAAATTGTAAAATTTGTTCTGCAATATCAATGTTACGATTATGAGTTGTTCAAGATAAAAAGACTTTTATAATTTGTACATATATTTACTTATATACAATATGTATAATATATATTGCTTGGTTATATGTATAATATAGACATATGTAATGTATATATGTATACTTGTTATTATTGTGCTGAATTTATTGAGCACTGTATTGCAGCCATCTTGGAAAAGCCGAGTGAAAAGAAAATTTCACGAATTCACGTCAGCGGCAATGAGGAATAAAATTTAAAATGGCGTGAGTTCATATCAACGACAACCAGGAATAAAATTGAAAAAGACGTGAATTCACGTCAGCGGTCACGAATGTGTTAAAATCGAATCCTAAAATAAACAGAAAAAATTTATGTAACTTCATGGCAATTGGTAAAGATGGAAAGGATCAACGCGATCTCCGAACGATCATTCTCAAAGACACAATTACCATTTTCAAAATATATAGAAAGTTTCGTTGACCGTATTCTTGCTGGTCTCGTAAGGGTACGTTGACCCCGTTGGCTCACATTCCAAAAAGCCGGTAATCACGTACAGATTATAGGGGTTCCTTCGTGATCGTGATCGATGAATTACGATTCCCGATAATTCTCGGTAATCCCGTCGCGCCGTGAGGATCGCCCTTTCGTTATTTCAACGGCTAAAAGGCCGTATAAACGGCGTTCACCTTCCGGAAGAGATCTCGCGGCCGAACGACGTAACAGTGACAATTATAGCGCGTCCATAGACCGATATAAATTGTCAGCGGGAATAATTAGTGTCGGCCCGTTGGCCCGTTGAGTAATTAGCAATTAAGCGGCGCGTAATTGCCTAATTCCTGCCCGTCATCCGACCACGGGCCCCGTCGTCGATAAGATCGCCGACCAGCCTCCTCCGGGCAATCGTTAAATGCGTATATGTATATCTACCGGCTCGATTTCTCTGTGGGGCCTCTACGTGGGCTTTATCTGTTCAGCAGGTAGCTGAGAGCATTGGTTTCTTTCGACTCTGACCGAGACCCGGATGAATGCGTTGATTTGTTCTTCCTTGTGTTCGTTCGACGAAGTATTATATTAAAATGTCCGCGGTCTTGATATATAACGTCAAGCAACGTAGGATTTTCTTGGAAAAATTATGATTTAGAGGAGGAACATTAGCTTTTCGGGGTTATTATGTTCGATGCCCTGTTTGTAGGATGCAGAATTTTTTGTAAGCGGAGATTTGGAATTTTTTAAAGTGAATGGTGATCCAGGTCAAGAATGTTCTACAATTCTTCGTAGCTTTCGAGAATTATGTTCGATGTCTACTTTGCACTCTGTAGCATTTTTTGCGATTAGGAATTTGGACTTTTGTAGGAAACACGTCGATATAGGGCAAGAGGGCCTATCGTTTACTGTAGCGTTCAAAAATTATATTCGATGTTCAGTTCGAACAACGTAACATTTTCTATAATTGGAAATTTGGAATTGTTTTAGGAAGAATCTATCATTTGACGTAGTTATCGAAAATGACACCGTTCGATGTCCTCTTGGTACGATGTAACTTTTTTGCACTTGGGAATTTGGGAGTACACGATTATCCAAAATTCAGGGATGGTGTTACCAATTACACCGAGTATCCTCACGGGACTAAGAACTATCCGTCCCGCGATTCCACGCCTCCAGATTCCACTCGTCAGATTACTCGCGGAACCGCATTCTTAAGGCTGCGAAAAAGGGGAGGCGCCAACATCACGGGAATCCAAACTCGCCGAAGATCTCCCAAGAAGGTAGACGGTCAATTATCGGTTTCCTCGTTATTCCGGGACGATCGTTATCCCGTCGGCTATCAGGACGAGGATCGGCCATAAAAATGAAGAAAAGAAAGCAGCAAGAATCCCCGCGGCGATGAATCATTATGTCAGGTAAAACAATGTATCCCGGGTTTTCGCACCTGGCTGACAGCCATGCGCTGCTTGGGAGCTCGATTAAATATTGATTTTGGCTAGGAGAAGGAGGATAAAGAATACGACGGGAAAAAATAAAGAAAAGGTGGAACCCCGTAGGAGATGAAGAAGACGCTGGAGGCACCTGCCAATTTCGGAAGATGACTTTGCGACCGGTTTTCAGGGCTATTGTTTTTGCGAGCACGGCGCCCCGTGGTCTCCGCCGGTTATACGCTTATCGATACATCGATAATGGAGTATATGGGTGCTCCGTATACTCTTCGTGGCCTCTATGCTACAGCCGTGACCTCGGTTCGTCTGTCTTTCGTGCGGAGCTAATAGACCATTGAATATGTTGATGGAGCCGGTACCGGTCGATCGGTATGTACGCCGTGGCGGAGAGAACGAGAAAGAGCTTCGAATTAAATTGCAAAACGTTGCTCGGCCGCGGTGGTGGGCAGTGAAAATAATTGAAAGACTAATGGACTTCTTTGAGGCTGGCAGGGAAAAAGTTCTGGCCTCCATTAGAATTTCAAGGAACCTAGCTAGCTCGAGGACCTGGTCGTGTGTAGGAAACTGTGTCGAAGATGGACAGTCGACACGACTTCTCGATTGGCCAGGTACACGCTCGCGTGCATTATCGTGCCATGATCGATGATTTCTGAACGTCGCAATGATCGTTTTATCTTTTCGATTGTCGCTCGTAGTGGGTCGCGCAATTTCCTACACGAGCATCGACGGATCGTGTTTATTTCTCGCTATCGTTTAATTTCGACCGATCTTTTATCGTTGTTGGAAACGGAACTTCACTCCGTCACTTACTATCGTACGATGATAGATCTCGGAACTACCTGCTCCGCTTATATAACAGCCTAAACGCCGTAACAATGAATTATCAATGAAGATATCACGATTTATTATCTGCCGGGAGAATCTGATCCCGAGGCAAATCGAACGAACGCGTTCGAGCTTTCCGTTCGTGTGGCCGCGAGTGTAGACAGGGATATAAAACGAAAAATATAGCGCGATGAGAACAAACGATTCAGGTGCAATAAGGAAACCTTAGAACGTTCCGTTGTGCCGTGTTCGTAGAAGAAAGCCTTGTCACGATCGCCTTTCGTTTTCAATTTTTGCCAGGCTTCAGGGCCGGCTATTTTGCAACCGATCTTCGATCACCCTCGGCACTGGGTCTCCTCGACAGGTGGGGACGTGTAGGACGATCATGGTTTATGGCAATAGCACGCGAGCCTCACCCATTATGCGCCATCATGCATTCATTCACTGAATACAACGACGATTTTACATACAAGGAGGCCAGCGGCCGTCTATCCGTTCCTCCTGCTACCGGAAGCAGACGTGTTCGATGATGATGTCACCGGGAACTTTGATTTTCATACTTATTGCTACCATAAAGATGACATTTAAAAAACTTATGACTCTGTCGGTACATATGATGATACAGCTCGTCTACTTGCACAACGAACGCTTTGTTGATTTTTCTTTTGTTACCGGTCATGTTTCAAGTTATACTTTGCAGCATGTTTTTTTTTTATTTATTTTATTTTATATATTTTATTTATTTATTTTATTTGAAATTGATGCACGAGCATAAGTTACGGGAGTGTCAAGAGTTAGGACGATTTTTTATGTTTCTTTCGTGAGAAGAAAGTTTCGGAACTATTTATTGATGATATCGGACTAGTTGATATTTTTACTCGTTAAAGCGAACAATTTTTTGCATGGAGGGCGCAGAAGTTGGAAATTGATAATTTTTACTTGTCATGCGCGAGGTGCAGCTTCACTTCCTTCCTGTTCGAAAATCTTGAGGACCCACGTGATCGACGAGGCATCCGTGAAATCCTTCTGTCAAGGATCGATCCTTTTTCCTGTCGGCAAGGATAACCGATTTTAAGCTTCGTTTCTACGCGAAGTTTCAGTTCCTGTCCCAGATGACAGAGCAAACCTTTTCTGAGATCGTTCTTTTCAAATTTATTCCTCCAAAAATCATCAAATTTTGGCAAATGCAACGGCAAGTTTAATTTGGAACACATCTTAGGTGAACCTGATACAGTGTTTAATTCTAATAGGTTAGCTGTACTGGATACAAATCTATTTATTATTGTTGAAATTTCGAATCAAACTTAAACTGATTTGATCTAACCCAATGTACAATTTTTTAAACGATTTATGCATAATTTTGTAATTTCAATATCTACGATATTCATGGTTTATCACGTTCTAAGTGTGCGTCACGAGTGTGACTCGATATTGCAGGGCAAGAGGTTAAAACAATGCAGAAATATTTAAAAGCAGGCGTAAAAATAGTTTGAACAACGTCGATGACGGTGATCCGAACAAATACACGTTCACCATAACACGACGACCGCAATATCTGGTCGATCGCGTCCGATTTGGGTTTGGGTTTCCGGATAGCATGTCAGCCTTGACTCGGTCCGATAAGGCACGAAAACAGGAAGGTATCGGAGTACTGTTGACCCAGACCCGATTCGACGACGTTATAAAAGAGAGCAGGGCGTGTTTTAAACGTGGCGCTTGTTGTCTTCGGTGTAACGATAAACGTGCCCCGGGGATATCGATCATAATTTTCCACGTGCCACGCAGTTACGCGCTGGCAACGCGGCGAAAAGAATGCGAAGGATACGGTCGAACGGTCCCGACAATATGGCTGTTATTACATCGTTTTGTTATCTATCGATCGTTGCATAGAAATAGGCGTGAGTGCGGTTCCAGAAGCCATAGAACGCGTTTGAAACGCACGATCGGTGTCGACCGATCGTTTCATGCGATCGACCAATTCAGACCCAGACACGCTTGAATTTCTAATAAACTTAGGCGCAATGAAGAGTGCGATTTATGGGTTTGACCCCCTTTTTATGGTTTTCGATTGAAACGCGTCGTCGGGCCAGGTCGCTAGGCGAAACTTTCGATATTGCGTCTTTCGATCGAGTCGTAAATACTTGCAGAAAAATCGTAATAACGCGAAACACGATTGGTCGGTGTCGATTTCTATCACCTGTGTATGCGCGTACCAGCGACTCGATATGATTTTATCGTAATTCGCTGCGTTTTGTTGTTCGGTAAGGTGATCCTGGTTGGGGTACCCTACGTTGTCGTCGGGGTTTTGACATTCGAGAGTTTTTAATTCGATGCTTGTATCTTATGTCTTTTATTAACGAAAGTGGACTCTCGATTGCTGGAACAAGGAAGCAACGCAAGAACTACTAGAACGATCAACCACTTTGACCCACGACATATTTATCCAAACAGAAGTTGGTCTTTTGTTGAATATACAATGTAAAATATGTATTCACACTTCATATAAGAATATGTACATACATGATCATATATATGTATACATTTATATGATCATATACCTAAATGAATGCATACCTATATGATATATGCATGCTATATGATTATAAATATGTATACATACATGATATATGATATATGATCATATACGTACATACATGATATCAAGAATTGTCAAGAATTTGGTTTAATATGTTCCATCAAACGAGGGAATAGTGCGAATGACGTATGAAGGTACGTAAACCGAAAATCGGCGGACCAGAGATAGAGGAAACTTGACTTATCGTGTACTATCGTCGATCGGTGATATCGGTACAGGTGAATGTCAAACGGTATCGCGTTATTGCTCGTAAGCAAATGTTTATCTGTTTAAGTGTTCGTCAGAGCAAAGGAACGTGAATTGGACAGGCAAAGTCCAGCAACGTCGAAGATTCCTGAGGAATTTAATCTGTTGATACGCGTACGTGTTCGGATGATACCTTCTCGATTTCACGCTGTCCCCGTCGTCACCGTCGCCGTCGCGACGGTATGCAAACGTGCGAACTGCATACAGGGCTGGTCGCGCGTCTTCAAGGTTGCATGGAGTTCTGTTACCGTACAACCAACCGTGCTCCAAAAATTTCACGAATATATAGAAGCAACATTAAAGCTTGAATTTCGTCGGTTCACTTATAGATTCAGAATGTTCAAAACAGTAACGAGAGGGGACCACTCTCAGAACAGTGAGATAAATGAATAAGTACAATGAGGGGTACATAAAAACAATTTTAAAGCTTGAACCACATCGTAGCAGTCATATATTCTGCACGTTCAAAACAGTGATGAGATGACACTACTCGCAAAACGTTCTGACAAACATCAAATACAACGAAGGATACACAAAATAAAATTAAAAGCTCGAAACACGTCAGTTCAGTCATAAATTCTGTATGCATAAAATATTGACGAGATGAGACCACTCTCAGAACAGTGAGATAAATGAATAAGTACAATGAGGGGTACATAAAAGCAAATTTAAATCTCGAACCACACCGTTGCAGTCATAAATTCAGCATGTTCAAAGTACCGACGACACAAAATTCTCGGAACATTGAGATAAGTGAATAAGTACAATGAGGGGTGTATAAAAGAAAGTTCAAAGCTTGAGGCACGACGATATAGTGTTAGATTCAGCATGTCCGATGCAGCTACGAGAGGAGGCCACGCGGATCCCACATCCATTACCGTTCCCCCAAAGATAATTGAACACACGCCAGCAACCGGTACACGCATCGGAACGAATCGCGATGCGTGTTCTCGAACGGTGTACATTGTAATTGATCCGATATAACGATCTAACCTGTCAGAGGAACGACACCAGCGGTGCATGCGCGCATAAATGCATCTGAAATGCACCGGTCCAGCCCTGAGTGCACAGGTAGAGCTCCAGATAAGAGGAGCGGGAATCGCGTACCGGGAATGCTTCGTCGAGGACATTCGATCCAATCTTCAATGCCTGGTCGGCTACGTTCGTTCGCGAGGGGAAAACGGTGCCAGAAGGTGGCGATAATCTGCACGTGTCGCGAATATTTCGCGGGTTGGAGCACGCGCGAACGTAACCCGAGACGATGCACCAAGGCGCGAACCAGAGGTGTCGTCGCCGTTGTAAACACAACGCGAATGTTGGCCAAAGACGGAGACGGAGGGAGAGAAGAGAGATGGTGGATCCTGTCGCGAACGGAGCGACGAATACCGGCTCGAATGACACCTGGACCCGTGGTCGTCGCGCATTTAACACGTATGCATCGTCCCTTATCTGAGACGTGTATCGGTGGATGCGCGCATTATCATTCGAATTTATGCTGATCTATGCGTTGATCAGGATACGCGACGTTTCTTCCGTCGCTCGTGCGAAGGGTGAAATTCGGATGGATACGATATACGCGAGTTTTCCTTTTCTTATACGGAGTTTCTCTATGGATAGACTTCGACCATGGTCCATTTTGAAATCTCAATATTTTCTTGTACATAGTTTATTAAAGTTCGAATTGTCCGATTTTGGAATTGGAACGCAATTGCAATGGGGGTCGGGAAAAATTTCGATGTACTTGATCACATTTTGATAAATTTGATCATACGTGGTCAGGTTTTGACAAAGTTTATCATACTTGGTCAGATTTTGACAAATTTGCTTATATTTTGGAGGTTATGATTTTGATCGGACTTCATTCGATTTAATTACAACCGAATGACTCTTTTCGACGAATTTGATGATATTCTTTCTTTCCACATCGTTATTCGATACATTCAGTTTACCCTTGCACGGGGTGACATATGATTTCCGCTCGTATGTGCTATCAACATACTGCACCGTGAAATGATACATTACCCGTTTATGAACACCGCCGGGAAATAATCCATACGATTGAAAGCACTTTAAAATTGATTTCCAACATGGAACCCTTGGAATTGCACCATTCGAACGGTGTTAATCTTCTCCATAAACCATACGCTCGTACATATTCCACAAAAGCTGCGTGAAACATCTTCTCATCGAATAGCCTCCGAACGGAGGCAATTTTACAACCTTCCACCACGGCGAACGAAGTAATTTCCTTCAACGGCGGAAGCTCAGAGCCGTCGATAAATAATAAAATTATTGACCAATTAATTAACCAGGGATACCTTAGCGGAAGGAGCAGAGGATAGTAAATGCGTTACAGGTTTACGATCACGTACAGGGTGTCTCGCGAGGATATTACAGGCAGTTCGATGCACCCCATAATCGATCCATTAATTTCCATGCGACAGACTCGGTCAAAAAATCGCATCATGTGAACTGACTGTTTTACATGAAAGGCACATGTGGTTCCATCATACGATAGAAGAAGGTTATCGATCGTAGTCGAGTATACTTTGGCGGGGTTGGTGTAAGACTAATGGTGGATTTCTGGAATGAATATTTAAAACGTTGAATAATTAGGCGGGTGGGTTAAATAAACTGTAAGAGAAGCTCTGCTAGAACTCTACACAAGGTGTTGCTTGTAACGCTACGATTTTTCACCCCCTTGTAGCCACCTTACAAAAATAAGTTCAGAACAATATTTGGAGGGTACGAAGTACAGCATGGATATGAGTAGAACGTTGGAAAAAATTTGTTTTCTTGGCAAAATGTGGTCATCTTGGGCTTCTTAAATAGTAACATATTTTTTTTTGGTTTTGTGAGTAGATAACATGTATATTCGATCCTTTCACTGAGGGGGTCAAAACCTTAGGGTCCTGATCTTAGGACCTCCTTAGCCTGCATAGTCCACGAACTGTTGATTGTCCTCATTGGTACCCTCGAGGATCACTGACAAAAACGTCGATGTTCTATGTTGAAATTTCCTAGAATTTTCTTCAATCAGGTCGCACCGCAACGAAATTGTCGCGTTTCCAGCGAAGTTACGCGACTCGACGCAGGACACCATGTAGAACGAGAGACCCTTTTCACCGCTCCAGGTTCGATATTGTCCACTAGGATACGCTGGTAAATTACCGCCGGTGGTATCGCGCGTTTTTCTTGTTGCCCGTGTCCGCGTACATTCTCCGACTTGTATCGTTTTCCAGCGGCGTTGAATTTACCGTTACGAAAGCACGTGCGACTGCATTAAATCTCGCGAGCGCGCGAGCAGCCAAAGGAGTAGGAGAAGGAAGAGGACGAGCGGATCGTAAGGTGCAGCCATACACGCTTTTGCCCACGCCTCGTGATCCTTCACTGTTCTTCAACGTCGATATTCAAATCAGCGCCTCCTCCACCCTGTCCTTTCTTTCCCGCCACGTCCTCTTTTTACCACCTTTTCGTGCGGTAATTTACCGTTACAAAAGCCCTCTCTCGCCCACGCGCCCCGACATCCTCCACCTCCTCCCCCTTTTTCGATGCATATAATCGACCCATCGATCCGTCGATTCACCGTTGCCATTGTGCTCACGGGTCCTGGCCGTGCTCCTCCTTCCTTTCGATCGCGACCACGATCCGTGCGTGGCAGGTGCCGGTGACCAGAATACGAGACGAAAAATCTCATCGTCACTATCCTTCAATGCCACGGCAGCAGGTATTTTCACCCCTCTGCTGTCCGTTCGGGGAACACTGATTAGCACCGTTTCGAGCACCCTTCACCACATGCCCAATTGGCCGGATAAACTTTTAATCTCGCCGCTATCTCGCGGCAGGATGAACGCGGGGACGCGTGAAAAGGATACCGAACGGCTACCTGTTTCCCCAGGGATATTTTGACCGGCGACCGTCTCCTCAACGTCGGATTAATCCTCCTCGCTGATCAATCGGACAACGAGGCGACCTATTTGTACGATTTGGTTAGTTTCTGCGTCATTCGTCGAGTACAGGATCTTGCAATTTTAGAATTTGAAGATCCATTCGGGTACGGGCTCTTGGAATTTTGGGGATGCAATTTTTGGGTTCGTTTAAAATAGCCTTCTACTTTCCCTCGACTATTAACCCTTGGTGCTCCAAAGTATTTGTACTGGTAGCAACTTTGAAATTCTGGTTAAGGACTTTGATGAATTCTTTCGAAGTTATTATTTCACTATTATTCCAATTCTGGGTGATGGTTCTCAAAGGCACACTGAGGTTCGCACCCCCTTGGTGATGCTAAGTGCCAACTCCACCTCCTCGTGGTGTGATCTGGGCACCGTTCAGACGGTGGCAAACGGGGCTCTGGCTAGAAACGACTCTGGGAACTTTGCTGGGTGTTCCATATCTAACAGAACGACCAATGAGACAATAATAAAATTCCTTATAAGTGCTGAGTCGAGCAATGTCTTCTCAGCCGTTCACCTTGCCCCTACTGGAAGCGGTGTCTAGCTAGGGGTAAGTGGGTAGTTTTATTTAGCCGTATGCCTTATATGGCGACGAAGCATATCCGCGTACCACTTTGGTGGTTCGGATTTATAATAAAATTCCTGGGTGATGCGATGTATGTACTTGAATTTCCTTTATACTAATCCTCGGAGTCTCCTCCAAAACGAATCATCTTTTCCCCGTAAAATTGATTGCATTATTCGGGTCGATTGTGGGCAGTTGGTCGAGGAATTGGCTCGTTCTATTCAATTTCGCAGGCGCAGTCGTAAAGCGACGTGTAATAGAAAACAAAGTCCCCGTCGTCGAGTTCCATGGAGCGTTTTCATCGCCGCCCTCGTTCGTCACTTAACGACCGTCAGCCACACCTGTACGTGTGGACCGGAGGAGACGGAAGACTTTCGGTAGTGGCGGCAAACGATACGAGCGAAACTCGTCGCGGTCGTTAAACGCCACGCAAATCCATTCACTCCGCGTGGCGCAAGGGTTCATTCAAGCTCGTACGCCAGCCGCCCACGTGTCGTTATTTGCATAGATCCGCAGCCCATATGAACGCTCGAGTACGCGCGCGGGTCGAGGCGAGTTTACATGTAGCCTAACATTTACCATTGGTCTGGTCGATCGGACGACACGAGCGGGCGGAAAGCCGAGCCTCGCGGATATTTACATACAAGATTCGCTATCGGACGTACAACCACGGTACAGGGATCAGGGACGGCCCTTCGGGCACCCCTAGGGTGCACACCGTTTTTCGCCACCCTCGTTCACCACATCGATTTACTTGACCCCTTCGAGAGCGAATTGCGCCACTGCGTGTTTTATTACTTTGCTCGAAAGCATTTTTACCATTGGTAACTGTGAAACTTTTTGGTTGAAGAGTTCGATGAATTTTTTTAACTTATTATTTTTTATTATTAACCCTCTTGGTGCCACGGACCGATATATCGGCTTTTGCTCCACGGGCGAGAAGAGCCAGCATAATTTAAACCATAATTAAAATCGTAATGAGTTCATACATTTCTGATAGCTGATAAATAGTTTTGGTATTATTTGGAAGAGTGTATTCTGTACTTTATCGGTAAAGTTTTTTTTATTTTTAGCATGTATCATGAATGATTTTATAAACTTTAGGGCTTGCTACATTTTTTACTTAATATACTAATATATAATAATACTCTCTACATTTCGGCTATTTATTTTATACATTTTTTACATTTATCTTTTATGCAACGTATCAGAATATTATAGAAATAATTAATTTATTTTTAGTACAATAAAAAGATACAATACATTCATAGCTGAAATAGTAAGTTATTCTTCATTTGGACGAGCCAAGTTAAATGGATTCCTGAACTCACAATCAGTTTACGTCAAGATTGTTGTATAAGACAATTAAGATAATCGCGTTGTGTCCTTTGGACGAAATTGTGTAGGAGTTTGCGTAATTAGATTCCTTTCTACATCGCATCGAGTTTGATAGCACAGTTGAAAATATACAATAGGAGAAAGCAGTGGTAACACTGGACATGTTCTAATTAACCTTAGGACAGTGAGACGGTGACACCATCGTTTAATTTGAGATTAAACGCGTGATCGAGGATAATAAATTCCGTGTGTTGTCATATTTAATGAGTGCTTATTGTTAGAACCTTATACGCCCGCATTTTTATCGCCGTCGTTATCTAAAATTAACTAACAGGTTACGACATCCGTGTTACCATTTACATACAAAGCGGTTAGGTTACTGTTCCAGAGTTAAACTGCCAGTGTAATTAACGCGAAAAGACAATTTGATGAAAGTGCTCATTTATTTGTTCATTTCATCCGCGTGCATATGACAATGAACATATGGGTTGAAAACAAGTATGTAACGAGGTTAAACTAATCTGTACAGTATCCATGAAGGATAAGTATCAGTAAATATTGATATACTTTAGATAAAGTTTGACATAAATGATTCTCCCAGGACCCGAATGTTCAACATTCGATGTGATGAGTCTACTATCGAATGATTATTGCGGATTATTTGAACTTACCGATCTTCTGCAGTCACCTTGTTTCATAATAGAAAGCGACTCCTGAAAGTTCTGGCAAGGTGTGAAAGTCGGTAAAGCCGGCCCTGACTGCGAGAATTCTTCCCCGTAATCTCGTCGAGCACAAAACCGATTCCTCTGCAACGAGAATCTTGAAGTTCGCTCGTGTGAATAGCTCGTTTAGATGTTAATAGGAAAGTACGGGTTATGTCATAGCTGGTGATGTCTGTGGCATAAGCCGGTGACTCGAAATTCCTATTGTGACATTAAACCATCGACGTTCCCTGTCCGCCGTCGGATACGTTCTCGTTGCGTTACAATGCGTTTCTGGTTAACAGGAGAATCGAGTTAATTTCGTCCGTGTAACAATGGACGGGTTCACGGATAACGCGCGACATCGCTAATCCAGCCAAGAACTAGAATTCCCTGATAGCACGAAGACGAACGACTTCGGTGCATGAGGATCTAACGAGGTGACAATCGGCTGATGCGATTCTTCGCGAGTTTGAAATATGTTCGGAAGACCGTTCACTGTTCGCTCCACAAAATCAAACCTAGGTGAATTTACAGGATTTACTTTGATGTAGAGAAATTTACTTTACACCAGTCATTCGCCGCGGTTGGTTCAAAAAATTGGAAACGTAGATGAGCTTTCAAGAATTCTGCAGAGCTCTTTATGTGGCGCGTGTAAGTTTTCGCAACTGACAAAATATGGACACCGAATATGGACACTTCAGTTGGGAGATTTCTATGAAGTTAACTACAAAAATTGTACAGACAGCCTATTAATACTAAAACTACATAATGCACAATTATTTAGATGTTAGAAATGAACTTGAAAAATGAATGAACAAACGATGAAACATAAATGAATACACTTACAGGTGTATATTTATCTTGATGACAATCAGCAAATGTCAAGAAGACCAGCTCAACAAATTTTGTCATTTGAAGTAGGAAATTTGTAGAAGTTTTAGCGTTAATATGACAGTGACGTTCTCAAGGAACTTCAGTTGAAGTAATTAGAGACTTCAGTGATGGCTTGATATAAACAAAAATAAAACAAGTAATTTTTTACGAATCTCTGTCTATGGATATAATGGTACAGACGATTGCAGCGTTAGATATAAAGCAGGTACAGGGAGACTGCAAAGTGTGGAAAATATGTACAACATGTGGAACAAGCGCAAGAAGATTCGTGGGACAAATGTATCCGACAGTTCGAAGAATTCCGCGGGAGTCCATTTTAACAGCGGGAGCGATGCATCGAGCGAGACACATCGTTTCCCTGTTCGAGATTCCACGGGCGTATGGTTTCTCGGTAGCGGGCACTCGCCACGCCAGGTCCGGGCGACGTTATAAATCGATAAAGTTCAGATCGGTCGAGGTATCTCGACCGGTTCGAGCCATTGGAGCGCCTCGATTGGTCGGCGCGAAATCCCGCAGACCGGACAGCCGTCCGGGGACAGGTTTCACGCGATGGGTGACACACCGGGCTAATTTATCGCACCTGGATAATTATCTCGCTGTCTACCGGCTCTGGTGCACCCTGGCCGACCAATCGGCGATCGCGGTTGCGAGCGTTGCTCCTCCCAGCTGTCGCGGGTCACCAGAGCCGAGCGACAAGAATGTGTTGCGACGAAGACTCAACCGCGATTGCGACACCTTCCGCGACCCCGTAAATCTGTTCGCCGCCGTCCACACGAATCTGATCTATCGATTCCACGCCGGGATTAAGCGATTCGTGACGATTAATCGATTCAAGACGCGACCGCCGGCGGATCCACCGCTGCACGCACGTTATACATCGTCCTGCGTTTACAGGTGCATCAGAAAACGTGGGACTTGAACGTTTACCTGGTTAATGTTTTTTGTTCACATAGAAATTTCATATTCGCTGAAGTGCTATTTCGTTACAATTTAAAAGCCATTTTATAGCTTATAACTTTCTTGATATCTTTGCAAAGTTTTATCAGGGTGAAGAATTAACATGTGCATTAATATGTATGTCATTATGTGTTCACTTATTTGTCAACTTCATTCTTAACAAAATTATTGTGCATTCTAAAAAATAGAATTGGACTCAAATTAAGCATTCAACCGTATTGAAAATATGAAGAAGGATCACCAATCACCGAGGGGTTAAATTTCTGTATGAATCAATCATCTATTTAGTAAGAATTTGTTCATTTACCTACTTGAAGACATCGGTATTATTTACTTGGACCTATGAATCATATATAGAACAAAATATCGTGAACAGATTTGGTAAGATTTGTTAATCGTAGAAATACGATCCACTAAAATTTTCAACTGCCTCAGTGTGGCAGTCAACGCGTTAACCCTTTCCCTCCCATCGGTTTCATGGTGAAGCCGCATATTCAATAATTTGTTTCTCAAACTCAAATGGTATTTGGTATTTTACTTGTTAGAGCCATCCAAATTTTTCAAAAAATTATTTTTCTTTAAATCACGTTTGTATTATCATTATTTATCCATGTTCACCTTATGTTGGAGTAATCACAAAAATTCGCAAAAGAATGTAATTTTGGAGAGTTAAGGACCATGTTGCGATATTTCGTGAAAAATCGTCGCAACGAGTTTCAGCAACGTGCAAGTAGCATCTGTTTGATGTTCGACGAATATCGAGCCGGATACACGCGATGAAAATGCCGCTTATGCCCGAAGGAATAAGGCCACCCTTTGTGATCGCGTATAATACCATAAAGGACGATCAAATCTTCGATGTCAATTATCGGCATCGATGGTTAACGGTCCACTCCACCCATAACGCATTCGAGGACCCAGGAAGTTCGTCCCACACGAGGTTTATTAATATTTCTTCCCTTCGGCTGGCGCACCTCGGATCTGACCGAGTTTCGTGGAACAGCAAGCACTAAAAAGATCTTTTCGCCAGACGGATGTGCTCCTTAGCGGGACTCCTTACGGTGACGATCGGTTTCCGGTGCGGAAAAAAAACGGTATAAATAGGTCAGAACGAATCTGCTACGAGACTCTTTATGAAACGCCTTTTGAACGGCGGATAATAAAGATACGGGATCGTGAATATCCATAGATTAAAGAGAACTGCACACGATAGAGACACGCTCAGAGTCTCGAGTCTATAAATGTTGCAGTAACTTAGGGCGTATTAGGCGTTCGGTTGTTCGTACGGTAAATAAATATAAAAGCGTTCTTGTCATCGTCGCTCCGACGTCGTAACAGTTTGTCGTAGAAACGCGCGATACTAATGTCACATTACGATTTTCGCGCTTACGAGACAACACCGGTTTACATCTCTACCAGCCCGAAACCAGATAAAGGAACCGTACACGGGGTATAAGGGGAAAATGGCGCGTACAAGTTGTACAACTTTTACTTGTGTAAACGCGCGACACGGCAGCCACCAACCCTGATCTAGGTCGAAAAAAATCAATCGGGAATTGCAAATGAACCCATCAACGACGTGCCCGTTGAAACGTTGCCCGGACAAACTACAAACATCAAGCGCGCGAAACACGAGTCAACTCGTCTCGGCCGGTTAAACGTGCCTTATTTATCTGAATACAAGGCCCGTGTACACGTTGAACAAGCGTGCAATATATCATACGCATATTCGACTATGTTTTTCTATATCGATCGCGTATCGATCCAACCTGGCCCCGAAGCAAACCGTTTCACGTGTATACATACTGTGTATAAGCGCGGCAAACGGCCCACGATCTATCTCGTATCGCGAGCAAACGACACGACAGAAATATCGTCATGCTGGCGACACTGCGCCACGCCATTTTTCCGAGTGTCACCCTATCTCGCGATTATGCCAATCGAATCCGGTGATTGGGTACGCGAGCTGCTGCGCGAATTGCTTGTTAGCTAACGGTGCAACTTCGGACCCAGTAGCGTTCGTCGGAGCGTACTAAGGGACACTTTTGGTATTTTTGTGATATAGGGGATAGAGAGATATATACGTGTATGAATATAGAGATTTTTGAATTAGGTACCTGGGGGATTGGACATCGGGGTATATGGAGATCCGTTGATCTAGCGATTTTGAAATTTGAGAAAACAGAGATTTAGGCAACATAGGATTTACGAATCTAGTGGTTTAGTGATCTAGAAATCTAGGAATTTAGGAATCTAAGAAGCTGGATACCTCAGAATTTAGAAAACCAAAAATCAAGAAATCTAGAAATATAGGACTGTACAAATGTAGGAACCTCGAAATCTAGGAACCTCGAAATTTTGGAATCTCGAAATATAGAAATCTCGAGATCTAGGAACCTCAAAATCTAGGAATTTCGAAATATAGAAATCTGGAAATCTAGGAATTTCGAAATATAGAAATCTGGAAATCTAGGAACCTCGTGATCTAGGAATCTCGAAATCTAGCAATGCAGGGGTCTAATGATCATGTGATATAGAGATGTAGGGATCTAGTGACCATGTGATATACCAATACAGGGGTCTAGGAATATCAATGCGTAATCCCATCGAGGAAAGAAACGCTTAGACTACGAATTCGAACAGGCAGCAATCAAGCATTGTTTCTTGGTGGGATTCAAAGAGGGTATAACGTGATAGCCCACGTGCTAATGGAGACAGGTCATAAGTAGAAACGGTATCAGATGCAGCCCGTCGTATAAATAGTGTTCAGCTAAAATCGGCCGCTGTCACCGGGTCATTGTGTCGTGTCGTGGCGATAAGCCGGCTTTTCTTTGTGCGCCAGAAACAGGTACGGCGCCACGGAATTGATCGATCATTCGACATATCGCTCGAGAGTTTGTTGCCTGCCGAGATCGAGCGAATCGAGAGAGGCAACCCTGAACGCTCCATTTAGCCCGGATCTATTTATTGGTGGTCATGCGCGCTCGCGCGTGCCAATTTTTGCCCGGCTTTCCCGGAGATAAGCGAGGCCATTGTGCCAACATTCTCGTTTCTAATTATTGCCGCGTTTCGAAAAGACCATGCAGTAAATGTATAAATCATTTACGACAAAAATATATAAAGCACTTATGAAAACCTATCACATCGGCATTAATATCTTTGAAGATATCTTTGCAGAAGATAAAAGAGCACAATCTTTCACCTGCTATTACGTTCGCTATATAATCGCCATAAAGTGATCATGGAAGTTTGAAGAACCATTTGATCCAGTTATTGACAATTAATTCTGCGCAGACCAAGAAGACACTTCCACAAAGACACATCCAAATCAAACAGAAGATCATTTTCCAAGCGAAAACGAACGTCTCTGTTTGCGAAACTATCTAAAAGACGACATCGATGTGACAAAGATGACATCAATGATAGGTCGAGATACTTAGCCACGTTGGTTGGTCACAGCCGAAGATAAATCGCGAAGGGTTAATCGATTTGAGCGTCGATTTAGCAAACGCCGATAGAGCGTGTGTGTGCGTTTGGATTTTCAATCGCCACCAGTGAGGTTGATCGATCACGGACTCGTTGGCTATCGATCGCCAGCGGATCAACCCGTGCCACGATCGAGAACACGATCGAAACGCACAACAGCTAACACACGCGTGTCTCCCGGCAATTGTTACCAAGCTGAACGGTCCACTTAACCGGACCGTACTGGCATTGGAGATACCGGTACGCGATACCGTCTCGCGCATTGCTGTACGCGATTTAATTATCCTGCCTCGGTTGTCGACGTGCCTCCAAAAAGGTCACCGTTGTTCTCGCCGCTTTTCTTTTCCGCCGTGTTTCATGGAAAGTCTGCTTTACCTCGTGTTACCCGGCTCGTGCCGGCTTGCGAAACCCGAAACGTGCCTCTACGCGGATTCGGAGATAGCGAATTCGCGTCTTAATTATGAAACGATGTCGCTGGAGACTACGGCGCATAATTCTGAATCGAGACATTTGTTAAGCAATTGTATCATAAATCGTGGAATGAAGCTATCGTTACAGTACATAGATCTGTGTATATTTGTACCTCTAACTATATGGATTCATTGTTTATGACTGCCTATCTCTGGAGGTATAGATGTTTATATCTTTATATGATTGTACGATGCATGGGTCAGTATTCGATCGCATCTCTATGTCTATATTCCTGTGAGACAAAATTCCTGTATGATCAGATCTCTTTATGTCTACATTCCTATATAACTCTATGTGCTAATATTTTAAATATCTGGACTGCATATACTTACATGTCCATATATGTACATTCCTACATGACTGTATCTGTACATCTCTGTATTTCCTAGATCCGTATATGTCTAGATCCCTACATATCTATATACTTATAAACATATATATTAATATTAGAGTAATAATATTTCAAGCTTGACCACGAATTAAACAACGAGCACCGACGTAATATAAATCACGAGTGAAGATCAACGACCTACAACCAATTAGCCTATATTTAAATAATAAAGAACGAACCGAGCAAAAGACCGTAAAAGGTGGCGCACGGTAACGCGAAAGAGACCCATAAATCAAGCAACTCGGGAGAAAAATGAAATTGACAAGAGTCGTTAGAGGTACGAGTTTCGCGACAGCCTAAAAACCGATTTCCCATCGGGCTCGGTAATTTGCATCCGAGTAAACAGGCCGCGCCGCGCGCTCCAGTTGAACGTTCGTTGCCGGTTAATTATTTCTCCATTCGTGACGCGGAGGCGAGAAAACGTTCGAAGTGAGGGGTCATCCGCGGCGAGATGATGTATCCGGGTAGACAACCCCTTAGGATGAATAATGGCCGCAGTAACGCGGCGTGCGATCGTGTACAAAGCGAGGCCAACAAGTGTAACGAGTCGACTGAATGCCCTGAAAGCTGTATCTGTCTCGGTCCGTTCCGGACCCTTTCTAGCGAGGAGCAGCTCGTAGTCACCGTCGAGGTGGAGAAGAAGAAGAGGAAGAAGAAGAGAGAAAAAAAAGAAGGAACACGCTCGAAAGAACAGCTTATAATAGTCGGTTAATGATCATCGTTGAATACACAGGCCTCTCGGTGAATCGACGCGAGATCGTCGCGTCTCTGTTGCCGGCACACGAGGAGATAAAGCAAGAAAGAGGATCGATTTCGCTTCTTTCTTTTCGGTTTACACTCTCGTTCTCCCTCTCGCGCCCGTTCCGCGCGATCTGCTCCGCGTTCCATCCTCGTCCGCGTTCTCCGTGGCCTCCTACGGTTCTCCGCTTCCTTTTTTTTCTTCTTACCTGCCCGATGTTCAGCTATGTAACGCGGCCGTACGCTTTAAAAACCGTGTGATTTATTGTCGGGCGCCTGGACAGGTGGACCGTTTCTATCCGGTCGCGTAACTACGCGAATAATGGACAACGCCAACAACGTCCAACGGGAGATCCCTCTTTGGACGATGATCGAACTAGCCGACAATCGAGACCGCCACGGAAGTTCGCCCGACCGTGCGAATAATCGAACGTAATCGATTGACTCTCTACCGGATCATCGTGTAATCGGTTCAAATCGAGAGGCGGGGGCTTGTTTCGTGAAATTAATAGTGGCTTACTCGATGGACAAATCACCTGACGCTGTTTGACGGCTTCGAATCTGGTCCGGTGATGGAATATGGCCTTAACGGCGTCGGTGTTACTCGATCGTTAGCGCTTCTGTACTTTGCAGCCGCCACGTAAAAATGCAATTTGAGTGAAAAAGGTTAAAACTCGTGATCAAGCACCGATTTAAATGCGATAAACAGTAATCGAATTTTTGATCGATGCCCACGCGGATTTGTAAAATGGATGCATATTTAGGTGTCCGGTGTTGCTAGATGGTAACGCTAATTCGACGGTAATTCGAAGTTTAGCAGCTTCGTAGCGCTATTAACGAGTTAATTACGAGCACGTGCACGCGTGCTATTTAATGGAACAGAGTAGGCTCGGTGGTTCGCCTTAATGAGAGGTATTTCTTACGTGTCGACGACGAGTACCCCTTTGTTCCTGCCGCTCACGACATCATCGTGCTCGACGCAGGTTGTAATTATTACAAAGTTGAAGAAAACGCGTTGGATCGGCCAAGGAACAGAGGAGGTGCCGAGATAGTTGCCACGATTGAGAGATTGCTTTGTTTGACGAAGATATTTCCATTTTAGAAATTAACATTTTCATTAAGTTCATCGTGATCCTCGATCATTACATTTCTTTGGACATAAACGGTACATTTGACCTGAACAGTGTTTCGATTTGAACATTTTCATTAAGTTCATCGAGATCCACGATTATTTCATTTCTTTGAACACAAACAGCAGATTTGATACAATCAGTATTTTGATTTTAATCCCTTGCATTACGACTCATTCGGCAAATGCGTCAGACACAGCAAACTATTCACTGGTACAACATTAACATGGATAAAGAAAGTTCGAATGTCGAGATTGTCTTACATTTCGTGATTCTCAACTGTGCAAATTACAATTAGACCGAAATCGAACATTCAATCATATTATAAATATAAGCATGGTTTATTGCATTTGATCTGCTGGTGCGTCACGAGTGGAGCTCGTTATAATAGCGCAAGGGGTTAATGTGAAAAACATTTCGCGTTATTTGAGTATACGTTCTCGAAAATGATGTTCATCCAGATCGCCCTCGGGGCACGTTCTTTCAGAATCAATCGATCCTCCTTTTATCCCGCGGGGTCATCGATCGCCCCGCAAAACCCTTGGCCGTTCTTAATTCACGATTTACGCAATTGACTTTCGTAACGGTGCCCCGTACATCTGCCACCCACACGCCTAGGGACAGAAATTATCCTAATGACGGTCGAGGGCTGTTTATAACGGCGCAAATTGATTCCAGCGCCTTGTGGTTTCGGTCCGCTTACACCTTCGAGCAGTCAATCATTTGAAAATTCCACCTCCCAGTTACCGCGAAACTCGCACCGCCGCCATTGCTTCTTTGAAACGGTGATCTAGTCGTGGCGGGGAAGAATAAACGAGCTGCAATTTAACCGCATCAATTATCACCGCCATGGTTCCGCGTTCACCGCGTTTCGGTGTTTGCCTTCTGCTGAAGATATAAAGAACAAGGTTAGAAGAATATGGAGAACAATTCTTCTCATTGGAAGAAAAATTCAGACTATAAACATCTTCGTATCTTCAACAACCTATTATTCTCATTTTTTGTCACGAATTTAGTAAGTATTTCAAATAGACAATTGATTAATAAACAAGATGTACCTCGTGTCGAGTTCATCAGTGAATTGAAATCAAAATAACATTCAAACACATCCTCGGTCCTCCAATAATTATTTCCGGAATAGTTTATATTTTACCAAACAACCTCAACAAAGTAATCCATGTTTTCTTGCAATCCTATCGTTACAATAATTTTACAAACAAAAAATACTTCTGGACTGCACTTTGGTCTCAAGATTAACACTCACGCGAATTAAAGTCAAATTAACGGACCTGCCAATGGTACCACAAGTTTATCCTAATTATTCTCTGATAGTTTAGATTTCTCTGAAACGTTTAGCAACACATAGTCAGGTACTGCGTTTCTGTGTCATAGTTTCTAATTACCTAGGTCACGATCTTTTCTCGTAAATGGCAGGTCAAACGAGGCTGCACGATTTCCAGCCCGAGGTGATCCAGGAAAACGGACGCGTGCTCCAGTCGGGAGTCTTCGAGGCGTGCGTAGGTAATGACAGGGTGTGGAGAGCTGCCAAGGTTGTACATATAAATATCTTGGCCCAAGTCGAGGTAATGATTTCGGGCGCGTGTTGGCCCGGCCATAAATTCTGGGCCCATTTACGGGACAGATGCGCCGATAACTCGAACGCTGTCTCTCAACCCCTTCCAAATTTTGTGGCGAGAGCCACGATGTATCGGAGAACGATAATTATTAACGGTGGTTAAAACGCGGCTGTCCATGGGGAACATGATTGAAGGCTCGTCCACCAAGAATCAAGTTGAAGGTTTCAATTCCACAGGGAGAAAGATGTTTCAGTTTTTATTTTCCTTTCGTGAACCATTTTCGTTTGAGTGAAATTTTTAACGGAAACACGTTACTTTTTTAGGCTGTCGAATTTATCTGTCGTCCTAAATACAAAGATGGGTTCGTAGATACCAGAAGTTGGAAATACACTATTTTTTATGAAAATTACAAAGAGTGTCTCTCCAGTATCGTGGTTTGTGTTCTCTATACCGCGACCGTCAATGACTTACAATTAAAGTAACGACTTCGAGTTGTGACTTCGATACAAAAATATTTCAAACGAGTGACTGAGAAATATAAAGAGTGACATAAAGAGTCAGAAGTAAATTATCTGTTTTATTCGGTCGATATTTGAATACAGAGAGGCGTCACGAATTAACGGGTTCGCGTGCCTTCGTTTGATTAAATATGCAAATCACGGCGGAGAAGGACAAAAGGGGAGTCACGGGATAAAAAATGTCCGTCAGAAAAATGGGCGGAAGATGCACCTGCGTGAGTCCCACGCAACCATCGACGACGAGTCATCGCGGAAAAATCTCGCAAGCTCGCACGTGCACGTGTGTAGCCGAAAGGCGAAAGGTAAAACGCAGGCGTAACGATCCCACAGTTTTAATTACGCCAACGTGGCCCGGGACGCGCCCCTACGGTTCGACACGAGCATCCTGGAATATTTCCAATTATTCCGTCGCTTAATTAAATATCACTCTTAATGATGCACGTGTCGCAGACCCGGAAAACTAATGGACTCCGCGCGGCACCGCTAATGAAGACGTGGGTCGAACGGACCAAGGTGTTGCGCTTATTAATGACGCTGGTCTTTCCTTCTTTTTTCTTCTTCCTCTTCCAGTTTGAGATATTTCCTGTTGACATTACGGGTTTCCTATGATGGTTTAACGATCGTGCACAAATTCGTATTGACCGCGACCAACGGATGACTGGCGGTAATTAATTACCGAATAGCACCCGAATTCAAATTTAACACTAGAACTACCAGTCGGAATAACTGGTTACGAATTTGACATTTTATATTACAAAATTTTGTTGCGGCACTTTTGTCAAAGTGTCTGTCGTGCCTTATCGAGCTAACGAATGGTTGTGTATGTTAAGTGACGCTATTTTAAAGTAAGTCTGCATTTAATACCGGTACTTCTAGTATTAAATTCGAGAAGATTAAAATTTAAAGGTTTATAGATATCAGACATATCGGGAGTCAGGAATTTCATAGTTGAGCGGGTTTAACATTTCCGAGAATTTGAAAAGTAGTTCCATCTAAGTGGAAAATGAAGAGATACAAGTTTCTGAATTCAATGGTAGATCACTATAATTTTGTTGGGAACTACCGAGGCAAAGGGTCCAACCTCGAACGGCCGCGTACGAAATCGTTAAAAAGTCGAGGGCCCGTTACACCTACCGGATTGGTATCTCGGCTCCCTGTCAGCTCCACCTTCCCTTCGTTTCCTTATTGTTTCACGGGAGGATCTTCCTGCTTGCGGGACCCGCAAAGAACGGAAGGATTGCGTGCGCCCGCGAAGGTGAAACTAATAACACCGGCAGGCTGCTCGCCTCTCGGCAAACACGCAATTACGTCTCGATGGTGCATCATGAATCCAACTACCACATTACGGGACACCGTTCCCGTATGGCACGCAACGAGAAAAAGGGGCCACAGGCCCTTTCGATCCCGCAACGGTTCAAAATTCGCAAACTTCCAGAGTCTCGACATTTGACAGGTTCGAAATTCCAAAGTCTCAATCACTAATACTAGGTGATACCACTGGTAGTCCAAGATCCCCATTCTAAAACTTCAAACTACGAAAGCAATAAAATTTCATGGGTTCAAAATTTAAAGATTCCGAAGTCGTTAAGTCTTCGAGTCCTAAAAATCCCAAAGATCATAAAAGTATGAAGTTGCATAAGTCGCGGGCCCTCAAACATTTTAATATCATAATATTTGGAGTCCCTGGCGTCTGATATTTCAGCTTCGAGTTAGATTCACGAATCCAAAGTCCCAAAATCTTGCGTTCATAAGATTTCAGAATTCGGTGACTGGATCTACGATTCCGAAATCGTAAAGTCCGTGATAAATTCGAGATCCCACGCTTCGAGGATCACCGTGTCGAAGGGATTCGGGATAGCCGACTCCTCCATCGTTATACTTTTGTTCCACGATCAACCATCGTGAATCACGATTCCCTGCGGTACGCGAATGTGGGTGATTTCCTCTTACGAAATGAACGTCCCACGTATAGTTATCCGCGGCATGCATTTAACAGAGCGACATTTAATACGGCCCCCGATCGGGTCAACCGACAATGTTGCATAACTTACAGGTGACATCGCGGTGCCCTCGCGACGTGCCTGCGTTTAATACGCGTTTCTTCTCGTCGCGTGCGTGTATGTCACGTTATTACCATGCTCGAGAGAGGACCTCACACTCGGCTTTGAACCGTGTGGGCCTCAAACTATCCGCGATGCGATGTCGCACAATGCGGGACTCGCGGTGTCACGTGACCGCACTTTCGAAACAGCCGCCTTCCTTCCGGTTGGAGATTCCTCGGTTCGTTCCGTAGAAATCATCGTTCTTCGTGGATTAAAACAACGAAAGCGCCATTGCTACAGTTACCGCATAAAGTTAAACATCTTTGAAAAATGTTTGTTTGCAAATCTTCACCACGTACGAGGTTGTTACATGTCACACGTAATCAATTTGTACTTTGCATGTTTGCATAATGTTCCACTGAATATGTACCGTATCTATAAACATATAATACGTGTATAATATTGTACATGCATATGAGACGTGCATTTAATATGTATGTAATAAATTTGGGGATACATGTAAAGATCTGATACACATTAAATTTTTCACCTAATTCAGAATGAACTCTTTTCAGTGATCTATAACGATGCGTTTAGAATGCGAGATAAACAACATGGGGAAAGTATGTACGCGGTAAACAGATATCCGAGAGAGTCAATTGCATCGTTGCGTTCATTCAGCGAAATTTCATTCTTGTTTCTCTCGCGGTGGAAAGTGGAGGAGAGGGAATAGAGGAAACAGGTTATCAGAAACAATCGATCTACGAGCATCCGAGCTATCGACTAGCAACACGGTGCGAAAGATCACGGGTGTTGCACCATGCACACGGCAAGGTCCACCATAACTTAATCCACGTAAGTCGCCTACACGGCCGATGTTGGCGATGCCTAACCCCGCGGATCGTTTATTTCGCGTATCCACAAGCCACGACGGTGGAACGTGTATTACGAGGCTGTCTCGTTTATTCAGACTCGCTTTCTGCCTCGATTTATCGAACCACGACAGATAAGGTGGCTCTGGAAACGCATCAGACGTTGCCTGCGCCGCGATTTGCCTTGCTCCAGATAAATGATCGGCTTCGGATCCCGGGAACACGATATGAAATTCATAAGGATCTAACACTCGCTATTTTCACGATCCACCTTGTTGAAATCCATTCGATGTTTCGCAATTTAAGATTCTTGCCGTGAATCCGACGTTCGATAACGTGATTGTTTATTCGGATATTCTAGGATTATATTTTTGTAGGATATTTATATAGCGAACTTTCCTCTCGTAAGATCACGAAGATGTGAAATTGGAAATTTGCGAAGTCGAGTATTCATGATTGCCCCTCGGTAAAGGTTACATAATTAAATATTTGTACACCCTTATCATTTTTAGGTAATTACTAAATCTTCCTCTGAGCTCCTCACCTCACGAAGAGCTGAAATTGAAAAATTGTGAAGTCATCATTTTATCTAAATTTGTCTCCTAGTAATCAGTTTTTCGTGTTGCATTCCGTACGTCAATAATTCTCGACAAGCTACACCCAAAGCAGCAATAGCAAAATTGCAAATCCATCGTTCCACTTTCGTTGGAAAGTGTAAACAGCTCAACCTTCGATACATATGTTCAGACGATAATCAGACCCGGCACAATCTCAGAAACGATCTCAGTCAACTTTAATCGTCAAATCCTTTTTCGATCGCGATTGCATTCGGCTCCCACAATTTCCCGTAAACGTTGCAGCCGTTATCTGTCCGGTAATAAGCGGAAACGATAGCCGGTTACGATTTCGCAAATGTTCGCAATCCCTTCGGCGTTCGTTTCTTTAACAAGTTCGATCGCTTTCTTTAATAAGTGAACGTCCAGCCCGTTTCAGCAACGAGGAGGCGCCTTTTCCTACCAACGGAACGAAGATTCCTGAGACACTGTTGATATTTCGCTTTGTTCCGCGGCGTGGAACCGCGCTTCGAAAGCTTCACCTTTTACGCCACGCGTATAAATTACCGACAAACGGCCGGCTAAACGTTGCCGCGAAGCGTAGAAAAGCGTTTCTTGTACCGTTCACTCGAAACCAGCCTCTGTGTCTCCTCCTGTCTCATAAAGTTCACCATAGAAGTCAATTACACGCGCGTTTAATTGTTTCCTCTATTTGTCGGCGATTAAACCCTAACACCTTGACGGCCGCACGTACGCTTCACTGAACATTCTTACAAACTTTCGAATTTAGTGAAAATTATCGAATTGTCTACCACTCAAAAATCCATCAATATACATTAAAATTTTATTTTTTAATTTTTTTAAATTTTACCTTCCCTTAAAATTTAAAAATTATTATTTGTATAAACGTGGTTTCATCTGACGCAATTCGGTGCTTTCAAAAGAACAATCGAAAGTATTGTCCGAGGTCGTGCAAGTAATCGTACGGATCAACAAAATATCGTCGCAATTGGAAAGCGAAGCGTGCAGAAATTCATATTAATTATCATATTATCCAATCATCGAGATTGTTGCCAGGTCAAAACGACGTTCGTTTCGCAGATTTATTTGCACCGCATTCCCAAGCACCGCTCGGGTCGCAGGTGTGATCGAGAAAGTCATCGATCGGATCGATAGGCATCTCGTGGAAAAGTTCAATTCTCTGGCGCCACGTTCTGCACGTGAGCGGGGATGGGAGTAAACGGTGAACACGCACGTTTCACGCACATAATCGCCGCTAGGACGTCGAGCACCGAAACACCTGGGTCACGAGTTCTGCACGCTTCGAAAAGGTAACTCGCGAACGATGATATATGCTGACGCGAAAGTTGACCGCCCAGACGCCGGCGGACGCCTTTTAAAACAATACCGCCGTCGCTTCGTCGCCATTTCCTTTTTTTACTCTGTCTCCTAGACGACCCGTCTCAATGAGCACCGCGGAGAAAGCGTGGGTCGATTCTGGGGTCTGCCCAGTCGTTTATCGCTACAGTTGACTTAATTTCGCTTGTCTACCACTCCGTTATTCAACGTTCAATTCTGTATCGTGCTTCGAGCAAACTTATTTGTTTCTATGATCTTGTCGTTCGGATTCGGATGATCAATTGTAGGTACTGCTGTCAGTGCGATATTATCGACGTATGTTGAAAGTATGAGGAACGCGAAGTCAACAAATGTCAAGTCCCAAAATCTTCATCCTAAGACTTCGATATTATTCTACGTATACATATGTAATGGGACCTTCAGATGATTAATATGTACTTGATATTGTTCATAGATATTGAACATACGAAAAGTGTCAACTTGCTTCAGGTCCTAAATTCTTCACCCTAACGAAGACTTCAGTATTATTGTACATTTCAAAGGATCAGGCTGTGAACATTGTCAATGCAGCACCGTCAGTGTGTCAGAATTGTTAATAAACACGGAGAGGAGTTTTTTCAATTATAATCCATTTGGCAACCGTTATTTCAAGCTGAAGAAGGTGATTAATTGTTGAAGCGGAGCCTATAGTATTGCAAATTAAATTTCCCCGCAGAAGTTCATTTAATCAACCCCTATAGGATGATACGCAAACTCCTTGAATAGAGCACGCGGAAACTGTCATAGTATTGTGAAACAGCAACGAGAAAGAGTCCCCAAGAGTCGGCGCCGATGGCAAAAGCTATACGGAGGCCGGTTATCGGCGCTATCGGATATGATAGATGGCGGGCGGTGGCGCGATAAATCACTAGATCACGCCGCGAGGAAGATCTTTGGACGATCCATTCCGCGGTCGAGCTGTCGATCAGCGATGATTGTAGACGGGAACGCGCGGCCCGATAGCTATCGCACGACGAAAGTATTAATTATTATTTGCTGCTAGTGCCTTTCAATTTGTTTTGCCTCGGTACCGTTTCACTTTGCGCCTTGCGAAAGTGACGAAACCCCGCTGGAGCGATTTCACTCGGCGCTGATAAATCATCGTGGAGATTCCGCTTTTACCTTGGGCCACCTTGGACCGGCTCGCGACCATGATGGACGACGAGACAAGGGTGTCGAAAGCGAAACCGAAACATTATTTTCAGCGTGAAAAGAGGGTCAACTATGGGGTGAGTTGCGAGGTGTGCTCTCTGCTTGGATTTTCAGCGTGTCAACCCTTTCAGGGTCACGTCATCGATATTTTTAACATCAACGAGGCTTCAAATTCGTTTTAAGTTTTCAATGTTCGAGTAGCCGGAGGGTCGAATAGTGTTTCTCAGGTAATAACTCGCGGGTAAATCGAGCTTGCTTTTTATCTTCCCGTGTATGTTATTTCATAGAAACTTGTTGTAAAATTTTATTTTCAAACAGAGACTTTCTATTCGCCACTTCTTTAATTTATGGAACATGTCAACTACTATGGAATTATGGACTGTTCAGTTGCTGTAGATTGCCTTGAAACTTCAAAGAAACTCATTTTTAACCCATATTTAATGAGCTGCCGTTACGATGTTCATTGTCTGATGCTATAAATGTACATTTTCAAAACCATATTTCAATCGCGCACGATCAACAGTTTGATGACTTGTCGAGGTAAAACTGTATGTTTCGTTATTAAAACAAACTTTATTTATTTGCAAGCGGTACATGGATAAATTTTATAGAGAACCAAAATAATTATTACAATAATGAATGCAATAGTGTAAAACTTATACTTGTCTAATTTTTCTTAACCTTATCTTACAAGTTCGTTCAAAGGATACTTCAAATGTAACACTATATCACTCCTAAACAACTTCGCCCTAATCGCCAGCTGATGGTGTCAGAAACGAAACTAAACTACCTATTTACAAAGTAGACTTTGAAAACGTGATTTTATAATTGCGACTGAAAACCGTTGAATTGTTGACACCTGGCAGTCCTTTCCCAAGCCTGTGATTTTGTCCGAACTGTTGCAACTCAATGTTCTCGTCGAGAACACCCAAAGAACCTTCATTTTACGATTCTCAAATCTTTCGCAACATTAATCACGTCTCCGAACTTCAACCTCGCAATTAAACAAAACTAAACAGCCAAAAGTTATTGGTTGAAGTTCGACGATCTTTATAAAATAACGAAAATTAGAACGTCCACGATAATTTATGGAGTTGAAGGTAAAAGGAGAGATTTTAATTTTCGTGCAACAGGTGGTAAAAAGTTCGCATCCTGTGCGTATAACTTCGCGATGATTATAAACCTCCACGTCAGAATTTTTTAACAGCGACACTTTTATTACCGCGCTCGAAACTGCTCGTGTAAATGTTGTCGAGGCGATTTTCGCTAATTACACATTTAAAGTCTTTCAGGCACTAACGACATAATCGCCCGTATAATGACAGGTTGCAGCCGCCGCGTACAAGCAACCCTGTCGCTGCCACGGTGTTTATTGAATTAGTTAATTACAGGGAAGCACCGGCCATGTTTCAGCAAAGGGTGCTGGATAATTCGTTTCTGGTCGATATTTTGGCACGTCGTGTCTCCTCTTTTTTTTATTTCTCGCTCGATGTCTCAATTTATGGGTCAGTCTGAAATTTCACGATGAAATTGAAAACGATTTACTGAATGAAACATTCCGTACTCGATATATCGAATTTAATAATGAATTTAGTAATGAAATTTTGTATACATATAGATGGAATTTACTTTCTTATTTTGTCGATACATCCGAGTAAAATTTGTTGAATAATACGTGGGAAAAGAAGAAGACTTATTAAGATCTAATTGTTTGCTATAAATTTTAGAACGAAAGTCATTATTCCTGCGGAGAAATCCTTTGCAGTGAATGAAACGCTAAATAAATATTTCAAATCGAACACCTGTGGCGTCGACGTGGAAGATCAAGTGTTAAAGCACGCTTTTACTCTATTACTGTATCGTCGTCGTTAGTTTTCGCAATCGACACCGCGAAACTAATTATCGTGCTCGATAATTGGTAACCCGGAGCGATCTAATTTCCAGGCAGGGCGTGTCTCTTCCAGCCAGCTTCAGCAGAACGGATCGTCAAGCTCTACTCTATCACGACTCGATTATTGCAACCTACCGGCGTGGAGTGCTTATCAAGTCATTAGTTCGCCATTAAGTCTCGAGCAACGTTTGCTTAACCCGAGTCTGAGACTCTCGATCGACGATCAGAAGTTACCTTTCGAAGGAAAACAATCGTACGATTGCTCTATGGCGTGGAAAAAACTATCGAACCGCTGTCTGTATGAAAATACGATGAATCTCATCGGCGGCGTTGCGAATTCACCGTGAAACGATTAAGAGGTCGTCGGTACATTATCGAGAGCAATAAACACCTCGCCGGGTTGCATCTCGAGTACGAAAGAATCGTCTTAACCTATTGTAAAAAAAACCGTGACACGACAGGAGTCTAAGGTCACCGTGGACCAAAGTAGCCACGAAATCCACGGTGCTCGGTCGGCGCAAAAAGATATCTCTCGCACGGATTTACGAGGCATCGATACATCATCGATTCAACACGGTGCACCGGGCGATTCACCGAGTTTCTAATTTCCCTGTATCGGCGACAACGGCGGATCGAGCATTGTCGCGAACTCCTACGTTCGTAATCCCTGTGTTCCCCGACGGTGTTTCGCCGTCGTTCCGCACGAGCGGTCTGTACACGATCCTGTTGCGGCTGGAAAAAGGTGGCCGGTGCCGGGCACGTAGGAAGTAAACACGCTGGACTTCAACCGGTGCACGGAAATCGACGACACACAGAGCCAGCCCGGGCAAAAAAGCTCGCCTAACGATCGCGGATGCAACCAGATACGCCGCAACGATAACCGAGAATCGAAAGGCCAGACAAGCTGGTGCGCATCGATTCGCGACCGCGATAACGTCATCCTGGATTTATGTCGAAACTGAAAAGCGTCCTCCGCCCTTCGTGCAGGAGGAAATGCAGCGCGTGCATCGCCGCTGACATCGTCGAGCATGATTCAATTAGATCCGCGCTGCGATTTCAACCGATAACGAGAAATGCGTGAGGCAATGCGGGTGATGCATCTCGTGATAGCATCGATCTAGCCGATCTACAACCAACGGTGCTTTCTCATTTGTTACCGGTCTATGCGGAGCTACCTAGTAATTTAAGTCTATTTAAACAGCAACGAAAAATGTCCTCTACTGTTTCCAGTCATTGGGTGATATTTGTTACGACGTTTAACACCTTTGGCACCAATTGTATCCTTTAAAATATATTTCGTAGAGGCAGTCTTTATCCGTATATACTAACAATTATCGTATGTTAGTTTGAAATTAAATATGTATTGTCACAATAATCGTGTACATTTCTATAAACGATTGGTGAAGAAGTTATGTTGAACTATTTTATATTTAGAACATTAATAGAAGGTTTATATTATGTTCTGTAGAAAAATTTAGACTTCAAATTGGTATATGTATAATAAGTATTATTTTACGATATCTTTATGTCGTCATATTAGACTATCTAATTAGCTGTTACTATATCCACATATAAAATAGCATTTTAATTTCCCACAACGGATTTAGTTGTAGATACCTCGTTATCAGTTGTGGAATGTATCGAAAGTGCTTCAAGATCGATTAAGATTAGCGCAAGAAACAATAGAGTGAAACGATGAATCCCGCTTATGCAAGTTTGCAGGCATTGAACTCTCCGTGGAGTCTCTTGCTCGTAGCGCAGAAAGCTCTCTCTTCCCGTTAAATTTCTCATTAAAAATCTGCAAGAGCTTTCTAAAAACATCCCCAACGACATTTTTGCTCGATTCCATTTGCTCCTGCTCGTCCACCAAGCGTTTTCATGCCATGGACACAATACGAAGCGGTGAATGCGTACGCTCGAACGCGTACGGCGTGGAAACACGCCCGGAGGTTCCCATTGTGCTCGTAATCTAGATCGAGGATTACTTTTATTATCATTGGCGAACACTCGAGCTGTTCGTTAGGCACGCGTGTAACGATCGCCTTTATCCAGCGTGAAAAACGGTGGTAACGGTGCGTATTGCGACCGCGATTGCTAATAATCATAATAACGACCGTTCGCGGCGATAAGCGCACCACCATCACGAGGGAAACTCATTCCCGCGGTTCCGACGGGGACGGAAAGAGTCGTGGCGGCTCTATAAAATGCTGGGATCGGACACGGCGATATATCGTGCACAGCGATGATCGACGGACTGCCTATTCGCATAATTTTCGCTGCCAGGAAATTCCTCATCCCCGATACCGATCTAACGCTAAGTGGATCTAATATCTCGAGCCAATTGGCTTATTTGCAATCGCGAATGATAATGGGACTCGCTGGAATCTGGAATAGACGCAATTAGGTAGAGTCGAGTACCGTGTTCGCATTAATCCACGGCTACCATGGGAATTTAAAAATGGAATACCGACACGTATTGTGTGCCGAGAGGGGAAATCGGAGGAATGCCGTTCGGTCTGTGAAACAGGTGAACCGTCTGGCTTTGCAGAGGTGCCGCTACGAATGCTCGGTTCATTAATCATCTCGTAAGCGAATAGATAATCGGTCGTGTAACCCGATAAATTTTGTGAAGAATGAAAACAGACATCGCGGATTGAAATTAAGGAGAAACTTCCATCGGAAATCTGTACTTTTACTGTACGCACATTCTGACATTCGTAATAATTCTCTAACGTTACCGAGAACAGTAATCTTTAACAGCGAATGTATGTAAGAAATTGAACACAGAACGTTTTTCAACAGTATTTGAAACGCGTTTCAATCATGCCAATACGATAACGCGAACGAATATTCTCAGTCTCTAAAATATCCAAGGACTGGTTCACCCAATTAAGACTTAATTGCACCATTTCCAGTGATTAATATTTCCGGTCACCGTGTCTGATAACCGCTCTACATTATGCCAATTTCCCTAGAAAATTTCTCTATCAACCGGTCGAAAAAAGTACACGAACGACACGTGATAAGCACGTGCTGGGCAACATGTATCTCGAGCCAACGGATTTGCACAGAATGTTGATCGATTATCGCATCCAGAACGAACGGCTGATTATCTGCGCGGGTTTAATTAATTTTCTGTAATCAGGGTAACGACGGTACCGATCGATTTTCCAGGTACTGGCCGCGAAGTGCGTCGCAGGATAGAAAAGCAGCAGGGACAGACAGAGACAGAGAGGGAGGCGCCATGCGGAGGCGGAAAATATCGCCTTCTGGCGAAACGGGTTCCCCAGATTAACCCACACGTTCACGCACCATGCAGATCGATCTTTTGCGAAATACACGGCCAATAATACGTCCGCCGGGATCTGGTTTGTGTACACATTTGTGCGTGCAGTTTAGAACGGCATTTGTAAAAGATCGCCCGATAGCGAACAAAACGTATCGATACACTTTTTCATCGTTAAACTTTACCTAATTGGCAATTTTGTATTTCCTCATTGCCTATTAATGATTCAGAATGAATCATTAATAAGCAAATGCAGCAAGTTTGTAACATCGCATAATTATCAGTTAGTGGATTATCGTCGGTATCAGTGACGCCATCAGAAACACCGTGACAATGTGAACTATAATCGGACGCGTGATTAATGCAATAATCATAGGTTCTTGCCTGTAAAGGTTGAAGCGACTCTCAGGCATCGATCCGAAATATTCTCATAATCCATCTTATTTTTCTGTACGATTCAATAAGATTCAATTGAATAAATATTATCGTGGTACTTTAATGTTAGATCTTAGTTTATGCTATAATTATCTCGACGACGTCGATAACATCGACGGATTACAATGATTATCGTATCATCGGTGTTTCGCCAGGCGAATCGATTCTACCCCCTTGGAGAGATCGATCGTGGGCGGTTTTCGATATCGATCGCGATCACGATCAGATTAATTATCGCTCTAATCGTATTATCGGCCGATTTGTCGAACGCGGCGTTTCAATGCTCGCGTTACACCGCCAACGTGTACACGGTGCGTGCAGCACGTTGCACTTTGTTGCGTAAACGCAATTGCGTCGCGGGCTTAACGATTTATGAGAGTCGGGCCTCGAACGGGCTAATCGACGCCTGGATATTCCTGGAATCGCGAGAGGGACGCGTGGTCGTGCCGTGAGAGACCTATTCGCGACCGAACGAAGTGAAAAACTCGGCTGAAATGTCAGACAGGGGGAATAAAACAACCTCGAACGCGCGACTAGCTGCAAAATTGATTAAGTGTCGTGATCGTAGATAATTAGAACACTTGGCTCGACATTATCCGCAAATATTGCTGATAGCAAGAATCCAGAAATCGTTCTCTTTCTGTCGGTTGATAGATCGAAAATCATTTGGCGGAGAATTTTATTAAGAACAGATATGCATAACTCGATACAGATACATTTTGAATTAATTGCTGATACTTGAATTAATTATAATAACGATTTGGTATCGACAATGTATATCGCGTCAGTTATCGAAACTTTACCGAACTTACAACGTGTCACAGCTTGCTAAAATGATCTCGGCTAGATCCAGAGAACACCATAGGCATATCATATTAGCCATAGGCGTAGTAAGCCTGGCTTTTCGTACTGCGATCCAGCTAATGTCTCTATTCGTGCGACTTATCGTTACCACAGAGAGAAACACGGTGACTCTTACGAGGTTGGATTACACCAGGTACACTCTATCCGTGGTGATTTTCTGGTCGCATTAAAATGCCAACCACGGCCGACCGATGATAGCATTAGCCTCGCACGCTCGCCACTTATATGCTAAACAGGTGCCGATAAAAGTGCGAGGTTGAAAAGTTAATCTCTCGAGAGCAGGCGCGACAGCGAGGGCGTTTTCAAGTGACGCCGGCGGAAAAGCCGTCACGGTATCCGGTGTATGATATCTCCGCTGCGAGCACCGATCGTATGTTCTTTTACGTGACGGCGAATGCACCTGTAACCGTTCCTATCTCCTATCAACCATAACTTAAGGATTTCCGAAGTCCTGCCACCGTTCAGTTTCAAATGGTAACTATGATTCAAATGGTTTCTGTCATTCAAGCGTTCTAGACGCATTGTTTTCTCGGTGGGAAGAGATTGTGTTACTTTGGAGCAATAGAAAATTGCATTTGGTAGTATTTTCATTTTTAAAAAACTTTGGATAATACAGCTGTTACATCTGTGTAGAAATTTGAGTGTCACCTATATATGGATGACATGACAGTCAAAGTGTTAAAAATACAACATTCAAAAGTTCCGAAGTCGTAAAGTCTTAAAAGATGAAGGATTCAGAAACTCCAGGATTAAAAAATCTGAGAATTTCTAAAATCTAATGTCTGAAAATCTAAAAATCTCCACGTGACAAAATACTAGAGTTCCAATAAAAATTTTGACGCTTCAAAACTTCAAAGCCCCAAAAGTCTCCATCTTCCTGAAATTTCGTTGTCTCAACATTCGAAGTTCCGAATCCCATAAGTAGAAAAATTCGAGATCCTTAAATTCTCATGACCCAAAGTCCCATAATCGTGAAGTTAAAAAGTTCCGTAGCAGAAAATTTATTATCTCGAACCCGTGATCAGCCATCTATCATTTCGAAGTCTTCAGGGTGGCGTAAAATCCCTTAAGGCGATACCGGTGTGCGTAAATCGCCGGTTACATGAAATATTTAGCTATCTTTGCGTTTAGTTCTGATCTCGATGCTGGGGCCCGATCGAGATAACGAACGCTACAAGATAAACTCGATTCGTTCTTTTTCTCTATTTTTTTTTTCTTCTTTTAAGTATACTCGAACGCGTACGAACAGAGAAAACTTCGGCATCGTATTCTTTCAGATACGGTATCGGAAGGAATGCGTGTCAATTTATGACACGTAAATTGTTCACCTTCGAAACGGTATAAGCTCACTTCATCTTTCCCGGTGTTGCTCGCGATATTGTGCGTTTGATTTAAATGTACGCGTGCAACCGTATGAATTATGTTACGAGCAGACACGTGCACACGGTTAACCGTATCCCGTCCGGTTCGAGCTTCAAATAGAAACGAAATTCAGTAAGCCCAGACCAATTCCCGCTACGCTGAAAGCGACTGGCCGTGGCTCAACATTATCGTCCATATTTACGACAATACCCGGTAAGTGGATAATCAGAAGCGTATTGCGTCCAGTTCGTTTGACGCTCGTACAGCGTTACGGCCATAAGGTTACAATGGCTTTCGAATTTCCTCAGGTAATGCCGCTTTCAACATCGCGAACGCGATCGCGCTCGTATCGCCGGTAGATGCTCGTAAACTACCAAAAGGATTTTTACGTTTCCCCGGCGACCGGATTATTGATTTCCACCGACGAATGACGGATCGTTCGTATCGCCGCTATTGATGATTGGCCAACGGACCGATGGCGATTTAATCGAATTTTTCCGCCGGATCATTGACAAGCGGCAAAATCATTGATCGACGGACAGATAAGAGAGATACGAGAGAAACGGATCTCCTTGTTTGCGGGGAAACATTTTCTTATGTGGGTATCTGGGTTAATCGGTTTCCACTGGCCACGGCTACGCCGCCGCCGCCGCCGAAGTGTGAAAGTAAAATAGTGATACAATAACGATAAATAAAGCCCGAGCTTATCTCTGTTAATTTCGCCGCGACTACAAAAGAGGGTAATCAGGAATTGTTGTCGGGCCACAATAACGTGCCGCGGACGGGAAACGGGACGTATGGGGAAGGAACACCGTGTTGCACGCTGAACAAGAGCGGACGAAAAAAGTCCAGGCTCTTACTCAGCGTACGGTATCATATCGGGACCGGCAACCTTATATTTTCTCGTCATATTAAAGTACACTCGCTGCCGGCAGATAGGGACCATTATTCTCTATACGTTACGAAACGACACGCGGATTACGTGTCGGCCACGGTGAAACCGTTGCTTCTAAGACATTCGGTGACTAAGAGGGCCCGCACGGAAAACGGTGCACTTCGGGACATACTTCGGTATTATTCCGCTTTCAGATTTTTCAAATTTTAGGACGTCAACAGACTTCGGAATTTTTTCGCGCTGAGATCATGATATTCTCGGACTTTGTGGACACACGGGAGTATAGAAATTTTGTGGTTTGGGACTGAGGTAATTAAAAAATTGAAAAATTCGTGGAAGCATTTGTTAGCGATGTACAAACGAGGGTTCGTCACCCAGGAATTGGCGGGTGAGAAGGTTGAAATGAATCATAAGAAGTACACATTGTACAGATTGTTTATATTCTTCGAGTTAACTGGTATACATGACCACATGAACCAATAAGATCATACCACTGAATATACGAGTGATACGCCAATTCCTTGAGTTGCAGATATATTCTGTATCGTAACTACGATAACCTGTTGTACCATCGGTGAACCGGGTCCAGATGGAAGCCAAGGACTATCCAGAACCTTGACAGAAAAAGAGCGATTCACGAAGGAGAAAGCAAGAAGAGCAGAAGTAAGGAGCAAAAGAAGTCGCGTCGAGAGTAGATCGCTCGGTCAGATCTGGCCCTTTATTAAATTTCATTTCGAGAGAAATATTGCCGTGGGGAGAACGAATGAAAGAAGCAATTCGCGATTGTCCCGCAATATCTTACTTCGATCGGTATCCGGTAATACGTTCTTTCGTTACACGAGGACCGTTCTGAGAGAATGAAAAAAAAAAAGAACGGGGTGGAGAAGAGGGGATGTGGGTCCAAAAGAAGAGAAAAAGTGACGGCGGCTCAGTGTGTGGTACCTGGCCCACGACCTTATATTTTTTTATTATGCTACAACGTCGGTATACTGCTGCTGCAGATAGCGCCCATTATTCTGCCTCTTACGAACGACATGCGGACAATGAGAAACATGGGCCCACCCGCGGCTTAAGTGTCCCCATTGAAACGTGCAAATTCTGCTGCGATAAGTTTGCCCGTGTCTCGTACGTACCAATCATAGACGCTCCAATTATCCTGTTTAATGACGTATATGTACGCTAACGAAACATGTTCCGCTTATCGAATCGGCCAGAATTCTATTTCATCTCCCTTCTTCAATGTCTCTGTTTTATATTACGATCGTCGAGACGATTGCGCTTTGGTCAGTTAGGGGTATGGAGCAAAATTTTGGGGTTCCGATGTCGAAACGTGTTGAATTTACGTAGTTTTACAATTTTGGAGTCTCGGGGTCTGACAGTTTTGCGGTTTTAAGGTTTGCGAAGTTTGCAAACCCGAAAATTTCAGTCCGTAGTCAAAGAACCCCGAATTTCCAAGGTCCAGAAATTCCAAAATCTCAAAGTTCCAAGGACCCGGAATTCCAAAATCCCAAAATTCCAAGGACCGGAAATTCCAAAATCCCAAAATCCCAAAGTTCCGAAATTCCAAGGTCCCGAAATTTCAATATCCCGAAATTCCAAAATCTCGAAATTCCAAGGACCCGAAATTCCCAAATCCCAAAATTCGAAGGACCCGAAATTGCAAAATCCCAAAAATTCCAAGGTCTCGAAATTCCAAAATCCCAAAATTCCAAAGTCCCGAAATTTCAAAATCCCGAAATTCCAAGGACCCGAAATTGCAAAATCCCAAAAATTTCACGGTCTCGAAATTCCAAAATCCCAAAATTCCAACGTCTCGAAATTCTCAAAGCTGAAAGTTCTGAAACATCCTACAGTCCGGAAATCACAAATTCGCAATTTTACGAATATCGAAAATTCCGAGGTCAGTAAGTGCCAAAAGTTTCAAAGTTAAAAAGTGCCGACGTTGCGAAATAGCCAAAGTCCCGCTCAGCGGGCAGAGAGACAGCCAGCCGTGTTACAATGTAATCAAAGCAAATCCGCGAACATAATTCGTAACAGATCGACAAATGACGCGATCAATGGTCGATAGACAATATCATTACGATGACGTGTAGCATTTATTTAACGGAAATACGTTGAACGGTCTCATTATGTAGCGTCTATGCACCCCGATGTGAACACTATGCAAGAACACAGTGCTCTTTGATACACAAAAGTCCCTTGCAGCATCGTCGGGTCAGAATGCCCCTTGAATGGACCCATTTCACTCGACGGGGGTTCACCGGTAATACGCGATCATCTTAACGGACGCACGAGCCGCAGACGCGTACAATCGCCACGAGATATTACGTCCGTTATGTTATCCCGTGTCTCGAAACACTCTACGAACGAGTTTCGTCGATTCGCCGGACTGTCCCTGAAAAATATCAACTTCGAATTTTTCACGACTCTCCGTTCCATTGATCCCTGTTACCAGAGAACCATCTAACATTCACGTATTTATTCATTTGCGCGTACAACTTCGATAAAGGCAACGATATAAAAACGATAAAATGTACGAATGCACGAACGATCATAATCTGAGACACGTCTGTAGTTCCTGATATATAAAGATAAGTAAAGTACGCTGTAAAATATTCTTCAAATATAAAATAAATATTTGACTCTTTCACGACGGAGACTTTTCATAAGCGCGAATAACATTCTTGCAAATAGTCATTGTTACAGTCATGTGTATATTTTACACGGATAATTTATATTATTTAGTTATTAATTATTTAATAATTTTTATTTACTTATTTAATTATTTACATTAATTAACATGTTCTTTAGAAAGGTCAGTTGAAAATTTCAGTGCAACGAAGTGCAGCGGAGGTTGTCGAAGGAAAGTAAAGTTGCCATTTCGAGGAGTCGCAAATATGAATCATTATAACGCGTTCGTTCTTCAAATAGCCTCCGTGGAATCGGCTCGTACATTCGCGACCATGTTAACCAACTGGTTCTGCGGGAAGAATCGATAATCTAGGATGCCATTGGCCGGAGAAGGACAAAACGATATCATTGCTCACGGTCTCGTAAATCACCTACCCAACCCGGACAGTCGCAATTAACCAATGAGATAGCGTCCAGGCCAAGTATCCCCGTGTCCAGTTTCTCGCCACGAAAATCCAGGAAGAGCAATCGGCGCATATATCTGCGTGTAAATTCAAATTTACCGCGTTCAACCAGCCGCCGCGTATATGGAAAAACGAGAAAAACGACGGTGAACCATTTTTCTTTACTTTTCTTTTTCATCTTCGCTCCATCGACAACGCGAAAAGTGTTTTACGATCGTGGGTGTTTATCGGCGAACGCGCTCGATTCACGGGAGCCACGTGCAAAATTAAGTGTCGGATATAATGATCGAGCCGCAATTAATTAGTATGCCGGCGGATACCGGTAATCTTCGGCTCGTGCGAGAATTATCAATTTAACGCGTGAAATACTACCAGCGTTCTGGCCGGTAAATCATTGCAGGATATCGAGTGGACGATCCTTAATGAGCCGACGATATTCGTGTATCGGTTGCATATTATTCTCGATGAAATTAGGTTTCGCGACCTGTTCTTCGTCCCAGGGTTTCACTGGCAGATAGATTATAAACTTGTTTGATTGCCTCGTTTCGCGTGTGTTGCTTTTTGTCCGTTCGCTGGCGATATTTGAGGCGGTTCGCAAATTGCACGCGACGAATCGACTCGAGTCGAATCGTTTCCCGTCGAATTGCGTCGAGTCGAATTAACCCATTGCACTATAATAACGAGTTACACTCGTGACGCACCTGAAATACAAATACGGTAAACCTCGTTTATATTTTTAACACGGTTGAATGTTCAATTTCAGTCTAATTTTGATTTGCACAATTGAAGATGATCGCTGAATCCAAAATAGTCTTGACATTCGAGTTTTCTTCGGTCGTCTTATAGTTACAGCACCGAATACTTCATTATGTCTGACGCATTTGCCAAATGAAACATAGTGCAAGGGGTTAAATCGAACCGTGTACGCTATTAAATTTTATTTTACAACGTCAATTTTCAATGTTCAGGATTCATTCCCCGTTCATATCGTGTTCGATATTCTCTGAAACGGGCATGAACTATCCCGTCACTGAAAATCACTAACCTGCCAGTTCAACGATGAAAAAATTCCCGTTTTCGCGGCATTTCGCGCTCGAACGTACCGACAGAAATTTCACACAATTTTCCAAGGTGATTATCGAGGATAATTACCCGCTGTTTCAGCATACGTTACAAGTAACACGGTGTTTCAGCGTGCGTACGCACAGGTCAGTGAGCAACCGGCGATATTATTTCTGACCCGGCATACCACACAGACACAGTAAGTGGCTCACGTTCGTTAAATTCTCGGCCCGTGTGATTGCAGTTACAATTTCTTCCGTTGTTGGCTATCGCACGTTCGCGGTGCAACCACTTTATCCTTGACTCGTTCGGCCAACTCTGTAATTAATTTAATAATGGAAATAGCCGCGACACGTAACGATCTAATGGCGGATACCGGCGAACGAACGCCGTGAAATTGCGCTGGCTATGGAATTTGGAGCAGGTGAAAGACACCTGAGCCTGGAAGAGGATCATAGCAACGAGTGCGCCTAACATCGCCTTTAGTGAAACACAGCCTATATCTTTTACGTACACTCTCGTCCACGAGTCACGCGGCACCTTGTCGCTTTAGAATAAATCTGTATTAACACTATGACGTCCGAGCATCTAATCTACATTTTTTCGTGTCGCGCCGGTGGAACTGACATATAATTTCGCTTATCGCCGGCGGTTTTTCCAGGTCCTTGTTTTTCGGCACTTACTCGATATTTTTCGCATGGCTCCAACGTGGAGCCACCGGATGTCATAGTGATAACACTAAAACTACCAAAAGCGGTCAAATGAACCTTCTAAAAATTTCCTACTTCAAATGAAAAAATTTGTTCAGCTGGTCTTCTTAAGATTTATGCCGATTATCATCAAGATAAAGAATCTATAAGTGTATTCATCTATGTTTCGTCGTTTATTCATTTATTTTTCAACTAGATTTTTAACATCAAAATAATAGTGCATTATACGTCAGTACTTTTAGTTTTAAACTGACGATTCTGTTTACGTGTCTCCCTCGTTGTATTGGCAATGATTTTCTGTTTGACGACCTCGAATTTGTCTACTGGGATACGTTACAAATTAGTCGGGTCTTAACTTGGACTTAGAAATTAAACCTCGTTGAACAATTAAATCTCAATGAAAATTTAAACCTCATTGAAAAACTGTGCAATAAATTGTGAAACGATATCAGAAAATGTTTGTCTATCACCAGAAAATGAGGGACGTTTATTGATAAGACAATTAAGAGTTTCAAACATGTAGGATATAGTAATGTTTGATATGTTTCAATGTTTGATCTGTACGTGTCGTATGATTTGTGGACAGGAGAGTATATGTGCACGTACAAACGCCTACCGCCCGCTTCCTTCGTCCTGGAATTATTTTCATACTTTCACGTAAAGTGATTGTTTGGCTGGGGCCACTGGGGTCTGCTCCCTCGAGCATGAACGGGTCCGGTAATTAAACTTATATCGTATCAACGTTCGACTGCCTTTGCACACGGACAATCGAACGCGTGCTCGCTTCTAACGCCGACTTTTTTTCCTCGATGCGCACAGAACCCATGAAAAATACAATTGTCTTTCGAGAAAGACATTTTCATATTTTGCAAGTTGCCAAATACGCAAACATCGCTTCTTTGACACCCCATCTTTGCTCGCGAGCTTTCCAATTAATACTCGTTCGACTCATCGTTGCAGCATATTTTTCAACCCCAAATTCTTCAATCCCAATGTCAGCACTAGACGTAGTATACGTATGAACACTAAAACTATCGACGTATAATGCAAAATTATTTTAAAGTTAAAAATGAAGTTGAAAATGAAGTAAACAGACGATGAACCATAAATGAATACACTTATTGATGCTTTGTCTGTATCACAATCAGCACAAATGTCAAAAAAACCATCTTAACAAATTTTGTAATTTGAAGTAAGAAATTTGTACTTACTTTAAAATTGCAAATAAAATAGAAAATAAATATTACAGTATCACCTAACAACGATTCCTTAGCTCAATAAAACATGACAGACATTTTGACAAAATGGCGGCAACAAAATTGTGCAACATAAAATATGACACCCGAAACCGATTCATTTTGACCGGTTGGTAGTTGCAGTGTTAAAGAAGCATCGCGTCAGGGTGCAGCAAACTCTAATCCGAGGAATTTGAGGCTAACAAGAAGAGTACAAATCGTTCGCGTCGTTCGAAGGTAGGAAGATGGGTCGAAGAAACGGCCTTGGAAAAAATTACCGCAACGAAGAAATGGCACGAGAGGAGATATCTAGCAGGGCGAAGGAACATGTCGTCGTTTTGCAAGGATACCGGGAGCCTGTGTACATCGAGACACGTGAGCAACGTTAAAAGTTTAACGCCTGTGGCGCGTGCATTGTACGCGAGCCGTCCAGCCGGAGCTCTTTTTTAATTCGACCGATCAAGGTTCGGTCTGAACCGAGGGGCTCGATCATTTTTCGAATTCACTTACCGTGAAACACGGCATTAGTGTTCCGCTCTCGGCCCTCGGCCGCGGAACGTATTACCCTGTGTTCTCCCCTGGCGAAGATAAATCAGTCGCAATTCCCTCCGTAACTATCGCGCCGCGGCTTGATTGTTTCATAATATTTTTCATCGAGGACACCAGAAAGGGTTCGGGGGCGTGGGGCGAGGAGCAGGGAACCACGTGTAACGGGTGTATCCACCCGAACACGTGTAGAGACCAATAAAACGGTTTGTTCCGTTACACATTCGTTCCGGTATTCTTCCGTGGAATTAATTTATTCCACGCGTCGGCGCGCGCGTGCCCCCGCGACTCCATTAAGCGTCACGCTCGCGATTCCCGATCGTCGATAAATCGTTCGGCGTTTATCTTTGTTTACATCTGCCTTATCCGCTCGTTGCTTTCGCGGAAGCTCGAAGATCGATGGGCCGAGCGGCCGGATCGATCGATCGATCGTTTGCATTCAGGAAGAGCTTTTGCCTTTTACCATTCGCGAGATAACAGAGACGCACCGATGCGTTCGTCGATCAAGATACACGCCCACGAGGTACGCTTATCCGGCTATTCCTCACGCGAACCTGCCAGCCATTTTGCGAACAATAGCGTCATCGGAATGATAATATGCTGGTTCCCGATGATGCGAAATGTTGTGATAAGGATTTTTCCTACGTACGTTTCTAGCGTCGGTGATCGACACCGTCGGTTCGATATTACCGCTGTAAGTTATGTAAAGTACACTCGGATTTAACTGTTGGACAAGAAGAGGAAGTTGAAGGAGGAAGATTAAAATGCTCATCGAAGAGCAAACTGTACGCAGTAACGGGATGCAAGATGAACGAAAGATATACTCTTTCTATTTTCGAGATTACAAATTGGATCAAATTTTTCATTAAAGTTTTTGTAGTACTCGAAATTGTTACATACATACATATGTACGGATTGCTATCTAACAATAAGACCTTATCGATAGTCCCGGTGTAGATACGAGAAGATAAATAAAACTATGTAGTTTTATCAATACAACGTCATCGATCCACTCCTTCGTAGAAATTATTAGACGATGAAAAGCAAATGATAATAATTTTGGGTGGTCGCTTAAACGGTTCACGTTAAATTGACCTGGATCGCGCGTGTACCCTCGAGTGTGGCACAGAACCGCTGTTACCTCTATCACGTGTAAATCACGTTCGCTCAGTATATCGACTATCTGAAAAGTCGATCGGCTATCGAATAAATTGCCACGCTTACGGATACGGCTAATGATATCCAGCGTTATGAGGAAACCTTTCCTGTTTACACGAGGCCCTTTACCCATTGTTACGCCATTAAGACCGATCGTTTCTTTGCTATTTCACTGGTTACGCCCAGCTGAAATTCGAGAGCCGCACGTGAAACGGTAGCGAAACGTGTGTTACCAACTTTATTGCGGTGGAAAAAGAAAGAAACGGCGATGGGAGTAGAAGCACGGCCCCGACGCTGGAAGATACAAATGGCGAACGCATTAAATTTTAAGAAACAATGACGTTGAACCGCAAAGTTCTCGTGTTTCACACGATATGGTAATGTTACATGTGCTGTTCGACTGTTTGTTACGGGGACTCCATTCGAGTGCAAATTAAACCTGTTTCGTGGAATCTATTGTACTCCTGAAGTTCCAGATACGTCTACTTATGGACCGATGGCAGAACGGAGTCTCGGAGGACGGAGAAACTAAATTTATCGGAAGACTTTATGCGAGTTTATTAATAAACTCGATAAGATACCAGTAATAATGTTACAAATCCCTCTGAACATTTTGTTATACGTTAATTTCTTGTTCCAACAATCTTTGCGTTTTCGTAGTCTCAATTATAAAACGAATTTAATTTACACTTTCCTGACATCCAATTTGTGTTAAAAAATTGATACAGAAAAATTGATGTAGACATCTTTAATAAGTTTATACATTCAATTTGAAATAATACAAGTGTTATTTTATATCAAGTTATTTTATGATAAGAAATTTTTGTTAGATTTCGCGTATCTTTCAACTGATTGTCAGTCGACGGTCAGCCATTTTATATTACGAATGTTAAACTGGTTTGCGTAATGATGTCAATCAAACTTAAAATTGATATAATAGAAGCGACACTTAATGATAGTTTTGCGTGATCAAGTTGTGCGCGGCTCGTGACGTTTCCAAATGGTTCGTTCAGAACGTAACAAGTTAATAGTTGGATACCATTTCTAATTGAGAGATCCACGATCGGTGTTGTCGCAATGTCCATGCACGCAGAAGGAAGTGTCTCGGTTGTAACGCGTTTCGTACCGAACTGAAACAGGTTGAGTTTAATGTCTGCCGGCGGCGGTAGGAATCGAATGAAACGTCGTTTGGGCTTGGCGCGTTCGTCCGGCACTGAATCTTCTCGACGCCCACCACGTGTCGTCGATGCACTCGTGCCTCTCCCTCTTTCTATCCCTATCTTCCTCGGGACCCCGTGCAACGTTGTCTATTCCACGGACCGTCTTATAAGTCATTTTGACTCGTTCCACTCGGACCGCTAATTTCCTTCTCCCTTGCCTCGTACATCCCCATTAATTTCTCACTGTTACCTTCTTCGGCTATTCTTCTCTTATCTTCCTAATCATTTCGGACGTATCCTGTTCGTTACATCTTTCGAAGCAATATCATACGATATAACTGGGGATCGATAGTCTCAAAATTAAAAAATATCTGTCACGTCGTTTCGAAGACAATTCAATGCACTCGTACAACAATCGGATGAGGAAATTCCTATCCATATTGAAAAAAGAAGTGTTCAAAAGATGGGAGACGTTCCCAAAATCCGAAGATATTGTTCGGGATATTATGATAAAAATTCAAGGCTGTTTGGACTCGAGGCAGCTAGAAATTTGACTAAAAAAGTCGTCAAATTTTGTAACACATGCAAAAACAAACCATATATTTGTTTAGAATGTTTCAATTCAGTGCAATTACCACATTTATTTTTTAATTTATGTCTGTCGGTCCCAGGGACGTGTTAGTACAATTTTGTCAAATGTAAAACACTGATAATTTGTTCAAATGAAACACAGTGTATTCGTTGAACGGTGTCTCTAAATTTAGAAAAGCGTCAAAGAAACGAAGATGCGGAAGAAGTACTTATGGAAAGATATATTTGTCGGACGACGAATCAACGATTAATTTATCAGTCATCCAATGTTCTCTCGTCAAACTTTTATCGCCCACGCGTTCGATCCGCGACGCCGTTCGTCCACGATCTCCGCCGTTCAATTTCACCAACCTGTTTTCCACTTCCAGAGGAAGCTTCGAGCGAGTGTTCCGGACGATTACGGGACCAGAAGGTCCTACATCACCTCCCGTTAAAAGAGCCTGTTCCCTACACCTCCGCACGCAACGACTTCACAAGAAACGCGACTTTCTAGCGCAAAGATCGCGCACGTCCCACCCACGTAAGCGGCGAGAGCGTGCCAAGAGACGCTCGATTTCCAAGTGTAACTCTAGTACTCCTTGTGTAACCGACCCTTAACCGTGGCGCCGTTTACACGTCCCCGATAGGTGCGGGAGAGAAGGAGAAGATAGAGAGAGAGAAGGAGGATGAGAAAGAACGATTAACGAGAATAACGAGGACGAGCGAAAGATCGGTATAACGATTCGCGGGAAAAAGAGAGGGATAAGCCACGCGTTTCTCGCTTATCGTGCTCTAGTCGCGATCTGACACTCCTCCGGGAAAATAATGAGCGTCGATAGAGTGCACTTAGCCGGTCCTCCTTATACGATGCGTTCCGTATTTATACGCGTGCTTCCCGACGAGAGTCCTCTCGAAATCGCTACGATCGTCAGGCCGCGATTTCCGGGAACGGACTTTCGTCCCGCGAGTCTCTGATCAGCCAATTTCCGTCTCGAGCTAACGTCTTCGCGAATTGTGCCGCATTAAAAAAATTAGTACGTGAAACCGGCCTTAAGAATCGATAAAGTGTATTACAATTGCAAGAATCGTTTAATAAATAACATATTAAGTATCCACTTACACCGATTAAAAATGACCAGATGATTATCGATTTTGCGAATAACCTATCGTCTATCGATCACGGAATATAACGTTCGACGATAAGATTCCAGAGGAATGTTATCGTTGTACAGTATAAATCCATTTATAATCTTTCTGCGCTTTTTGGTCTACGTGTTGTGCAATCGTGCTTTGTATTATTTTACTCTTTGACATTAACCAGATAACTGCCTTCGGTGAGTATATAAGTCAGTCCGAAACTTCATTTCGATGCTATTAACATTGATAGATTATTCATTGTTCATCGAATGAGAGTGTAACTTTTTTTCATTTATCTTCACTTTCTTTTGTATCATTTATAGTAGGAGCATTTGCCCTGTGTTCGAGTATACTCAGCAGGGGTTGATTCTAATAATTTTAATAAGTTTATCTTCGAATCTAAATTCCGCATTTTTATAACGTGGATAAATGAAATTAATTAATGTATTGACTACCACGTTGATTGTGCGTGACCACCGCTACAAGTTCACTCGAATTAATTATCTAAAGGAGTAGCAGACGAAAGGAACCTTTTAGTCTTAATGATATACTAAGGGATTAAAGGATGAAATCTGCAAGTTCAGTGAAATTAATTATTTATAGGCAGAGCAAACGAACGGAACCTTTCTCTAATGATATACACTCATGGATTAAAAGATAAAAGTATTAACTTGATAAAGTTAAAAATAAAATTGAAAAATAAACGAGTAAACGATGAAACATAAATCAACACACGTATTAATTTTCTATTCCGATGAGAATTAGCATAGATTTCAAGAAAACTATCTAAACAAATTTTATAATTCAAGACCAATTCTTAACAGTAAAACTACCAGAAGGGGTTCAACGATCCTTCTACAAATTTCCTACTTCAAATGACAAAATTTGTTAAGCTGGTCTTCTTGACATTTATACTGATTGTCATCAAGATAAAGAATCTATAAGTGTATTCATTTATTTTTCAACTTCACTTTTAACATCAAAATAATTGTGTATTATACGTCTGTAGTTTCAGTGTTAATAATGTATATTATAGCGTGACCGAGTACATCGGTTATTCATTGTGGCGGCGAACGGGTTAAAAATACAAAATTATAAAACAGTTATCTGGTAGATCGTGGCAACGTTCAACGGTGAAACTCCTCGGTGTTTATTCGATACACGGGACGTCTATCGTTGTTAAGGGAATCCGGTCATGAGAGGAGCGAGACAAATTGTCGGCGCACGATCTCGTCTGCCGAGAAGATCGAGATCGTGATCGTGACGGCGCCGACGACGTTTGTAAATCAATTAAGCCATGCAGCCGATTACCCTGGCGTTAATTAAGTACCACCAGCGGCAAGCCTGTCGAACTGTCCTCTAATTTCGTGCCTGCCTCTTCAACAGGACCCGATAATAAAGATCGTCGGCTGGCTAAATGCCGGCCACTTATCTCGGCCAGATAGCAACGTAACGAAGCGATTTCGCGCGGGGAAGAATAATGATTACCTATACCGCACGCCTGACGGTGTGGCTCGTTTCAACAAACGCCAGCCATCAAATTCAGCAATTTCGTGAGAAATTATGTTGCGGCTGATGAATGCGTATGATCGATGGTTTGTTTAAATGTACTCGTTAGCAGCCAGTTAGATTAAAGGCTTTAGCGTTTGAGCGATGAGAAGCAACACGCAAGGTGTTACGCGATCATTAGTCTCCTTAAATGTCTCTTTAATATCGTAGATTTTTGTCTAATGACGGATTGAGATTGATGCTTCCTCGCGTTCTTTTTCGATTTTTATTTCCGCTTTTATGCAACGTCGGTACAATTGGAATATGCAAATGTATTATTATATCGTATATAATTTCTGTCGAACTTTCGAATTTTATTTTGATAATTCCGAAATGTCGACATCGCAAATTCCGATATTCCTGTCGGATTAGATTCTCGAGTGTTCCGATTCCTGGATACTCGATTTATGGGCCCACTTCAAGTAGCGTCGTGAGTCAGTAGTGCAAGTCAATCGCGAGGGAGTCACGTGGTTTTATGGATCCTGCAATTCCCATCGTGCGTACAATTAATCTCTCAAATCCGACGCAAAACTAATTTAACGTCGATCCGAACATGACTGAGTTTGTCCGGATGACAATCAACGACAACGTTCTCTATATACACTGTTTGTAAATCTGCCAGGAAGTTCATTAATTTCAAGCAATTCAATTTGTTAACTTTTTCCACACAAAACTCCAACAATCTCGACTTTTTTACAAACGGGACTAGAAATAAATTTCCTTTCGTATTTATTTAGCGTTACCGCCGATTACGCATCGAGGTTTCGCACTTTTTACAGCCGACAAAGCGTTAATGAAGCATAAGAGACGCAGGCTCGTTTGTAACGAAAGAAAGCAATTTTCATCGTCGACAGGATGGTCGCCGGCGAACAATGTCCGCGATAATCGATGTTCGTCATTAATTCATCGAGAGTCGGCTGACAAACGCTGAAAGGTTCGTTTGACGTGCGCATACGTACACGGCCAAGCCATGAGTTATGGAATTGCAACAGAAGCGGCGCTAAGCTTGACTTTTCCAATCGTTAATTTTGACGTTCAGTCCCCCGGTAACGAATAGCCATCGTATATCTTCGGAACGTACAGCAGACTCGTTTATGGGGAGCCGACAAGTGACACCGTGAGTACCGTTAATCCTATTAAAGGAGAGGACTAGCCTCGGACACACGGCTCCGGTAGTCGTCTGAAATCGATAGCCAGCCAAGCTATAATCGCATTGGCTCCTTGAGAAAGCGCCTGTTATTCCTCTAATCCACCTGCAGCCGCGATCTGATATAAAATCGAGTTCCGCTGATTCTCGATTCCACACCTCCAGATCCTCTTTGTATCGTTAGATACAAGTATACTCTTCCAACGTGTGGGTTAACATCGATTGGAGCCATAGCGGGGTCTTAGCAATTTGCACTACGAAGGATCTTTGTTATTGACACGTGAAAACTCGAAAATTTTCTAACTCAAATTTGATTAATTTTATGTAAATTATTATTTTCTATTATAAGTAGCCACTGTTGCTCATTTCAATGTGTTTAAACATCGCGTGTATAACACTATAGATTTGGTTAAACAATATTTATACAAATTATTCCAGTTGACCAAATGTCGAAATTGAGTCGTTGTTCTGGTGCAGGTGTATAATACTTCTAAAAAAACTTCTAAAAAGATTTTGTATTATACATTTGAGGATTTTATACATTTATATCTTTTTATACATTTAAGGTATCTAGGTTTTTGCTCGATAAGATGAGTTTCGTGTTATATTCAAAGGTCGGATGATTTTTTCGGAAATTGGAGTCACGGAGAAAACTTCGATGATTCTAAATATAGCCGGTCAAATCAGTCACGTTCGAGCTTCGGATAATTAATCAAGCTTCGTTCGAATGATTTTAATCCATCGTGTAAGTCATTGGTTTACATGACAGCCCTAAGATCATTCTCGTTTATCTAGAGATCTATCTGCGGATCAAGTTTCCTCTCCACGAGCTTTAATAGATTTCAAACGCGACAGCGAATGTAATTAATAATCGAGTTACCCGACACTTTTATTGAAACGACAGATTTATACGATCTCAGAGGAAGAACGGCTGTTCGAAACGGAAAAAGTGAAGATCGATCGAACGTGATACTACAACTTGATACTTGAACCGTTCGCGATCGAATTCTCGAAAAGCTCTCTTCGAAACAGAATTTGGACAATTCTGATCCGTAGGAACCTGGAGATTCGGGAATTTGGAGATTTGGAACTTTGGAAATTTCGGAATTTGGATATTTGAGGGCTGGAGGTTTGGAAGTACAGAAATTGATAATTTCGAGAATCTAGAAATTTGGATTTCTGAAAATTTGGAGATTTGCCGATGTTTAGCATTTGAGAAGATTTGTATTAGTTACAAATATAGCTAAAATTTAGATAGTTAAAAAGAAATTGTTATTATAAACACTTTCAGCATTGTTCAGTATCGAGTATCGACAATGTATCGGTACTAAAAATTCTAAATTTCGTTGAGCCTGTTACAAAATCCGGCGAAGTTTGAAGTGGATTACCCGACTGGAATACGCGCGAGGGTCCACATGAAATTCGAACAAGCGTTATTATTCGCACACGCGTGCACACACACGCATCAAGTTTCGCGCGCACTTGCGACGGTCTGATCGGGAAACAATCGACCCCTTATATTTCTCTGGCGAAGAATAAGAACAGCAAGAGGACACAGTGTTGCATGCGATTCTCCGCGCATACCGGGCCGTTCATTAAAAAATAATTACAGGCCGTGATTGATACTGGCCCGCGTTTTATTCCGTTGCGCCGCCCTTTCCTGTGCAATAATAAAGACAATATCGTCATTATTATTAACCAGCCACGTACCGTTACGTCGATAATCGTTGTCCATGTCGATGACAAAAGGATTTCACGTTAATAACCGTGCGTTTGTCCCTTCTGGCGTCGATGATATTGTATTTTTTCACGGACACAGTTTCGTACCCGGCCAATGATTACAATCGTTCAGGCGAAGTGTTTCGAGCGAAGCCCGAAATGAAACGTACCGGACGTGTTTTATTGCCGCTTCCAACGATATTTTTCTTCCGATATTGCCGTGCACTAAACGCGGCCGTATATCAAGCGGCTATGTGGCCGGTGTCGAAACACGTAATTAAGAACTCGCGCGGATACGGTGGTCTGCCAGTCGCGCTACCAACTTATTAGACTGCACGGGTCGCCATTGTGCATCGTACGTACCCGATAACACAATGGCAACGTGTTCACGTGTTCGCGTACTCGTAAATGCGGGTCACCGCGCTAATAACGTTAATATTGCGACACAAAAATTCGTGCCTCGGCTCCAACCACTTCGACAAGTGTTCCCGTGGCTGGTTTCTTCGTCGGCTGGAACAACTTGCTGCAAAACGCTTTCTTCGATGCATCCTGGGAAGTGCTGCAGGAATTCAGTTCCGTTTCCGTTATACGATCGTAACATTTTATTAAAACTTCAGTCTATTGCCGCGCGTGTACGATTTTTATTCAATTCAACCATGTATGCGGATATTCTTACTTCTTGTACTTTGTACTGCTTTCGAAGTTATTTTTATATCATTTCTACCGAATAGTCATCGGTTACGTACCGATTATTAAGAGAAACGAAGGTGTTTGAAGATTAATCCCTCGCCTTACTATTTAGTCGTCAGGTGCGTCAGTCGGAACTAACTGATCGTAGCTGCAATATTAAAACGGATGAAGAAACATTAAATGTTATGTGAATTTTGTATTCAGAAATCCTTGACAGCGAAAATTATAACTTTACTTGAACACCAAATTGAAGCGTATTCAAAATTCGAGCAGGATTCATCCCCAGTTGAAGCGCGAGTGCGTCACGTGTCTCGTCAAGTATAGCAAGAGGTCAAAGCGTCTAAAGAAAGTTCGAATGTCAAGAATGTTCTTGCACGTAGCGATTCACAACTGTGCAAAATACGACTCATATTCAGTGAGACTCAAGTTGAATTCAAATTGAATAGTCAACCGTATTAAAAAAATAAAAAAGGTTTATCATATTTGAACTACGAACGCGTCGCGACTGTAGCTCGTCATAGTGCAAGGGGTTAAAGTTGAAGTGCATTAACTCCTTCAATAATTAATTAGCCCCGCTATTAAAACACGGTCCATTCGAAACTGGTGTTCATTCGAAACGGTGTTATTAAGTACTCGATTTCGTAATCGTAGTCACAGGCTGACCCTCATTTGTTTCGACCGAAGCAAAGATGGACTCCTCATCGGTTTGACAATCGTACGTACCGAAACGTTTAGCACGATGCCGAATGAACCATCACGAATGAATTCGTGCCGGCATCATCGTGTTTAGAGGAGGTCCGACTGAAACGATGTGAAACGCTCGGCTGCCATCGACAATGATGAATCGAACGCACCCTGTGCTCGAGATGCATGCGGTAAAGCGCGTGGGAGTGTTACATTAGAAAATGGTGCTCGTGCCCGTGCATCCTGGACGCTCGCGAGCTCCTTTTGTATCGCAAAAACACGCCAGTCATCGTGGAATCGTCAGGTGGAAAATTCCACGCTCGACAGAGGGATGCTTCTATCGTTTCTGGCCGTGCTGTTCGTCGGATTAAATTCACTGAACGAAATGAATTACAGCCGCGATAAATTACGTTCATCGGTTCCGTGAATGTTACGATCCACTAAATTATCTAGCTGGTACGTAACAATTGCTCGAACAGCTGCGCTAAACGTGGCCGGTGCTAATTGCTCTTCATTTTTCCACGATTGTCTGCTTATTTTCTGAAGGAGCCACTTTAATGAAAGTCAAAGGTGTCGTGATTAATGAATCGGATTAATCTGTACCGAGTCACGTGCTGAATTTCTCGACGTGAATTGTTCGCTTCTTCGGCGTTGCACAGCTGTTTAACTTCGATCGAATTTAACCTCTTGTAATTGCGTTTGACTCGCGTTTTATTGCCGGACCTTATCCGATCCTCGAGTCTATTCCAAAATTTATAAATTTATGCATTTATTAATTTGCGAATTTTCCAAATTCGTAAGTATTTATATATTTCACAAATTCATACTCATTTGTAAATTTCACAAATTCATAAGCATTTGTCCATTTCACAAATTCGTAAATATTTGTGAATTTTACAAATTCATAAGTATTTGTAAATTTCCCAAATTCGTAAATATTTGTGAATTTCCCAAATTCGTAAATATAATCTCGATTTGTGAATCATCAAATTCGCGAATTCCAAATTCTCGAAACCAACTTGTACCTAGAATTCTTCAAATTTCGACAGGTGAATAATAAATGTGATATTTCCTGTGAAACGGCCCCGAAGCGCCGTATTACAAACGAATGACGGTAAATGAACGAGAATACATCGTACTCGGTTAATTTCGAGCCAGAGGATCTTGCACCATCTATCTGTTTTAAATAATTCATTCGATTACCTTGTTACATAGCGTTGAAACGCCGACATATAAATATACTGTTTCACAGATGGGATTCTTTCGCAAACTCGCCTAGCCACGATTTCCGCATCGCGAACTATCAATCATCGGCCATCGTGGATGCGAATCTGAACTACTGATTGGTCCGAATCATTCACGCGTCATTAGCGCACCACGGCTGTTCGTTCTAATTAATTGTCGCACGTCAAGATAGTCATCGGGCGCATTTCTACTCCCGTCAACCCGAGTTCATTGCACAAAGAAATCTTTTCCCTGTTACGTGAGTCGCCGTTTCGAACATTAATGGGAATCGATGAAAAATAAACGAGTCGAGATGATTCTGATTTACTGTAACCTGTTTGCAACACTATAGGAGGTCACCGTGATTGGTTCACTTGCTGTTTTACTTATCGTTCGATTCATTGAAATTGGAACAAGTAATAAAAGGACAGAAAAGCATGAAATTAACTCTCTGAAGACTGCGTTACGTATTCATAGAGCACCTTTCATTCGAATCACTTTAAATAATGACAAATGTCGATCCTTTTAGATGGCTAGTGAAATTGTAACACCTGTGCTCATACATCGGTGTCTCGTATAATGCAACGCCACAAATCATGGAACGATCATGCATACATTAAATCGAAAATTTAATTAAGTTGAAAATAACAGTTTGTTCCATCTTGCGACAGCGAACAACGAAACAGAGACACCATGTACGTAAGATGTCAAGAACCTTCGAATACCAAGATATATAGTATTGTATTTATACTATAAACGGTACAATCGTGGTATTACGTGTTCCTTTAATTGCTTTGATCAACGCATTCCGAGCTTGTCCCGTTTTTTTCCATCGATCTCGACGGATCGGACCAGTGAATTCCAAGCTCGGCATAGAGACATTTTAACGACAGAAAAACGTGGCTCGCCCCTTAAATTCCATGAAATCCTGAACAAGCGCGGTGCCGCCGGGTGAAAAAAAAAACAAACTTTAAATTCCTCGATTGGTCATTAATATCAATTGCGCCCGGTTGCGTTCCTAGAAGCTACCTTATCTCCCACATAATTGCGCGCTCATTTCATTCACCTTTATTAGGGGATCGTTTCGGTCAATTTCGTCCAATCAAACTATACGGGTCCATCTCGATCGTAATCTCCTAATCTGTCGTTCGACGTTCGGTTCGATCGAGTTCGGGGACCACACCTGGGAACATGCGGGTCGATTCGGCCCTCGAGGAATAATTTAATTTTTTAACCGGGCAGGTAAATATACAGGTAGGGTTATAGAACTATTTGGGAATATTATTCGGGATCGTTTAGTGCACTTAATGTATTTACTTTATTAAATTTACTTTATTAAATTTACTTAATTACATTTATTTTATGTAATTTACTTTATTATATTTACTTTACGTAATGTACTTTATTTAATTTACTTTATTATATTTACTTTATTATATTTACTTTATGTAATTTACTTTATTTAATTTACTTTATTAAATTTATTTTATTAAATTTACTTGATTAAATTTACTTTATTCAATAATACATACAAAGTTTAGAATTAGTTGCTAATTTATTTATTTAATTGGTACGTTCATATTTAAACTGCGCGTTCTAAATTAAATTTTCAGATATATCACGAACGAGGATGAATGCAGAGAAAATCGGTTTCTCCAAACAATGAAACGTCACGTCCCAGGTTGATGGACGAGTGTTTTCGAAAAATATTCACAAGCATTTGACCCTTCGATCTTTCCCATGCTGGATGCTGGTAAAACGCGACTCGATAATACTTGTGGACCGGTCGCCAGTGAAAACCCGGTTGCAGCCCTTCACGTCGTCATCAGGGTGGAAACATCGAGGGCGGGGAAGGGGGGATTTGTGCAATATGCCTCGTGCCAATATTATCGGGTCTCCTCCCCCTCACGGCGGACCTTAACGACGGCGGGCACGATGATGCACCAGTCTCACGCTCGTGAGGTCACGTGCCACTTTCAGAGACCTGCACGGTGCACCAGTCCGTGTGATTTTACGAAAAACGCTTTCCACCGGCTCCCGCAACCCTCTTTTGCACCAGCGGACACCCCTTGGCTCGGCGAGATTTATTGCGCCCCTATTTGCGACTGCTCCTAACGCAGCTTTGTTCGAATGATGACATAATAGAACACCGTCGTTTAGTTCCGTTGATTGGTGCACCGTATTCGGAACTTCGTTTGAAGGAAACTGTTTTCGTTTACGGAAACAAATTGATTAATCGAATAAAATGAAAAAAAAAATAGGCAGTAGAGATCAACGCGTTCGACTGTACGCGATATTCAACATAACAAAGTATACAAAATTTTTGTAAATATATTAAAGCCTATCGAATAAACCAGGATAGAATATTATGAAAATGGTCTGTAAAATAGATCGAAAATAAAATTATTTCCTAAAAGAAATTGAAACTGTTTTTGGGCGGCGCTCAAGGTGTTAAAATCAAATAATCAATAATACGATCCGTGATGTTTTACAATTTCAACAAGTATTTTAATTCAATTTAACGAAGCCGCGAGCGGACGAGCGATAATTTATAATCAAGAGTGACAGTCGCGTTGCACAAAAGGTATGCAACAAAACGTTTATTAAGCAGCCCAGTGGGTGGTTACGGAGAAAGGTCGGGCGTATCAAAGGAATTGAATGAAGCGAGCTCGTGATATCGACTTCCGACGTGTGATCTCGAACGTACGTGAGTACGAGTTTCGAACTGAATCGCATTTAATCCATCAGTCCACCTTGCTACTCGGACGAATGATGGGAACGGGAAAGCCGAGGGTGTACACGGAACAACCAGCTTCCGATTGGTACGAGTGGTAGTCTATCGTTCCTCCTTCGTTCCCCTTGTTTCCTTGGTTCTCCGTCACCCTCGAAACTCGCACAATTTCGTACGAGAGGCGCATCTGATTCACCGGCGGATGTGCGTCATAGAGGATTTCTAGACGATTGAACTAAGTGCCGGTTCCACGATAGGCCTCGCCCTTCTGCGAGAATTTATCTCGCGCCATTTGCGAGACGCTAAGTCAATTCCTCTGACGGAGAAACGCTTCCGTTGTCGGATCGATCGAGGCAGCTGGGAAAATTGCTTCAATTAGCTGGCGTTGACGCGTCGAAATTGATTTCCGCAATTAATTCCACGCAACTACGATCGTGCACTATATTCCGGTTTAAGACTTTATCGAATCATACGTGCAGCGAACGTGGAAAAATTGTAAAATTGTATGATGGATTATTATAATCTTTTATCTGCATTTGCAAAAATGAATCTTGGCAATGAGAGACAGTGGTAGCAAACGAAAGACTCAAACAAAAGAAAGTTTTTCTTTATTCATTTCGAATTAGAGAATAAAACGATTAAAGACATCGTTCAGAGTCTACATAATAACATCTTTTCATAACAAAATAGTCGAAGTGATTTTTTATTAGTATTAACCCGTCATTCCAATATTGTAAAATTGTAAACATGTAAAATTGTATAACTGTCAAATTGTAACATTGTAAGATTGTAAGTTTGTAAAAATATAACATTTCAACATTGTAATATTGTAACATTGTAATATTCTAAAATTCTAAAATCCTGAAATTATAAAATCTTGAAATTCAAAAATCCCGAAATTCTAAAATCCCCAAAATTATAAAATCTCAAAATTCTAAAATCCTAAAATTCCATAATGCAAAGTCTCGGAGCGTCGAAGTTAGTGATCGATCGCACCACGAGACATAGTCGAAAAACAAATCGGCAACGAATGTGAAATTCCCTGTCAATTAACCGTCGCGTCATCGTTCGCAAGCAAGAAGAACCGATTCACCGACGTATCAAATTGCCGACCGCACGAAGGAAAAGCCTCTATTAGACCACGTGGTAACATCATTTTTTCGTGGGTCCACGGGGAGCACGTAGTTCGTTATCGATGGTAACGGGCAGCCTCCAAATTAAAAAGGATACGAGCTCCCCAAGGGTCCGCTTTGGATTCGATTTCAGGGGCAGTTTGCAGAGAGCCCGGTGTCGCGCGGCATATGCGCCCTGTCGCGCTCATTGTACGCCGACCTTAAAAGCAATAATGAGCCCGGGAATCCACGTAGTCGCGTGTGGGAAAGGTATACACCGTGTTCCCGTGGGGTCCGAGTGGCGTGGTGGTTTGACCGACTGTCAAACTTTATTAGCTGGCAGATAGCTCGTGTTACGAGGGAGACGCGTTTGTATCTCGTTGTTGGCGGGTCTTCGTCAAATAGCTCGGGGCTGATGGTGTCTACGGATATCGCATTGTGTGCACTTCGAGAACGTGCAACGGATGAGTCAAGCGAACCTGTTTTTTACCCCACGTACACTCCGGGGAATCGATTTGGAACTCTAATTTCACGGAGGGTTCGGAGTGCTCGAGATTTTCGTGCGTGTACCACCTGGGAAATTCATTTTCGGTCTGTATGAATTGATAATAGACAAAACCGACGAATTTAGTTACAACAGTATAATTGTTGAATTATGATTATGGTTAACTTCGTCGATGTAATTTATTTATTTTCAACACAAATCTGATGGTACTTTCGTAAGTTTAAGAAGAGAAAAAGTATAAATTTAAAAAGAAAAATATGATTCTCCACCATTTCCCTTCTATAGTTAACCCTTCCACTAACTAAATGTAATACGTACATGTAAATAAATAATGTATTCTCGCACACCTCTCGCAATAAACTAATACAGAAAGAACTTAAAAAACAAAAACTGTCGTGTCAGGGTCTCTAACAAATAAGAATAAAGGTTCATAGACATAAAGCTCTCTGAATCATTTTCTGTGGACCCCTGATGCAAAACGAACGTTCGCAAAATGGTCGGAAGTATCCTACCGGTGCACGTGTATCCTGTATGATGCCCACGCGACCATCATACCGGATGCACGAGCCATTTTCATGATTTTTCCCCATGTCATCCACGTTCCGGTGCGATAAAGGCGAACAATGTCGGCGAAATGCGGTTCTCATAGGGATCTTTGATTCTTTCGCTCTCGTTTGTCTCGCCTCTGGATCTGGCTCCACGAGATACGCGGTCGGAATTGAATTATACGAATCCGGCCACTTTTGGCCACGTGCCGACATGCACGTGATTCCTGCTAACCTATGTTCTATCAATAAACAATGGGACCAAGATAAGGCAATGGCACACCCTTGCTGAAACTGCACACCCTTGCTGAACCGCGCACACGATTTGGCATGCTTGTGCGGTGAAGAGATTGTTTATTCGATTTGTTTTCGTAGATAGAAGCGGAATTTCTATTCAAATTCTTCGTAGGTACAGTTTTTATCGTATCGCATAGAATTTATAGATAAACTGTATCTAAATCTCCAAATAGAATAGATAATTTTTATCTACAAGGTTGGACAATATGGATAGTTAACGCATTATGGACAAATCATTTCACTGCTATCTGTGCGGAAAGAATATTTTGCTTCCTCGTATATTTGCTATAATAAGTGCACGGAAATTTTCGCGATTGGCGTCAAACGTTGGAATTCTGAACATTATCGTGATTCACATTGGATAAACCTGAATCACGTATAGTTTTTACATTGCTGAAAAATCGAAACGATTCTTCTTTGCACTTTATTTGCATTTTGAACCTTGCTTTTACAACATCCATTGATGGATAGTATCAATAATTGAAAAATAGTATCTCTTTCTGATAAGTTGTTTGATTTTGGACCTACTTTGTACAAAGTATGATATATTTCGTCAGATCAAAAATGTCATTACGGGCATAAATGGGTCATACCTGTTTACCAAGACGATATGATAATATGATGAAATATAATGACTCGCGAAGAAGAGGAATATTATTTACAGAGATTACATTTACGTGCCGGTCACTTCCCACGATCATCGAAGCCACAAAGTAAGTCATGGATGAATTCTCGAGTATCGTGAAGCAACGACGATGTTGGAACGAATTGCGAGAAGCATGAACCCGCTTGTAAACCCTTCAGATAAAAACTAATTCTTCCAGGAATTTCGATCGACCAACGCATCACCTTGAAGAAGATATCATAGGTCAATAAGCTATTTAATACGCGAACGATAGTTCAGTAAAACTAGACGGAAACTTATTTGATTTTATATGGATTTTCATTAAAATACCCGTTAATTGGTACAATTGATCTATAGTGCATCTTCAAGCAAGATCACAGATAAATAACACTCGATGCAAGTATTATTTAACACTAAAACTATCGACGTATAATGCACAATTATCTTGCTGTTAAAAATGAGGATGAAAAATACATGAGCGAACGATGCAACTTAAATGAATACACTTATAGCCTCTTTATTTCGATGATGATCATTATAAATGTCAAGAAGACCAGCTTAACAAATTTTGTCCTCTGAAGTAGGAAATTTATAGAAAAGTCAATTTGACTCCTTTTGGTAGTTTTGGTGTTAAGCATTTTACAAATACAATGAACCGAACCATCTTATTCTGAAGGAATAAGAAAAGAGGTCCACTAGTTTGAAATAATTATTGACTGTAAATAATTTGGCTATCGGTGTTAAATTATTTTGCGCACAAATTAAGCTTGTTTGCAAGAAGAAGTTCTAATCGAACAGCAATTACCGTATGACTCATCGGACCTAATCACCGTCCAAGTGACTTTAACGGGACGGTAATGCATCAGAGTAGCGTTACGCTAACAAACGTCCCTCGTTACAGCGTTTTTCAGCGAATTCCAATTACGGTGCTCCCCTGAAATAAGAAACCGACGAAAATCGTTCACACGCGAGATCAGGAACCGTGCATTCTCTTTGGTCGTCGGCCAACATCACCCCACCCCGTCTCACAATTACATAATTCGATGCACCCTAGAGAATCGAGGACCTGTGGCACACGCAACCCCATGGTTGCACGCGTACCCATGGGAACCGGTAATGAGATGGTGGTCACGGTTTCCCACCCTGCGAAGGTGGACGACGGGGATGCACCGATGATGCTGCTGCCGCTGACGGTGGGTGCTCTGTTGCTCTTTAGCATGGGGATGATACGGGCCTGACGGACCCCCTACGGGCTTTGTCAACACCGGCAATATGCTAGTCGCTCCATGAACAACGATTTATGCAATCGGACCTGTGGGAACCGCGCTCTCCCGGTGCTTGAACTTGATCCTTGACACGAATCGAATTGACACGTGTTTTTATTAAGTGCCTCTGTCACTGAGAAAACTATGATTCGAAATTTTGCAGCTTATCGATGGGGTGGGACGGTGGGAAGGTAGAACAGTTCCATCGATGGATCTACTAAATAAATAAATAAGTAGATACACCAAATATATGGAATTAGTTGTTTCTGGAGATGTATTTGGAAATTTAGCGCGACGATTTGCTCTGTAGCGATCTGACAATTTGTGATAAACCAAATGTGATTTTACAAAGTTGCAATATAACGCAACGGTGATCCAATATCATTAATATAACCCATAATGATTTAATCCTTTGCACTCGAGAGGCGACTCACATTCACCATCTAATTTAATGTAACAATTTAACATAAATAACTTCTAACTATTTTTAGTACTGTTATAATTCATAGTATTGTGCACGCGGTGTTATACAAAGTGAAAAAGACAGTACTCTCGATCAGTAATAAAATAATAACGATTTGAAAAAGATGTAACTCTTCAACTAGGAAGTTTTACAGTTTCTATTTGCCAACAGTAAAAATGTTTTCGAGCGCAAAGAGTTAATCATTTTCGACATTTGGACCAATTTGAAAAAATATTTTTTAACCATACCTATAGCGTTATGCACGCGTTTAAACATAGCGAAGGCAGTAGCAGCAGTTAATAGTACAAATAATTTTCACAAAATTGATTAAATTTTTTGGTTAGAAAGTTTTGCCAACAACAAAAATTTCGTGTGCAAATGTTTAACACCTTTCCATGCGACACAGATTAGTGCATAATCTAAACATGCATACAGGTTACTGCATAATCTAAACATGCACACAGATTAACTTTAATCTTATCCCAAAACGCAACGTGTTTGCACTCGGTATCAATAATTACACGGGGAAGGTCGTATCAGATCAAAATAAGATTTAACCACGTGTATCGATAGAGGTTGCGTTTCGTTTGGTCGTAACCCATCGATGTTGGCGACCCGCACATAGAAACTGGCGTCCGTTCCGGACAAGCCGGTAACGAGCTGAATTAATTTATGCTCATTGAATTCTGTTCTGGCAGAACCGCTTTTCGAGAAGTCATAATAACAGCACCGCGGGGCATTTCGATTATTTAGTGTCCGTCTCCATTTGCGTGCTCTCTTTTCCAGTTTCTCGTATACGAATCACGCGAGAGGAAACTGCTTGATGATCAATTTACTGGTAAAACACAGATAAGAGTATCGGGATCGATGTATCCAAATTAACTTAGTCGTGCGTTATTTTCCATTCCATATCCAAGTTTACAAAATCCATTGAAAGTTTGCGGCGACACCAGACTAGGGATAGTTGATCGTCGAGTGTCAAGGGTCACAGATACACCCCCCCCCCTCCTCATGTAACAGGTCGAGTACATAAAAAGTGAAATCTTTAGAAGGTGACAGAGAATTGTTTCCGTTCTTCTGTGCGGCGTTATGTCGTTTTGTTTCCGCGAGTTATTGTATCCGGATTTGTATGTTCGAAACGTTCGAAACACATTTGCGCGTATACAAGTTGACGTTTGCGAATCTTTACCGGATCGTAACAGAAGACATACAAACGTCGATACGACTATACCGGATGTTCTAGTTGATTCGGAAAAATTTCTTGGAAATAGTGAACAGCCGAAACGCTTAATTTACGCGGTCGAAAAGAGTGTGATAATCTCGAGACCTTGAGACAAAGTAAGCACCGATCACTTATCGAATCTTGTTATTACACTCGAACAGGTGGAAAGAAAAGGGGCTACATACTATTGTGATTACGTGTACCACGATTGACCTTAGAGTGCTATGCTATTGTGAAGACTATACGATGTTGTTATGGTAATTGCATAGCTTGTTAATTCACAAACAAAAATGAAGAAATAATAGCAACATTTGTATAAGAACACTCGAGTTATCCGTTATCTGTTATTCGGACACATAAGTTGTTCGTCGAAGAAGAAATGCGGTTTTTTAATGATTGATTAATATTGTTTTAAATAACCGTATTGCGCGTGATTAATCAGGAAAATTCGTCTTGATTATTTAAGGAGGATTATCGTTCACCGAAATATAGACTGCATGGCACATAACCAAGATCGAATGATTTATAAACAACTCCGCTTCGCGTTTCTTCGTGTATACTTCTTTGTTTCGTTGTCGGACAAAAAAAATGTTAAAGAAATGTCGCACAGACCATTTTCGTCTTATAGTAAGGTTATCGAGAACTATTATTTTGAAATTGGAACCAATTCGATAACGTTTTCATAATCTGTAACGATAAGACACAGAGAATTTTATCGGCCCAATCTTACAGTTTGTAGTTTGTGAACCAAAAAGGATTATTGTTTAATACTGAAATTTATTCGCCACTGCTGTTATTTTAGTCATATCAATGTCCCGATCTTCGCATTTTTGAAAAGATAAAACGAATTTGATAATTCACCTTAATTTATCGAGTTTTTGTGTTCAATGATTTCGTTACAGAATCGATCGACAGATCATTGATAAATTCGAGCAGGAAGCGTGAATCACGAAACCTAATCGTATAAAGATAAGGTAAGTACGGTGGACTAGTACCATACACGTATAGATATTTTGGCAGCCAATTATAAACTGGACCTGGCATAAACGTCAGATACGATAAGATAGATAAAATATCGACGATAAGCCTTAAACTGCATATAAAAGTCGATCTTTGTAGTAGGTAACGTATCAGTAGCCATTCAACGCGTAAAGACATTGTTCGTTCAAATTTTGTCGAGACTGATTAATCATCATTCATCATGAGGGGTAAGTTACGTTGTACTTTCGAATTCCTCACATTCATACATACATTAAAGATAGTCTACACTAGTATTATAAACAATCATGGTTGCATGTATCGTCTAATTATCATAATGGTACAATCATAACATTATGTTCAAGTTTCTGTACGACTAAAAAAGAGGTTAATATTTTGGGCCGGAAATGTTGCCACGTTTATGTAACCATTGATTTATTCTCGAAATTAGTGCTATACAAGACCACAATTTGGATACTTGTTGTCCTGATGTTACTTTGTATGTACACACAACAAATAAATGCTGTAGCCGATAAAATCTGGTGAAACATATTAACGCCGTTCTTTCGCGTATTTCAGGTCTACTTTTGTCGATCGTCGTGATCGTGCTGATCACAAAGTATTCTACCCAGCTGGAACCAGGCAAGGAAATGGAAGCTTGCAGAGGAAAGGGGAATAAGACGTACACACATCACGTGCCTCACGAAACGGATTGTCACAAGTTTTACAAGTGCCTCGGTGGCAAAGGATACTTGAAGACATGCCCGGACGACTTGGTCTTCAATCCTGAGGAACAACTTTGCGACTGGGAGGAGAATGTACCGAGCGCGGATTGCAGCGGAAAGGCTGTGTCACCCTCAACGCCATCGTCTACGCCATCCTCTACGCCATCATCAACACCATCCTCAACGCCATCCTCTACGCCATCGTCTACGCCATCCTCAACGCCATCCTCAACGCCATCCTCAACGCCATCCTCAACGCCATCGTCTACGCCATCGTCTACGCCATCCTCAACGCCATCGTCTACGCCATCCTCAACGCCATCTTCAACGCCATCCACGACGCCAAATCCAGTAGCAGAAGGCTGTCCAGTTAAAGGTAAAAGGAGTCTGCCCCACAAGACCAATTGTCATTATTATTACATGTGTTCCGATGGACGCAAAGAGCGATGTAGATGTTACGAGAACCACAGGTACAATCCTGTGGTCGGCAGTTGCGATCTGCCAGAAAACATGAAATGCTTCGGAGAGGCATCCGTACCCGATAGGGAAACCCCCTCATACGGTATGTGTCCCCCACAGGCTTTCATATCCCTATATTAGACTTTCGTTTTCGTGATTGCGCCTCTTCTCGAAAATATGTACATTTAACGAATAGTAATAAGCATCGTGTCGCGCGCGGAGTCATTTTTGTGACGAACGAGAAAACCGAACAATTGTATAAATCGTTTCTTAATATATGTATTTGTGTACGATTTGTGTACAGTTTTTTTTTCTATTTCTCTCCTTCGCTTTTTGTATTGAACTTGCAACGTTCGCTTTGCGACAGTTATAGAGCGCGTGTCGGCAGTTTTTTTTTTAGAGAAAATGGTCGTGCGGGGAAAAACAGTGAATTTTGGGAGTGTGTGAGAATGTGGGATTCTGGTACTTCGAGACTGTAGGGATTTGAAATTGCGGAACTTCGGTAGGTGTTTGAAATTTTAGAGCTTCCGCATTTCTTTTAACACTGAAACCACCAAAGTCGTCAATCGAATGACAAAATTTGTTAAGATGGTTTTCTTGAGATTTTTACTGATTCTCGTAGAGATAAAGAATTAATAAGTGTATTAATTTATGTTTCATCGTTCGTTCATTTATTTTACATCTTCATTTTTAATATCAAATAAATTGTACATTACACGTCGGTAATTTTAGTGTTTAAAGATTTTGTCCTTTGAACTTTCGCAACTTTGGGATTTGGAGTCTTCGGAAAACATCGCATTTTTTTTATTAAGTAAATAAAATTACACAGGTCAATGGCCTTTACAACCCACGTAAGCGATTATCCCTTTATTTGGGAAAATTGCACGAATGGGTGTACTCAACGATAATGATGTTACTATAGAAAATCGGTTCTCGAGCTAGAAGTGTTACGGGGATGCCATTAATCGGGTGCAATGTGTTACAGGATAACCGTACGACGTTACTGTCAGCGTATATCGCGGCGCTAATGAAGTCGTATTAATTAAAAACTCGGCGTCGGACAACGTGTTACGACGGTTAGACCCGATGTAACGACGTCTTAACGACAACATCCACGACTCGTTCGTTTGACGATCCCTGCCGATAAGATACAATGTTTTCGAGTCGTTCGAGAATCGAACGCGAAACCCATTCGATTGGAAACCGAGAAACCGTTACGGTGCCGTTCGATAGCTAGTGTATAATTTATAGTAACGATCCCGCGGATCTTTACGTTCTCGTAAATCAAATTAGACTATTTACGGGAAAATTCGAAAGTCACGTTCGTTGCGGACGACAGATACCATCAGTACGTTGTATCTGCGAACGGTTCCATTTTCAGCGAATTATAGATTGAACGTGAATTTATGCAAGTCTCATTGATATTCATCAAGTTATCGTTGATATTCACACGATGGTAGAAATTGCTCTTGGATTTACCTCGAGTGCAATTGTGCATCTTGACATGTATGTAGTTCGAGTTCACTTTGCGCGACTCTTACAGCGAAATTGAAAAACATACTTATTTTTCTTGGATTTTTTCAATTTCGTACACGGGGCTCTTCAATATCGATTCGGACTTTGTCACTCCATGAATCATTTTTATCTTTACACGGGAAACGTGTCTTGTTCATACTTCGAGTGTCTACAAATGATTTCGTGTATCTCACAAAGTGTCTATCTTGCGGTCATCTTCATTCAAATTTACTCGCATGACGCTCTTCAACGTCGATTCGGACTTTGCCACTTCATGAACCATTTTTATTTTTATACGAAAAACGCGTCTTCTTCATACTTTAAGTGCCTCTAAATGATTTCAGGCATCTCATAAACAGTCTATTGTGCGAACATCTTCATTCAAATTAAATTGCATCAGGCTCTTCAACATCTATTCGGACTTTGCCACCCTATGAACCATTTTCATTTTTATACGAAAAACGCGTCTTCTTCATACTTTAAGTGTCTCCAAATGATTTCGTGCGTCTCACAAACAGTCAATCTTGCGAACATCTTCGTACAAATTTAGCTTACAAATACGCTTCAATATTGTCACTGTATCGATGCGACAAATGGTACCGCCAGGTGTACCACTCGTGTCATTTACATTTAGATAGACGTTTAGTATGCACGTGAATTGCAGGAAGGTCGTGGTCATTCTTCGATCTTTGGTTGGCGGGATTTTTAATTATCGCAGCGCGAAGGATTCGATTCGTAAGCATCTTTGTTCCTGACGTTTCCACCGATATAATTTGCGTTCGCGGAGCCTTTCGTGTATCTGGATCCTCGTTTGTCCTGTCACGTGTCACGCGGAGTCAACTGTCATCTGCAACACGCGATAGTCACGTGCCTATTGTCCCGGCACGAGACTAGCCATTCCCCTTTTTCAGAACTATTGTCTGCAAATCAGCGCCGATCGAGCGCGCGTCATGAGACGAACGTTCCAGCGATTGTCTATCCTACTACTTGCAGTTGCTGACGAGGATTAGAGGGGGATCCTCCTCGTTAGCTGCAATAACCGCGTATTTAAGGGATCCAAGTTACTTCGTGACGCGGGTTTTTATATAAAATTATAAGTTTACGAGCATTTCGACGCGATCTGCGAGTTCGAGAATTTGTAAAGTTTATAAATTTGTAAAAACGCCGAAACTTCTGAATACGAGAGATTTGATCCAGATTCTGATATGGTTTACGGATCCAGATCTCGACAGTTCGCTATCACGCACAACCCTAATAAAAGTCCGTCGAGATTTATAAAGTGTTAGAATCCCGGAATGCTTACGATCATATTAACAGAATGTTCCTTTGAAGCCTGCTCTATTCATCGTTAAGCCGCGCATTCAATTTACCCTTCCGCTGAATAAATCTTCGAAGACAATACACGCGTTCCCGCGTTCGTCGTCGCGGTGCATTTCGAAACGCGCTTAAAACCCGCTAAATACACGTTCCAGCTGCGCCCGTTCAATCGCCTCGTAATTATATTGTTCTGAATTCAATAAAATCCGTGTTATTTATTACGTCGAGCGTCGTAATAAAATGTAATGACACGGTATCGTGCAGATTCGTATCTGATCTCGTCGTTACGGGCACAACCTGCGCGCAAATTGCTCCATCACGCAGTTATGAGGACGGGGGAAATTACACGTGTTCCATTACACCGGAAAAATTACACCCGGCTGATGGTGCAATTCTATATTTCTCCGACGAAATTTTAGAGACGTTGCACAATCCGATCACCCATTATTAATACAGAAATTCGACGACAACGCTAAACGTTTGTTTACAGGGACGAACCTGTGCAAGTATCTTTAACCCCTTCGCACCCTGTGCACATTGTAATGTACATAATACTTGTGTCCTGTATTTTATTTTATTTTTTAAACTTTGCATAAGGACCATAAGCCCATTAAAATGTACATTTACAAATTATAAATAAATAAATAAATATTTGTGTAAAAAGTGTATTGTTGTTTTCATTCATACGAATTAAGTCAATTTTAAAATAAAATAATTTCTTCTTAAACGAACAAAAATTCGGATCTGAAAGAGGTTAACTAAACAAAATATCCTATGATTGTTTTAATTAAATTAATCCTTGACGCTGGTTAAAATATAACGAATAAAGATATCGATCGTATCTCTTGGTCGTTTCAAAATGCTCAAGAATTTTCCGGGTAAACGGAAAATCGGGGGATGCTCCTGAGACAGATCGTTGCGAGGGATGCTCCAGAGGGTAACATATGTTTTCGGTCCATCAATGGGGAGAGAGAATCACAGGGACAATTCGCAGGCTCACCTGTGGGAAACACGGTCCTCGACCAGATTCCTATTACATTTGTGAGAAAGGTCATTCGCGATGAACAATGCTGTTCGTGAATCCTTCGGCATCCCTCGTGAAAATCTTCGACACCGGCGACTCCCACGACGATCAATCGACGGTGGACCAACAGCTGCTCGACCGGTGTTAAACACGACAGGGAGTAATCGTCGCCGATGCGATTATGCTCCAAACTCATTTGCATAATTAACGAAACGAAGAAGGAGGAAAGCGTTCCTACCGTGATGGATGTCATCGTGAAGAGAGACTTATAACGCGTTCACCGTGTTTGCGGCTCCGTGATGAATCGCACCCACTCGTCTGATACTCGAGCTACCCACTCTTGTCCACGTTGTTGCGCTACCCACTTGGTCAAGTTTACGGTTTTCTTCTTTTCCTCGTTTCAACGCCTTGCCACGTGCTTGCTCGAGGAAAAGCTCTTTGTTTACGATCGCCTATTGTCAACTTACTTTTGCAAAGAACTATTATTTGAAATAGAGGAACCCCTAAAATGGTGCACATCGTCGGAGGATGAATTCATTTTGGATGAAATAAATCTTGAGGCATAAAAATTGTCGAGTCTATCGCAACAATGTCGAGTAAATAAATCATTCTCGAAACGGACGCGCAATTGATCCGTAGCTCGTTAAAACCGATATCGATCATTTATTAACACGAAAGGCAAACGGAAGGTCTTTTTGTCCCGCAGCAACGTTTTGGTCCACGTTACCGGCTGATAAATCAACGTAAACTCGCTTTCCACGCATATGGCGTTCGCTATCGTCCCGTCGTCTAGATGACAGCGACGTTTATCGATAACGCGTGTTCGAGGATCGAGAAACTGGCCACTTTACCTCCGGGCCTGTTACAATGCAGCGCCACGATATACGGACATTACGATACAATGTTATTGTCTATATTACCATTTGCACGCAATACTAAATTACTGGTCTCGAAGCCGATCGATGGTCACCGTGGCGCCAACCGGAGACTTCGATGCCCGCTGCCCACACGTGGCTGCGTAAACGCACAGGCGCCATTTCCGTGCCGGCTTTCGAACGCGATAACTTTCAAAATACTACCTTTTATTCCCTCCGATCGACCGTTCAGATTGCAACTTGACCGTGCCGCTATTGCGTGAAACGGTAAGAATTCTTTGCGTATCGCGAGTCACGAATGATGGAACGCGCGTGATACGAGAGTAAAAGATTCGCGTTGCAATTTAGTCAATATCGGTAAGTATTAATATCGAAAGTAACATTAAACCGTCCCTGCGTATTCCGAATATTTTTTCGGATGAATTTATCAGCCGGATTTCACCTCGCCTCGTAATTTCTGTCTCCGTTCGAGGAGTCGGGCGGGCACGAGGCAACGGAGTTGATTTAGTGACGTTGTCGGGTGGTTCGTGTAACGAGGCACAGAAATGATTAATTTCACGGTAATTACCAGTTACTTGGTTAAAATTACTCGCCTGGAGAACGGAAGGTTTCCGTGGCGCACGAGATTTGTGCGTCTGGACGATACGACGTATAATTCAACAACTCCGCGGCTGAATCCTTCTCTGACGAAAAACTGGCAAATTCTTTCGTTAGTTTTCTCCGACAAACGAGAAATTATATCGTCCTCCATGGTCGTTTCGCGAGATCGACAACGAACGGAACAATGGTACTCGATGATAGACCGACGGCGGATTAAACGATACCAAATGGCAGGCTAAATCGCGCTAAATGATACGCTAAATCGTGCTAAACGTTACTAATGATACACGCCGAACATAATGATACCGAGCGAGAATTAACGAACGTGGAATTACATCCGCGCGGAATAATAAGAGAGAGAGATAGAACGGGCTGTGGGCAAAGTTTGCAGCACGTTGAAGATGTTCAACGCTTCGGGGTGTGGAGAATGGTGTGCGTGCAATCGATAATTGATAGCCACGCGACGGATTTCGTCGAGGTTCCAGCATCGATAACGGACTCTCCGGTTTCCTGCTTCTCGTGCGCGAGACAAAGGTACGGGGACAAGAGAAGCCGAAGAGGAGCGGAGCAACGAAGAGGAAAGAGGTTCCGCGGGGTTCATGGTCTTCCATCGACGGCCAGAGACCGCTCTTCTGACTGTAATAACTCGCTACACCCATCCAGATACTATCTCGACAAATAGCAATGCCTACCGATCGTCTACCGTCCCTCTCGCGATGCTGCTACTCCTACAGAGTAGGATTTCGCATGCCGGTTGCCACTCACGTGTTCTCTATTCCTCTCTCATCGACATCTGCTGGTTATATCAAGTTCGCAGCCAACATCGCGACTTTTCGCCTATGTTCAACTCGAACAGGGTGCTAAACGGCTGTTTATCGAACTGGTGCTTTGTCCCTCCATATATTTCGATCACATTTTTCAACGAAGGCTACCCTCCATTTGATACGACATAGGATGTACGAATGCTCAATATATTAGGTATACAGTACTATAGGTATATTCTATTAGGTATAAAGTAAGAATATAAGCTCTGTCCATTCATGAAGAAGAGGAAAATGATACAGTTTTTAACCCCTTGAGGTACAATGGAGACACACTCGCGGTTCAAATAGACCTTGTTTATATTTTTAACACGGGTGAATGTTCAAGTTGAGTCCAATTGCGATTTTTACAGTCAAGGATCGTTAAATGAATATTGAATATCTTTCAGAACAAATAGACTTCGGGATGTGTGTATAAATTAATCATTTTATCCTTGGCCAGCTAGTTTGCTACTGTTGATGCGTTCACACTAGAACTACCAACCTGTCAAAATCACCAGTTTCGGGTCTGACATTTTATATCACAAAATATAATATATTTGTTGTCGCCTTTTTATCACAATGCCTGGCTGTGAAACATTGTAATGAATGGTTGTATATGTTAGGCGATGCTGTACTATTCGTGTATTTATTTTTCTAGTTTATTATCAATTCCAAGGTAAGTATGCACTCGATGCCGGTACTTCTGGCGTTAATCCGTATCGAGCTTGCAATTAGTTCTTCCAGCCGGGTAACCGGAATGTCGAATTAAATCGATAGATCGTGGCAGAATCAGAGCATTCCCTGGCAAATATTAGAAAGTTATTGTGTCTTTATCTTTGACGATCGATCAGCGCAGGTAACTTGTGTCTGTGAACTGGTGGCGGTTAGTGTTGGGATCGGTTGTGCATGCATGTTGTGTGCAGAGAGCCGTTCGAGTCGAACGGTGCCGCGGCGGCCGCGCGCCACAGAGCTATCGACATTCCCGATTGGACAAAAATCGAAGCCGGGCCCCGTGACTCAGAACTGGAAGCACTTTACGAGACGGTTAGGCCGGCGTCACGTTTCGCGAATAAGGAGCAATAAATTACGCGGTATCGGTAATCGGCGGCCCGCACAAAACCCCATACGCGGCCTGTTTCTCCCCCGTCTGCTTCGCGATTTTCTTCCCATGTCCACGTGTGCGCCGCGCCGCGCCGCTGCCGGCCGTGATTTCGCGCCAATCAACCTGAAACTCCGCCATTCTATGGAAATAAATCGTCGCGGGTCGGGTTCGCACGCGGAAACACGCGGACTGTTCACCCCGCAACATGAAACGTGTCTCCGACGGAGAAATTAGAACAGGCAATGATTTAATGACGCGGCGCGTCGTTCGTCGATGGCGTTTTAACCCCTTGTGCTGCGATTTATTCGGAAACTGCGTCGGACATCGCGAACTATTAACCCTTTGCGTTCGAAGGTATTTTCTAGGTGTAGCGGATAACAACTTTACAAATTTATGATCGGAAAATTTCGTGAATTCTCTCGAAGTTATCATCGCTCTATTATTAATTAATTTATGTATCAGCTGTTTCATTATGTTCATACATCGTATATACAACACTGTAGATTTAGTTAAAAAGTACCTATTGCAATTTGCTGTATTTAACGAGGTGAGTGTGAGTCACCTTTCGAGGTCAGGGGGTTAATGGCTACAATGTTAAAGCGATTAAAAAAAGTTCGACTGTGAAGACTGTTTCGAATTTCGTAGTCCTCGACTGCGCAAATTCAGGATCGTGAAGTGTAAGACAGGCTTGATATTCGAATTTTTTATAGTCAGCTTGATGTTGTAGCAATGAATAGTTATTAATATATTCTGACGAGTCTGACTCGTGACGTACTCAGAGTTTAAACGTAATAAATCTTACTAAAATTTTGAATACAAACAAATCATATGCCAAGGGGTTAAATTATTTGAGACGATAAAGTGCCATTTTATGAGGTGCATTAAATTATAGTTTATCGTGTACTAGAGGTACGAGAAGTGTCCTATTTTTTAAAAATCCGGAGATGATCTGAAGATGAAAAGCTGCATACAATGCAAAGGAAACTTATTTCCAATTAACTCGTACGATGCTATCAACAAATATCGAACTGTGTCTATTCATCACCCTTTCCACGTATGTTCCACGTTACATTAACAACTCTATTTCGAACACGTTGTATCGATACGAGTTTTTTCTTCGCGCATTAAATTAAGCATTCTACACTGCGCGACTCGAGAGTCATTTGTAATTAGAAAAGACTCATTGACACCTGTAATTATTGCCGGTCAATTAGCCAGGCGTACGAGTGTTTCTGTTAAACGATGGAAGGAACGAGCCAGCAACGATTCTTATCGAGATCTTCGTACGTTATCGCCGGCTCGTTTTCTCGAGTACGCCAACACCTAACCATATTTAATTACTGTCGAACGGGTCCGGGCTTATTACCCGAGAGGAACGGCCGTTGAACGGTGTTAGAACTGAAATCGATCTTGTTCGAGATCGATTAGTCGCGATCGTACACGGTCGGAACGATTTCGTTTTTCGATTTCTTCACGGCGGGAAATTGGCTATATAGTGGAAGGAATATTAACTTCCGCGTAAAAGTCGATGGAAATTACCAGCCGCATAAAATATTCGTGATTAGAGCGGGGAGATGGAATTGAGATCGTATCGAGCATCGAAGCTTGCTCAATTAAATCAGTGATTTATCTGTCGTTTCGTAATTATCGTTATCACTGTGAGATTATTTCGATACTTTTAACGATTTTAGCTTTTTGCGCTCGTTGCCTAACCGATTAAAAATAACGCGAAATCTTAATTTATCTTTCCGTAAACAGAGAACAGCAATATGAAACATTTCCTAAGAAGATTTTGCAACGGAAACAAAAAGTACTGCAAACGGTACAACGAGCATAAACCGTGCGTCTATTTAGATGTTGACCTAAATTTTCTGGATAGTACAAATTTGGTACACGATACGGTAGAAGCTTTCGAAATCGCGATGTTCGATACTCAATGCACGAACTCTTTATTCGCCGATGTTAAAACCCGTCCGTCTATAAAGTCCATTAGAACATCAACGGAATCGCGAGTCTAACAGGGAAAAAGGACAAGTGCCGGCTCTATCTGCGTACAACGGTGTACCATGAAGGAGCAGAGAATGTAAGATCGGGCGTCATCGCAGCCAACCTCAAAGAGGCTCGTGCTATCAATGAGAAGTGTTTTACAATGTAGAACCAGTAATGGCGCGTCGAGCAGGGCTGCGCACTGCGGGCGATATGCAACAAAACAATTACTAAATCCGCTTCGTTAGCCAGTCCCAACTCCGGTTGCCTGTTGCGTTTCTCTCTGTTGCACGCCACCATAAGTTAACCACCGCTTCTCGTGGCCGACGTTGTTGCGTTGTTACCGGTATCGACGCTGCTCCACGGCTCGCGAGGCTAATAGGCAGCCTGTAATTTTAATTAGATCAACACCCGACACTGTATCCCATTTCCGAACGTGTACGCGCCATTTTTTATCCCGATCACTTTCCCGTATTTCTTTGCTGTCTCGCCGAGAAATTAACGATGCCGATATCGCTCGCTAACCATTCGCCGAATTATGGTTAATTAGGGATATCGGGGTTTCAGGATGTTAGGATGTGAGCGGAATATATTATTCAGTAGGAAAGTAGTAAAAATGATAAAAATGATAAAACGATAAAAATGGTAAAAACGGTACAAAATGGTAACTTGAGATATCAGGATGTAGAAATAGAGTAATGTAGGGATGTGGCTGTATAGAGATATAGGCACGTGCACACTTGAGGATGTGGAGACTTCAAACCTCTATATCCTTAATAACTAGAAAAAACTATAGAACAAGACCCTAAATCCTGTATTCTACATTTCTACATCCCTGTATTTATAGATGTCTGAGAGTCTATATTTAGGATGTTGTACATATCTAGGATGCATATGTCCTACATCCTACAACATATTTAGGATTCAGGATATACATATGTAGTTTTTTATATTCAAAATGTAGAACTTAGCTAGGTTCCTATGTTCAAGGTGTAAGAGATAATGTATTATAATATTCAATATACTATGACAGAATATTCAACACTTTTGGAATGTGAATATTAAATTAGATCTAGGAATATAGAATATCTCCGAGGGCATAAAATATCGAGAATGTGAGGTAACACTTTCTTCGGATATGCGGATCAGAAAATGTGTCACGGGAAAAATGAATCACGATACTAGAAACGTGCTCTTCGTTGTTTGTCCGTTGAACCGTGGAGCCACAGTTATTTATGTTAGTACAAACAATAGTTGGAACGCGTTGACGTAGAAAAAGGAGGGTGGGTGGAACAGGACGAGATACGCTTGAGCGTGGCGCACAATTAATTATAATAATTAGCGTCCAGTCTGGAGGACATGTCGTCGCGTGTAAACACGAGCGCAATGCTTTCGCGCCAACTAAGGATGCTATCGTTTGCGCGTGTTCTTGGTATCCCTGATGAACAATGAAGAAAACAATTAGAGCTGCGAATCTGACTTTATACAAATCAATTTGTTTGGACAATATTGGGATATCACGCATACAATACTTTTACACAATGCAATACAATATAGTACAATGATTTTTATTATATAGTATCTATTTGACTTTATACAAATCAATTTGTCAGGATAAAATTGAGGTATATAATATTTTCTATTCTAAAATCTATTTCCTTGCAATTAGTAAGTCAAAATAATATCTGCTTTATTTTTGTCCGTCCAAGGTTGGTCAACTCTTGGAGTGGGTACCGTGTACATGCTCCGATGAGGTTGATCACGTATAATATGAAACAAGATCCCCTTACAACGATTCATTGTCAATAACAAACAGCTAAACGGTCAGTAAAACGAAACAAGTGACAAAGTATCCAATAATAGTTATGTGCGTGCAGCCGGTCGTCCTCGCTGCGGATCAAGATTGCCCGGAGCAACCTTTTCGCCATAGCTCCTATATTTAGAAATCACCGCATCGGAATCGAAGAATCTAATAAATTGTCGACGGAAAGACGTTAATGTACGTCCGTACGGTGCGGCGAACACGTGCTCACCGGGAACAAATGAAAAAAGATCGTAAGGAAAAAGAAGGAACCTCCGAGCGCGAAGAGACGAAGGACAAGCTAGGCAACGTCGGGCGGAAACGAGATGAGAACGTGTATATCGGGACACCGGCTAAACGGAGAGGAAACGATCGAGGGAGAAAAGGGACGACGATGCTGAAGGAACACGAGGCTCGCTATCTCGCGGGGGAGTAGTCGAGTACTACTTACTCAAAGAGCAAGTCAACAGCGGCAGCTCGTTGCTAACTTATGAGCGCCAGCGGAACCCTTGGCTGACTACTAATGGGACTAGTACTACCAGCATAAACTCACCACCGACGTAGAAACGGCACGGGGACCGATCCGAATCCGCTCCTCCTTTTATTCTATTATTTCAGACTTATTTTCCTACGTATTTCAGCTTACTATCGAGCCTGCTTTAGTTCAACTTTATTATATTCTGCGTTGCATTTGGAAACAGTTATTACGTGTACGTGGGTATATGCGAGAATGTTACGGAAATCTAGATATTTGTACTCAAGAGGCCACTCGCATTCTCCATTTGATCTAATACAATAATTTTTAACGAATAATTTCTAATTAGATTTTTAAAATTATATGCACGATGTTTGAACATATCGAAACAGACAATATCGACGATTACAACAATTTTAAACGATATTAACAAAATTAAATTTGTAGTATTATATAGACGATGTTGGAACACAGAAATAGACAATATCGATGATTATTAATGAAAAATAATAATTTTAATAAAATTCGTCAAACTTTTCAACTGGAATGTTTCACAGTTGCTATCCGTCAACAGTAAAAATTGTTTCGAGTACGAAGGGCTAGATTAGACCAAATGGTAATGTAGGGGAAATCCAGGCTGGACCAAATGATCATGTTAGGAAAATTCAGAATAGATCAAACGGTTGTATTAAAGAAATCGAGATTAGATCAAACGGTCGTGTTAGGCAAATCTAGACTATACCAAACGATTATATTCGGGAAATTTAGACTAGATCTACCAAAACCAAGTAGGAAATCTTAGGAACAGGGCACCAAGAGTTAAGGAAATCTCAAGTCTAGGTAAATATAGACTTAGAGAAATGTTAGATCTAGAGAATCCAGAACCGAGGGATATCTAGATCTATGGAAACGAGGATCTAAGGAAATATAAATTTAGGAGAACCTAAATCTAGGGAAACAGATCTACAAAACCTGTACCTACAAAAATCTAAAAAATCATGTACCAATAAGAATTTAGATCTAGTAATGCTGAGAAAGGTGGTTTTATCGATCGAGTTATGTTTTTTAGTCGAGTATCCATCGTTTTTCGTGGAGTTCACCACCTCCCTTTCTTGGCGCACGGCCGTTCCTCTACCTGCGTCTACCTGCTATTTTAATAAATACGCGCAACGACGCGGTGCAACGCTGTACAGGCACTTTTAGAAACGTAACAAATGGTTACACGTCAGGCACAAGGTACTTAAGAAAGGCCCGAGCTGCCGTACTAAATCATAGAAATCGTACGGTATAAATTACGCGGCCGGGCTCGCGCGAGCATTGTGAGCCCGTACGAGTTCGCGAGCGAGCCGTTACGGGACCAAGGGGAGCACTTTCAGAAAGCTTCGATAATCCTCGAGGAGGCGGCCTCGTAAAACAACGCTCGTTCTAGTTTAGAGACCTTGTTAAGGAGGTGCTGCGGGTTAGCATTATAGAAAGCGACCGAACAAAACGTTCAATTACCTTCCGGCGAACGTAAGCCGGATCGATGAAAAATTTGAAATATCGAACCCTTCGATCCGGCGTGATCGACGGAACTCTCCCGTTACGGTAGTTAACAAGAGCGTTTAATTAAAATCGTCCTGACAAAAAACGGGTCTTTATGCGGACTTAGACGATGAAAGTGTAGCGGTTAAGTCATAAATTTGGTTGGAGAGGATTGGAGGTCCTTGAGGACTCAGAATTGTTCCGACGTTTCGATGCCACGTATGTTTTTCTAACATGCAGGGAGTGTTTGGAAAATCGGGCAGAAAGCAAAAGACTCTCATAGAAAACACATCGCGTATAACCATAGTTTCTGTTCGAGTCATTCGTGCAGACTCCTAATTGTTCTATGTTATCGTTTCTTATTGTTTTATTAACACGTTGACTACCATACGGAAGCAACTGAATATTGCATTAAGTAGTATTTTCATTTTCAAGGAATTTTACCAAATATTTTCACGATACTTTATTATATTTATTTTTCATAGTTCCAAGTAATGCGAGCATTGTCAGTTAGAAAAGTGAACAATTTGAATAATATAGCTGTTGAATCTGTGTAGAAATTTGAGTGTCACGCATATATATGGGTGACATGGCAGTGAAAGAGTTAAAACATGTATTGCCGTTGTCTGTTAACCTGCGTCAAATTTTCGTACGTCATCTCGCGTTATCTAAAAGAAGGAAAAATGACGCGAGTGAAAACGAACACGCGAGCTCGGCCATGGAGCATCGAAGGCTCATGCTCGGCTGAAATTATTATAGCACCGGGAGTACGGTATCTCGACACGGACGATACGCGGCAATACGCCACGATTCTTCTTCGGACGCGCGTGTGGGTGATCGAGAACATGCACGAGCGTAGCACGCATACGGTACAACCGATACATGGTAGCTCCTAAGAGTCCGAGCGAGCGTTAACGCGTCGAGAGGGCACACCCGCGCCCGAGGCACGCGCGTTCCTCGCGCACACGCTCCGCAACATGCTTCGAATCGAGGAAATCGTACCGGCGCTCTCGTTGCCGGCGAAAATGGTCGGGTAGGTCGAGGAATCGTGAATAATTTCGAATGAAATTTGGAAACGAACACGGGAAAATTGGTAGCTCGAAAATGGTAGAACTTGGAAATCGAGGACAGACTAATATAGAATTTGCAAACTGGAAAATTGCTAGCTCGAAAATGTTGGAAATCGAGGAAACCGAGAAATAAAAGTTGCAAATTGAAATACTGGAAAATTGGTAGCTCGAAAACGTAAAATCTCGGAAATCTAGGAAACTTGAAAATAGAATTTGTAGACTGAAACATTGAAAAATTGAAAGCTCGAAAATGTAAGAATTTGGAAATCGAGAAAACCTGAAAATAGAATTTGGAAAGTTAGAAACTAGAAATATTGAAAATCTGGGGTCTTGCAAACCGAGAAAATCGTGGGCTTCGGAAATAGAAGAATTCACGAACCGACAGAGAGGAAAATCGGGAGTTGATCAAAATTGAAAAACTTTGAAAGGAAGAAAACGAGGAACGGTGAAATAGGAAAACGGGTCGTGAGAAAGTTCAAAAAAGTACTAATTCTCGAACCCGCGTTAATTGATATTCGCGTCATAATTCCGCAAACGGTTTGTTAACGTAAGAACGCAATATCGCAAAAGTCGTGGATGTCAGAAAATGCGTTCCCGTCAAGATGTTAATGAGAATGTTGTCAGATAATATAAAAATGAAAGTAACACGTTGGCATGACAGACAGAAAATGGATGCAATCAATGAAAATGGAGTTCGCGCCTGGTTTACGAGCACACCGTTAGAAAGTATCAGTTTGTTGGTACAGAGTAAACGTTCGTTAAACCGTGGACTTTCTCTCGCGGATCTAATGAGAGCCATGTGACGAGTTCATTTCGCGTTACACGCTTGTTCTCCGGCTACGCACTGCCCGATCTTGATACAGACGAAACGAGCAGAGAAATTGAGAAAAGGAGAATGATCAATTTCAAGGACCAGCGAAAACGAATAATGTATCGCTCGTTTAACACGAGATCTGATAGAGACCGTGTTCGAACCTGGTATATGAACCTGCCACCTTACCCCGATATCGAGACTTTCGTATTATATAAATTGCTTCACGCGATTCTGGTCGTCGTTCCTCGAATCGATGCGGAAATCACCGCAAATTTCATCGTTCTGCTTGAGCTCTATGATACTTTGGTGTCCATTTTTTAGATGAAGACTTATTAAGTTTCTGAGTCTCTTAATTCTAATATTTTGCAACTTTTCAATTTTCAAAGTCTCAGTTTTCTGATTTTCCACTTTTTCGCTTTCCCAATTTTTCAATTTCCCAATTTGCAAATATTTAAAATCTTCAAATTTCCCAATACTCACATTCCCCAATTCTCAAAATTTACCAACTCCCAAATATAAAAAATTCCAAATTTACAAATTACCACATTCTCAATCCCCATATTCCACAATTTCACATTATTAAATCTCTATATTCCCAAATTTCTATATTCCCGCTTTCTGACATTTTCCAATTCCTACATTCTCCAATACCTACAATCCTCAATTCTTACATACCTCAATTTCCACATTCTCTAGTTCCCACATTCTCTAATTTTCACATTTTCCAATTTTCACATTTCCCAATTCCCACATCCTCCAATTCTCAAATACTTCTAACCTTCAAATTTCCCAACTCAGCCAATTCTTAAATTTTCAAACCAATCTTTCTTAACAAATTTGCTCCCTATCTCGAGGGAGTCGCAATTTCGTGAGATTATTAGTTTGCGGAGGCTCTCATTTCGCCGCAAAACACCGGAATGAATAATGAATGCATTATTCATCGGCCATCGATGTTCGATTTACGACCAAGGAAGTACACCGTAACATCGGTAAGAGCAACCATTAAACCAGGAAAACATATCGTTCCGCGAATGAAATGATAAATAAACATCGATTGGCCGTCGCGTGATCCATCAGTCGCTCCATTTAACGTTGTTGTTCCGCGTTTTCCTTGATCGATGCGTAACCATCGAAAGAAATCTTCGGCTATTCTCGCGAAACGTCCAGAGGAAGTCGTCCTGCGGCAGGCAGGCCCATAGATTTAATCGCGTCACGTTATTCGTTTCCCCGGAGGAGCCATCCAGGCGTATATCCAGGCACAGGACATAGATCGCACATACTTACGTCCGATCGCAGATATCCGTTCGTCCCTCAACGTTCGATGCACGACGACGAGGTCGAGAACGAATGTCCGGTGTCTTTCGAGTCCTCCGGCTCTTCGTCTTCCTTCGATACGCGTCGAACCGGCTACGACGTACCGGAGCATCGATTAATCACCGAAATCGGCTAATTGATGAACTGCAAGGATCAAGAACGCGGATCCTGCTCACGTCGCTGCTCCTTTTTTAGACAGGTCGGATTATGAAGTACGTGTGCTCCGGGTATCGTGTTCGACGATCTTTAGCGCCGTTGTCGAACCACCCGAGGCGACTGATCGAATGACTATGATACACCGTGTGTGAGATAAAATAGAATCAACCGGGATAGGAACCGTTACGCTGTGGGATCATCGGAGGAACCGGGGTGCACCGGATGATCTGAGACATTTATTCATACATCTTCGGTTTATGATACTGTTATATCTTCCGAGGTATACTCCTCGATACGGATTGATTTCGGAGGTGGGGCGGTCGATGTGGCACGTTTAGAGGAGGACGGGAAGAGTATGGGGAATTGGTTAGAGAACTCTATCGGGTAGTCGAATTAAATTTTATTTAAGTAAGAACTTAACTTAATTAGTTTCTAGTTTCTCGTATTTCCAATTCACTTTTTATATATTTATATATTATGATGTTGTATAGGTTTTATATTTTTTAGACTTAACTATTATATTTGTATTTTTACTAATATTCTATCTTTCTATTCTCGCATCTTCTCGTGACCCAATTTTCAAGTCCGAAAATTCTACCAATTTTCCTTAATGTCTAAAATTTTAGAATAAAAATTTTAAAACGAATAAAATAAATTTCGATACATCCAAGGAGTCACATTCAGGTTTCGTGCTTCTAGCGTTGGCGTTGGTCTAAATTGAATGCTATTTAGAGAAGAGTAGCTCGCGGTGCGAATATACATTAGTAGCTGAGCAGATCGAGATAGGGGGGTATTGAAATGCATTAAAACGTGCTCGGAGCGCAATAGCATCGATTCGATCGAGCCTAGGGTCGCGATTTACACGGTTCTCGATGCGATTCGATTTGGAAGCGTTTATCTCGCAGAAATATTGCCAGGTTGTACGACTGACTCGAAACGCGGCGCGGCTCGGTCAGCGACACTGAGACGCCCGGTTAATTTCGTACGACACGAAATAATTGTTGCGGAGTGATTGTACGGCTTTTAAGGCGCGTTGACACGAGGGGGTGGGGCTGGATTTATCGCGATTTTAAAGCGGATTACGCCACTCCGCTTAATTACCATGCACGTCGCGCACCGTTTAACGAAGCCGCGCGATTATAAGCCGGCCACGGTGTCGATTATCCTGATCCTTTTTAACCGACCGAGCACGAGCCCGCCGGTCCTTGGGAAACATTTAATTCAACTTTCTAATTCCATCGAATAGACCATTTTCCATTTTTCTTATCGACACTTTCGTTCTGCCGCTTGCCACGCTGCTCGAAAATTGATTACGCGCGACATCGATCTTTACTTTGCGCTTGAAATTTTAGGAAGAACTTTTTCATTGCTTATTAGTACGCTTTTGGAGTGACGGTACAATTCTTATGCATATCGTGCGTCTGTAGGAATAAAATAAATAAATTCCAAAAGCATCGAGAGCACACGAAAAATGATAACATGCACACTGAATTAAAAGACGAACTAAATCGTGTGCATTGTATAATAAAATATCATAACTTCACGGTTCTATATTGAAACAATCATACAATTATTTTTGTATAAACAATTAACTATTATACAATGTATAAACAATGAAGTATTGTACAATGAATAAACAATTAAGTATTATACAATGTATAGACAATGAAGAATTATGCAACGATAGACAATGAAGTATTATATAATGTATAAACAATGAAGTATTATACAATGTGTAGACAATGAAATATTATACAATGTATAAACAGTGAATAGTATACGCAACTAATACAGTGTCACGAAATAGTACGTATTAAATGAAACATGTTCGAATTAATCATGACCAAGTCGTACACGAAAGACATTGATTCGAGGGTACCGTGAATTTTTCTGTGCCCCGTGAGAATAATAATTTTATTTCACGTTCAGTCGTAAATACCTCGCGTAATATATAGCTCGTTCATGTTTGTATTTCAGTGATGAGTATACAGTTTGCAAGAAACATGTTACTTTTCGCAGGAAAATCACCGAGCTGAAATTTATCGGCCTTTATCAAAATGATGGGGCGATAAAGTGCGCGATTTATTGAGACGTTACACAAAGATCGATAAAAGTACCTGACAGATAGTGAACACTTCTTCCGGACAAGACACGCGTTTGCATTTCCACAATCGACTTATCGTCATAGAGCACAAATCAACAGTTAAGCCTAATCTATTAAGCAAGCAACGTTTCCACGTCGCAATAAACCTATCTTACCGAACGCAAATCTCGGGCTAATCCTAATGTACCGAGAGCGTAACGTCTCGACGTGTCCCATCCGATTTTACAATATCTCTAATTGAACCGAAGAGCTCGCACGAGTTTTGTGCCGTGGTTCGACTAGCGTTTCGGTAATTCGAGTTTTAATTACACGGCAAAACAGACAAGCAACGAAAACGGGGCGATAACAGGCTCTGTAAAGGTCTCGTTGGTGCACGCCTGCATTTTTCAACGTGGCGGCTTACACATTGGGTCAGCAAGAAGTGGCTTTTTAAGGAGCGTTTTATTTTTGTACTGGACACGACCACCGTTAATCCCGACCTTCTTACCTCGCCGATCATCCGTCCGATAAATTCCGCGAGTGTTGCACGCGCGAAACGAGTAACAGTCCCCTCTGACCACTGCACGGGTCTGTCGAGCATTTATTATCGCCGATTGTAACAATATAACGCCGACAACAGGATTACGCACGATCGAAAGTCTGCCGGGATAAATATAGAAGCTGCAAGCTTTTCTGCGTGCCGGGCACATCCCACTATTCTCGTTTCGTCGGCTTTTCACACTTTTGGAAATTCATTCAATTTTTACATTCTGAAATTTCCAGACACTCATACTTTATAATTCTAGGATCGTCAAATTTTCGAAGAAGTGCAAATCTTTCTAGGCTTCTAAATATCCGGAGTTCCTAAATTTCTAGATTTTCAAATTTTCGGACATTCATATTTTATAATTCTAGAATTGTCGAACTTTCGAAGACGTGCAAGTTTTTCCACGTCTATAAATATCCAAAGTTCCTAAATTTTTAAATTCTGGAACATCCAAATAGTCAGTTTAAATTTCCGAACTTATAACTTCTTAGACTTCCAAACTTCCACATTGTCAAATAACCAAACCCTCATATATCTCGATTCTAAAATTGTCCAAATCCTTGACACTGCAATTTCTTTCTCAACTTTTCTTAAAGTACTTATATTTGGAAATTAAATTTCCAAATTCCCATATACACAATTTTAAAAATGGTCAAATCTCTAGATTCCTAATACCGCAATAATGGTAATACCACAACATCGTTGCCCGCTAATATCACGAGAGTGTGACACAGTATTAAAACAAGACGTCGTCGCGCCTCTCTGCATCGAGTCTCCCAATTAACATAATCAATTACGATGTTCCCTTCTTGTACGTGCGTCGAAGGTCCGGCAAAAGCAGCGAGTATATTAATCCTTCCCACGGATGAGGCAACGCTTTCTCCTTCGTACGAAATCGTTTTCCGATCGTGCGGTTCGATCGAGACAATCGAATTCGCGGTGTATCGTACGGCGAGCGTCTCGAACGCATTGTTCGATAATACAGTGCCATTTAAATCGCGTGTGGTGGTACCGATTTCATGAGGGACACATTCCCAGACGGTCGGTGGTCTTGGCGCCCGCCTATCACGGGCCAGCAAACCGTGGCGAATAACTTATCGGGCGCGAAACCGCGTCGCCGACAGTCAGGACACTCGCACCGCGTATCGAGATTCGAGATTCGAGCGATCGTTGCGGAACGAGGGGGATCAGGGGCACCCTTAGTCACCCGAACGCCGAACGATAGCGTTTCCGTCTTCTATCTTGCCACTTCCATTCTACCCGAACTGCAGTTGTTGGCAGCTCCTTCTCCCCAAGAGATTTGCGATACGAGCCGCGAAGCTGATACCGGGATTCGTACGCACCGTACAGCGTACAAGGTGTGTCTCCAAAAGGTTCCACGACCGTTTTCAACATGTTGGATCGATACTGCCGCTGCTTTATTAACCCCGTTGGTAGGGTCAAGACACACTCGGGTGCAACGTGGACTTCGATTAGTTAACACATGATTTTTCCTCGACTGTATGCCGTGGACAAGTACACGCGTGCTGGACTCGCGATTTGTCTCGCAGATATACTAGCTTTAATCGGTAAGGTTCAGAATTAAAAGGTATGTAGGTCTAGGGTACATTCTCTTCGTAAACTGGATCATCAACTTTCTGGATCATCTTTAGAGTTTCACTGCAAGCTAATGGCTATTTTCACTGGAAGCTACCCTCTTCTTGGATCAGTTCGACCATTTTCCTAAATTATCCCTACATATACCATACTTGTAGGAATCCATATTCATACAAGTACTGTATGATAAAGTATGTATGTATATTTATACAATGGTGTAGTTCAATATTTTCAGCTCTCTTCAACTTCTCCTTAGTTCATGAAGACATATGATTCGTAACACATACTAAAAATAAAATAATACATTAACGATAAAGTACAGAATACACTCTTTTAATTGATACAAAAACTGTTTATCATCCATAACAAATGCATTAAATTATCACGATTATAATTACGATCCTTGAGACCATATATCAACTCGTGTTACTAAAACGGTTAGTCATACGAATTCCATTGAAATTACTTTACATTTAAGGGTCTATAAACGACAAATCACGATCAAAACCAGACAAGAAATTCCAAACGCACCACAAATGCCAGCGTAAACGATCTGTACGAGAAACGACGGTAAAGTAGGAGGTTAAATTAATTCTCGATGACGATCTCGAGAAGAACGAGGGGAAAAAATGCGCCGTCGACGACAGGGCATCAACGGTCTGATCAGAAACAGAATGTTGTGCTTCCTCCATCTCGTAGGGACGCACTTGAAGCCGGTTCTCGCTCACAATGGACGCGTTACGACACGCGCGCGATTATACACGCGGCCGTCGCGCGGATACGTTTAACTGCCACGTTAATTTATTCCCGTAGCTGCCTATCGAGGGCGGCCACGCGAGTCCGCCGGGATCGGCGAAAAATTCGCGCCGATCGGACGACACAATGGACCATTGAGAACGAGTCGCGCGTCGCAACGCCGAGCGGAGCGGAGCCGCGCCGAGCCGGGCGCCGATAGCGTTTGTGCAGGCGTTCGAGTCGCCTGGAGAACCGCTCCTGCTCGATCTCGCCGTGTTTCTTTTTTTTCCTTTGCCAACGATACGCTACAATAAGGTATTAACTGAATAGCCTTGGGCCAATCTGGCAACTTCGAATTTATTTAAACAATTCCGTGAGGGCGAGAGAGAGAGAGAGAGAGAGAAGGAGAGTGGGACGATCGGTATCGATGCTGTTTCTCCTCGATTTTTATTGACCTCGATCAACTTCGTTCGCGGGATCGGATTTTTGGAAGGAGGTCAAAGGATATTCGCGCATGAACATCGCGCCCCTCGCTCGCTAATAAAGTACCGTGTTTATACGTCGAACATACACTATAATCGACGATACAAGAGAGCCGCGGACACGCAGTAGGCGATGCCTACAAGTGTAATCCATTAGGATGCGCCCACTTTGTTTCCTGTCGTATTGCGAACGGTGTTTGCGGCTAACACCGTGGTGTTTCATCGTACAATTATTTAAAAAGGATAAACATTTTTCGTGACAATTGCAGTGGCGTAATCGTGATCTTTGCTCCGGGATCGGCCTATGCCTCTCTATATCGACCCTGTACGTTGCACTCATGTAAATCTGTATTTGACCATTCGAGATTATGGAAATTGCACAATTTAAAACTGTTTAAACGAAATTTGGAATTATAAGTTACACAAATGGACAGTTCCATCTTACCCGAAAATTGTGGCGTTCCTACTAAATTAACCTTTTGTCAATTTATTTTTTCGAATAAAAAAGTTAAAATGTTATGCATATGTTATTTTTAATACTTCATTATGTATATATAATGAAATACATAAATGTATAGATTGTAATTCGATGTATATAATGACGTATATAAATGTATATAATAATGTACATCATTGTATACAATGTATAAAATGTATAGATTATAATTCAATATGAATTTCGCATATAAGCGTATTCAAAATTTTAGTAAGATTTATTGCGTTTCAACCGTGAGCGCGTCACGAGTGGGACTCGTCAAAGTATGGCAGAGGGTTATGGTTCTTATGGGATGATTATCAATCGGGTCGTCGATGTTTCGGATGTTCGTGTCGGCAATCCAGTTTCATTTTGTCGGTTTCGTAAGCGAAAAGCATTTACGAAGTTCGGTAGGGGTATTTACATTTGCAGGCACTTCGCTTCGCTCGATTGCAACCGAGTTTGTTTAAGAACGAAACGGAGAGGCTATTGTAAAGTATGGAGAACGTTCGGTTCGCGAGTGGGCAACAATGTACGGTGTATCCGTGTACGCGTAACTATGCACCGCGTCTGTATGCACTCGCGAGTGCATAGGCGTGAGCAGGTCGTAGACGGCGGAGTCGTGTGTCAACGTGCATTGCGTTTCGCAAGTTTCTACTAGACTGTGTCTAGCACAGGATCCCTCGTAATCGAATACCCGCAGTCGTTAGTCATCGGAACAGAACGTTCCATTCATTAAACTCCACGTAACAACGAACAGGCGAACACGGTTATATGGGGCAACGCGTGTATTTCGCTAACTCGAGACGTCAGAAATTCTGATCAATTATGAAAGCGAAATACGAAGAAAATCCTGAATGCGACTATCTGGCTGTACGAAGAATTATCTGTAGCAGATACACACTAGATACGGACACCGGTACGTTTACAAATTGAACCAGCATCGAATTACAAATGACTTCAAATGTATAACACTCGGTTGTAAGGCAGTGGTGCACTTAAGTGTAACGTAGGTTTTCGAAAAGAAGGGGTCGAGGAAGGAGTTGCGTTTGGTACAAATTCGGAAGAACCTATTTAGACCGAAGAAAACGTGAACTCATGGAAAATGTAGTTAACTTAAACGTAAACGTAGACGTAGACCTAGATATAGAGAAATCTATGTAGACGTAGACCTAGTTGCAGAGGAATCTATGTAAACGTAGACGTATGATCACGTAGATCTAGGGAAATCTGAATAAAAGTAAAAGCAGAAATATAAAAAGATAAACTCCTTCGAAAGGAATTGTGCAAATGTAAAGACCACAGTTTAATATTCTCTTTCGGCAGACACTTAATATGCGGTGGTATTGTTTGATTCACGCTCATTGCAAGTAAATTCGACAAGAGACACGTCGGGAGATAACAATTTCAATTTTTCAAATATCCTTGTTCTACAGCAGGAGTAAAGATCAATCGTACATCATCTCGAACGCGTGTAAAGCATATCCAAACGAGAGTCTCGAATCCACCAATGCGGGTATCAATTAACAAGGATCTCTTTTCGCTTACAATCATTTTTTCTCCGTCCGGGCTGTAGCAGCCTCATTAAAACCTCCCTACCTTTCTGGTGCGAGGTGCACATAAATCCTCGGCCCTCTCTTTTCTCTCGTTTCCTTCTCCAGTTGCCGCGGGCGTGCGTTCAACAGCCGCCTGTATGTATAACCGACTCTATTCCGCAAGGACATCGCTCGCGGGGTGGCTCGCGACTTATTTAAATAACATCTCCGTTATGGTAATCGACCATGGTAATAATGGTAATAACCGGGCTGTAACAGCTACGAAAATGGGCCACTGTGGCTGCCCGTCGACCACGATACCTATCCTCTTTATTGTGGACCGCCTCTTTTACCGGTACCGCGAGACGAGCCTGTAATACGTGCCTCGAACCGCTCGTACGCGCTTACGCGGTACACGCATCGTACACGTTCGTCGGACCACTATTCATCGGGTACGGACGTTGGCCACCTTGTAAAGGCTCTCGGGATCTTGTTACGAACGTTTGTCAAGGGAATCGCCCAGGGAAACGTGCCTAATTGTCGCTCCGATTCTCGCGCGATCATCGAAACTGTACTATCGAAGCGGAAACAATTTGGTCCGAGGAGAACGGTTGCCGCTAGCGCTAAAAATTATTGTTTCGGATGATCAATTGGAGATTTTCAATTTAATTTAAGATTTTCAGTCGCATTAGAGATTTTCTATCTCAATGGTGGTTTTCAATCTTAACGAAGATTTTCAATCTCATCGCAGATTTTCAATTTCGTTGGTGATTTTCAATTTCATTGGAGGTTTTCAACATCGACTCCGTTTAGCTCGTAAATGCGGTAAATCGAGCAAGTTCTATGCAAAATTTCGGTGATCTCGCAGTCGAAACACGACACTTCCGGAAACTGAGACGCCTGTCGACGTCGTCGTTCACGAAGCTGGTTCACGGTGTGGGCGTACCGAAAGTTCAGTGCGTCCATATTGCGACTAACGCAGGGTCGCTTTAAATATACGTTGCCGTATAAACCGTAAACCTGCTCCGTAAGCCAAATCCGCCGAAACAAAGCAGAACCTGCTGTTTCTTTTTTCCGGAAACTCGCTGCAACCCGTGTCGCGATACGACGAAAGTGAAACGCGGTCCATTCTTCGCGAATATCGATTTGCAGATTTGGAAAATGCAAGATTTGAGTATACGCACACGAACAATTTCATTGATATTGTGTGAAACAATCGGTAAATCATCCGCTAGCATTGATGACACGGTTCTGTATAGCAATTGAATAACAGTGCCAATCTTATTTTGTTAATGAAACTATGAATGACAAACAGTACATGAATGGCAACATAAATGCACGATGGGGCACCATGTCACACAACCAAATGTATTAAAACGTTGCTTTCGTAAAAAAATATCCCTTTGCTCCTATAGTCAGGCAATATTTATAAGCTCACATAAAATTATTCCCCGGTTAACAGGTTAAATAGTTTGACGGTTGTAGCCCGTGATCATAACGAGGATAGTTATGAATATAAAATACATATAACATTTTAAGTTTCTCTGCTCGTATTAACCCTTTGCACTCGAAAGAAGACTCACACTCACCACTATATTTAATGCAGAAATTTGGAACAGGTACTTTTTAACTAAATCTATCATGTTATGCGCATGATGTATAAAGATCATGCAGCAGCTATCGGTAGCAATTAATAATAGACACAATAACTTCGAAAGGATTCATCAAACCTTTCGACCGAATAGTTTTACATTTGCTATCTGCTATCGGTAAAAATATGTTCGAGTGCAAAGGGTTAATATATCCAGAAATGGCGACACGGCGCTGTTAATACACGTACAAGAGCGATTATCACGTGGTCCGTCCCGTTACCTCTTTAAAGGTCAATCTTCTGCCGGTATCTCTTATTCCGTCCGGGACGGATAATTCGAAGTTTCCAAAAACGGAAGACGATTCAGCCAGAATCGGCAAACGGCGGTGAGTTCCCAGCGACGTCAGCCAGCTTATACAGCTTTATCGAGGGAAACGAGACGGTGAATGTGTGTGCGTGGCTTCCCGGTTCGCGCGAGCGCAAAAGCCGGCGGCGATTGGCCGACAGTCAACGTCGTCCAAATTTGGTGGATTTCTAGCGCGGAACGATCGCGTTGTCGGCCGCCTCCGTCCGCTGATTTATCGGTAATTTACCGCGTGCACAGCGTCGGCCGAACATAAATCCTGTATCAACGGTTTACATCGAGCGGCGCGGCGCGCGACGCGTGTCGCAACGGAGTTCTCCGGTGGCGCGAGTGTCGGGAAACGCTGAAGCAGGTTCTAGGTCGCCACCACGATCCGATCTATCGATCTCCCGCAATAATATCGGGGATTTCTCGCTCTCGCCGCGAGTCAGCGTCAATCCCTTGATGCACGATTCAGCCTGAGTCCATCTTTCAAAAAAATCGAGTTAGCTACCTTAAAAATTTGACTGCTGTGTCACCCAGGTATGGATTATATGGTCATATGGGTCACCCATACCTGGGTGAGATGGCAGTCAAAGTATTAAGGTAGCTCAAATTTCTATACTGATTTAACAACATCAACCACTCGACGCTCGATCGAGCCTGAGTCCATTTTCCAAAAATATCGTGTTAACTACCTAAAAAGTTACATTCTTATGTGATTCTTTCATTCTGAAGCAACTTATCACTAATATGTGTCAAGATTTTATTACACGAAAATGTTCTGATTAATGAAGTGATCACCTTTAGAGTTTCACTAATAGCTCGTACTCGTCAAAGTACAGCAAAGGGTTAAATGGACGTCCGGGGTAGGTGGTGTTTTATCAACGTCGATAAGAGAGGTAGCCGAGCGGGCTAATTGGCGGTTTAGCCGGATCAAACGACGAAACGAAACGGGAAGGACATGATCTCACGACCTAAACGGGACCACAAAGAACGGTCCAACCGTTGGACGCTGGTAATGAGATTTTCTAACCGTGGAAACGGTGCTCTAACTGCCACGAGAGGAAAAGGGCGTGTGCACGAGCCTTTATTAAAGTCCGCACGGTCACGAGGCGACCGGACGCCCTCTCTTATTAGATCGCATCGACTTTCGACCCGATGGTTCGCCGGTGGTGAGCTCATTAATTCAAATAAAATCGCTTTATGCATCGCCGCGATCTCTCGAAACTACGGGAAAAGAAAGCAACTGCACTGACGTTTCAGCCTGACCAAGACGAATGGAATATCTCGCGTGGTCCCTCCTTATCTCCGATGCATTCTTCTCGAACCGTGCTCTTCGAGCTTGCCTTCCACTTTGAACCTCATCTTGGCGCGATACATCGTCCTTTGAACCTTCGAACGGCTTCGGCGAACGCATGGTCGCGACATTTCGTTTACCGGGCGTGCAATTAAAGCGTGGGTCGGGGTTTGCCCATTATCAGGTTTTATTCGACGCGGAATGGGGCGTTCGTTCGTCATGATTTATTTGATAGGAGGAGATAGAGCATAGTCTCGAAGATTTATGTGGAAACGGGTCGCGTCGCGTACGTAATTGGCAATGTTATATAAAACTCTGTGCTCTTTGTTGGTGGTCCGGGCTTCTTGTTAAAAATTCGGCGTGTGGGTTATTGTTTGAGGATAATTAATGATGACGGATATAGAGATATAGGGATCTAGGAGCCTAGGGCGATATGGGACTCCATATAGGGATCAAGGTCTAATAAGAGACACGATCATGTAGGAGTAAGTGTAAGAATCTGAGGACATAGGGCTTTTGGGACGTAGGAATCTAGAAACGTAAGGATCTGTGCACGTAACAATTTGCCGGTGTAAGTATATGGGGATGTAGAGATACAGAAGAGTAGGAATCTAGGGATGCAAAAACTTGCAGACATAGGGATTTTGAAGTTTTGAAATATGGAGACGTAGAAATATGAGAATGTAGGAATTTGGGGACGTGGAGATATGAGAATGTAGAGATTTGGAAACGTAGGGATCAGGGGACGTAAGGATTTGTAAAAGTGAAAGTAGGGAGATGACAGACATTTCAAGACATTTCAAGACACAGAGAAGACATAGAGATTTGGAGACATCGGCATCCGAAAATGTAAACATTTAGAAACGTAGACACCTGTGGCCATCGTGTGATGGACCACAAGAATCTGAGGACGCAGGGACGTGGATATGTAAGAATTTTGGGACGTAGAAATTCGAGAACGTAGATTTCTCTCGTCGTAACACATCGGACGCAAGAGTCTGGTGACATAGAGACTTACATACGTAGAGATTTTGAGAAGTAGAAATCTGAGAACACGGGGATCTGGGGATATAGGGATTCGAGGATACAGGAATATGGGGAGCTAGATATTTAATAACGTAGGCATGGACGGGACTAGGTTCACTGCACGCAACACGTAGACGGTACATAAATTATATTAACGACCGTCCGATCCGCGGCCGCTTCTGCTAACGAACGCGAGCGTAATCGAGCCCAAACGACTCGACTAGTCGGCAATAAAACGAAATCTTTCGGCTGGCCGAGCGTAAAGTCGGCTCGCAATCTGGCATCTCGTGTGCGGGGGCGTTTGCGACGCAACCGCGAGCGCGTACGCGCGATACGCATCTTGGCCAGCGTTGCGAGACGCGCGAACCCGCTCGAAGCAGCTTCACTTTCAACGAAAACGCACAGAGATCTACTATTCGATAGACGTAGAAGGGAGAATCGAGGTGACTCGTAGCTAACTACCGTGTCTCGTTGAAAGGGAAAGAAAATTGGGGGATGAAGTTCGAGGAACTTTCGGAAAACATATTCGATCGAGCAAGAAAACAAACCGATGTATGAAATAATTAATAAACCTGCTCGAAACCGCTTCAGTTTTAACGAACACGCTCGGGGATCTATTAGGGGGTCTCGTAAATTCCTTCCTTGTTTTATAGAAATGTATACACAATATTTATTGTTTAAGATTTGTTGCATTAAATATAAAGTGTTCTACTCTATCGCCCTCTTTGATGCCTCAAGAAACATTATTTACTCTTTGATTACTTGAAAAATATTTCTGGAAGTGCGTTATTATGTTACATCAAAAAGAGAAGAAACTTATGGGACAACCTAATATTATTCGATTGACGTACAATGTTGGATCGAGGTGATTCGTGGCTAACTATAGCATCTCGTTGAAAGGGAAAGAAAGTTGGGGATGAAAACATGGTGGACCGAGCAAGGAGACGAACCGATGTACAAAATAAATCAAAATGATGTTTCGCCGTGTTTAATGACTCGTAAATGTCCTCTCCGGATTACAGCGAACTTTCGAATATTGATGGATGGTGTTATTAACGCTCTATCCACATACGAGGCAGAAAATCGATCAAAGGCATCGTTAAAAGATACTTAATGCAGAAGTTTTAATTAGGTTTATCTGTTCGATTTGCAAAAAAAAGTTCTTACATCAGGACTTTGGCATTAATCTGCGTTGCTCCCACTCCGTCATCGTAATTGAGACATCAAGACCAATTTTGAAAGTGACTGGTGATCCTCGTTAAAAAAAATGAATCATACCTTTCGAAAAGACCGATACCGTACACAAAAGACAGTGTACAGAAAGAAGAAATCACGGTGGATCGTAAGCGACCCAGTTTTCGACGATACGCGACAAATACGTCCACCTTCGAATCGATTCTTTATTCATTAACGCATTGTTGGGCGACAATTCACGTAACGAGGGTTTAATTCAGTCGCATTTTCGTGGAAAGGGAGCCACGCAATCGTTCGAATTAACTATTGTGCACGATCATTGGTGAAGAAAAATACTTGACCGATTCTATTTTTCCCCCCTCCCTTTCTCTCTCTCTCTCTGCTCATCAGCGGACGTCATCGTACGCCTCTCGATTACTCGATTACAATATATGAGCTCCATAGATCAACCGGTCGAATCGACGGGATCACCGGGCGCTACACGGACCGTAATTGGATCGATCGGACGATTGAGCAATGACGAATGATCCATCGATCCTGAGGTGTCCGTAATGGGGTCTCCCGGAGTTATTAAGAGTCCATAAGTCCATCCGCGCTTCTTATAGATCCATTAATTTCGTTTATCGTCTCCGTTATTCGTGTTCGGCGCCGCTTACGATGGGTTAACTGATCGTGTTTTGTTAGATTATGAGGATTTAACGCACGTCTGAATGGCTGCGATAATTGGTAGTGAAATTTGGGATCTGTCGTTCGGGGATGTTGGGCTATTGAAATTCAGCCATTTTGGAATTCGGGAATTTAGATATTTAGGAATTTGGAGATCTAGGGAGTTAGGAATTTGGGCATTTGGGGACCAGGGGATTTGAGAATTTGGGGATTGGAGAATTTGGGAAATTGGGGATTTGGGGATTGTGGAAATTGGGGATTTGAGAATTTTGGGATTTGGGTCCTTGGAGAATTGGGAATCTGGGGAATTAGGAATTTGGGGATTTAGGAACTTGGGGATGTGGGAACTTGGCGATTTTGGAAATTAGGTATTTGAGAGTTTAGGAAATTGGGAATTTGGGGATTTGAAAAGTAGGGATATTTGGGAACTTGGGAATTTAGGAACTTCTAGATTCCGGAATTTGTAGATTTGTAGATTTGGGGATTTGAAGATTTTGGGATTTGGAAGTCTAAAAATTTAGGAATACGTAGATTAGGAGATTGGGAATTCGTAGATTCAGAAATTCAGAAATATCAACTGATTCGAGAGTACTGACTCCAGAATATGAAAATGTGAGTGATTTAGAAATTCCACATGTGGCAATTTAGAGACATCAGGTATCTATAAATTTTGTTATTAGTACATCCAGCAACTGTCTCGCTCCGAATCATTCCTCGTTGCGAAGCACAACGAACGACTAAACAATACTATTGTTTGATTCCTGTTCGTCAGTTACCTACATATGAAAACTCCAGCCTGGAAACTATTACGTAACTGGTTGGATGCGTGATCGTGTACACGGGTCGTCGATCCAGCGGGGATCTCGAAAATCGCTACCTTCCGCGTTGAATCCACACAGATAGAGGTGACTCGAGGAACACGCCGGCATGGCGGACACGTCGGGCAATGTGTCGTACGTGGGGGAGTCAATGGCGGTCAATGGCACGAGCGAGCTCGATCAGGTCCACCAGGAGCAACATCTCACCGGCTGGCATAGCAGGCGGCACCTGGACCGGACTTAACCCGACTCGGCGAATGCTGAGCACCGTTAACCCGGCTTCACACCGAAAACCGTCGTCGATGATCGTTTGAATAACTGGCTCGAACTTGCCGCTCCGGCCATAAACTTAACTGGCCAAAAATAGCTAGTCAGATTGCATTATAACGGCAGTGAGGCTGCGCCCGATTGTTAACCAGTTTCACGAAGTTAATGGTTCATATCGTACGATGCCTGACCCGAGATATTCTCTACGAGATACTGTTCGGTGAAACGAACTGATGGATGATCGTTCGATTTCGCTATTTGTTGTCACATAATAAATAATCATCGTATAAAGAAAAATAAGAGCAAAGGCCGTGAATTTAGATCCTTATGTTACAACCTCACGTTGTTACTACGTTACTATCAAATATTTGCAAAAATATTGAAAATACTTTAGGTTCATCAGATAATTGCACCAATGCGATCCTACTTGTCTTTCTATAGAAAGATCAACATTTTCTTCTCCCATCGTTCCAATTTTTGTAAACGTCAGACAGTAATCAAGACATCATAGTAGTTCACCAACGACTAACAAACGATCTCTAATTTTCAAGTTGATCGAACAAAGGGTATCCCTTGGCAACAATTAATTCTTTGCCCGAGACACCTCCTCGATATTCAATCAGAGATCTCTCAATTACACGAGGCACCTCTACATCTCTCGTAGCGGAATCGAGAGTATTTTTGTCCGCGTTCTTGTCCGTTCGTGATTAATCGATCGTCAAGTTCGAGGCCGGGTGGACACCGGCGACGATGTTAACAAATCCTCGGGCCGCGAGAATGATCATTAGTCCGGTGTGAAGGCCGCCTAAGGCGACATTGAACGGGCCCAGAAGCATCGCCGCTTCATGCTTCCGAGAACATTACCGGCCGTGATAATCGGCGCATTCATCTCCGCTCTCGGCAGCTTCTGGCCCCGGTGTTTTCGTCGATGTTCATCTCCTTCTGTCCCTCCTTTTTTTCGTACCATTGCTCGGGCTATTTTCATGCGTAAAAATCAGCTTTCTTTCGGTCCATACGAAATCGGACTATCGTTGTACACTCCCTGGCGATCGAATTAGGGCCGCGTACGAAAATTTTACTTTTATGCTCGTTACCGTATGTTATATACAGGAAATTATCTTGGGTTATTCACATTATGGGGTTATTATAATAAATATGTTGATGATGATGGATATATAACAATTGATTTGTTACTATAGCGATAATAATCAAATAGCGTGTCAAATCAATCAAATCAACATTTGAAATCAAATCAACATCTGTTTGTACATACATGAGCAATTTCATCAAGATTTTGTGGTGGACTCGGTGAAACATCCACAAGCAGCGACGATATGACTGTGGATAATAATTGAAGGACCAGGCATACTTTATTAGGGTGTCCCATAAGTTTCTTCCTCTTTTGATCTCAAATAAAAACGCACATCGAGGAGTATCTTGTAAGTCCAAATAATTTTGCTGAACAATTCATATTTAATGCAACGAATCAACCTTAAAAAATTAATATCTACTCATTTCGTATCAAAGATGTTATTAGGCATCCTAATATAAAGCATCGATCAGGCAACGTATACGAAGTGTAACGGAAAGGATAGAAGCTGTCATCAAAGCAAAGGATGAAAATAGAAGATGTGTATTAGTGCGAATGTATATTATATATATATAGTAGTAGTGTATTTTGTTAGCAATTAAATGTTTAAAATTTGTAGTGGACCTAAATAGATGGCCAGGGACCAGAGGAAGTCCATCCATCCGTAACGATCCATACCGACCGACCGTAATCCACCAAACGGAAGTTAACGGTAACACAACGGAAGTTATACTGTGGTCGATAATAACCCGAAGCTTGTCGTCGCTTTGTCAAAACACTGTACTCGACTCTTCCTTGGTCGAATCGACCCCGGCAATCGTTGAACTCTGCTCGATCATAATCTCCGTCTACGATCGTTATTCTGTCGAAACTAGACCGCTAGCTTCGTACTCGAAAGTCGTAACGGGCTCGATCGGAAGCTCGCTAGATAGAGAACGATCGAGTACCCGCGAACAAGTGTCCCAATCGATTTTCACCCGGTCCCGGAATGCCGAGTACACAGCAATGATCAAACGATCCCCGTAGCGACTATCGTCCGGCCGACAGTGAATTCCGTGTCGCGTTTCTCTTATCTGCTAACATAATCGACCGTCCGTTGTAAGTAGCCCGCGTTGAAATTCCCGTTTCTATTTCTGGGCCACCGAATCTCGCCGAAGGGATGCCGCTACGTCGAAAGTTAAAGAGAAGGGCAGGGCCCATTTGGTGGCGCGGATTACAGATCTTATCGTTGGTTACAGGGCACCGGTACGCCCTACGCGGCCAAAGAACAGTCCGATTTCCAGCTGGGCAACGATCCCGTCCACCTGGGTCAATTATTTTCCCGTCCAACGACGATGGAACGGTATTAATGGAGGCTACCGAGGTGCCGGGGCCCTCGCGCGTGCTGCCGCTTTCGCCTTCGAATTATTCTAATGTCACGATCCTGCTGACGCCGCCTCTTCGAATCGTTGCGAGCGATTTATAGACGCCACTAATGCGTCCGCGTCTGCACTGGCCATTGTCGGATACGGTGGCGTGTCTGTGCGTTAACCTGGGTGCTCGCTGCGTACCGTCTTCTGCGATTCTTCGGTCCAAAGACGGAAGAAATTAATCAGGAACGTCGCGGAGTTTCGTCCGGGAATTATTAGGTCTAACGGAAAGATCCCAGTGAAAATGATTAATTTGAGCATACCTTAACGTTAGGTTTACGGAACCCTTCAAAATGACGGATCTTAGATTACTTAATTTTCATTATGAAAATGTTTAAAAAGCTTACGTTAAAATGCATGTGAACTTTCATCAAGATCAAGAATCTTTCTATAAACTGGATCATGTATTACTCACTGTTTACTAATTTTTATGTTCAATTTAGACGTAAGTGGTCATCAAACGCCCGTAAATCTAGTGTTAAGAACTGCATTTCTCCGAGAGATATTCAATATATAAAATATCGAGTCCTATAAATTGTATGCACGAATTGATGTTTTAATTGATCACGCATGTCCAGTGTAGGATACTTTACTCGACATTATTCGACTTGTACGTTTGACTTAATGTAATTATTAATTGTCTAACTCGAAGTATTAGGTCTACCTCAAATTTCTGTTCGATAATTTGGTTTCAACTTTGAACGTATTATACGCAAGCTACTTTAAGCCACATATGGTTGTATTTCTTTATGACTGTATTTATACACGTGTACACTTTCAAATTAACTATAGCCAAGATGTTTTTGATGTCGTTGATTAACTACAGTCAAAATGTCAATCGTTATCTACAGGATGGTATCTCGTACCATTATTTCCATTCGCGTTAATATTATTTACCGATCAAAACTCATTAATTCTCATCATTATGATTATGATTTTCATTATCAAATTGACATGTACCTGTACTTGACTTGTACTTGTGAACAATTACAAGTAATTTACACGATGTTCACGTGCTATTTAAACCTATTTTGTCGTTTCGAAGTCATGAGAAATTTTACGAAATTGTTGAGTCTGCAAAGTTTATTCGGAACACCCGATGTATTTGAGAGGCAACAGCAACCGGTAGCCATAACGTCTGGGGTAGTTAGAGCGGGTAATCTGCTCCCGACTGCAAGAAATATTAATACAAAAGTTTACGATCCTCTCGGAGATGCGTGGCCAAAAAACGCACGGAACAATGGGCACGTCGCATAACGCACGAAATGCAACAGAGTGTTTCCGTCCGTTGCTTTCGTGTTCGGACGAACGGGTCGGTCTCTGTTCCACACGGTTGAAATAGGTCGCTCGTAAAAGTCCCGCTATAAATTCACCCCAATGTCTCCACGATGTCTCCGATGGAGCTCTTGCGAAGGGGAGAGAGGCCGTAAAAAAGAAGTGCCGCGATTCCACGCGTTTTCGCTCGCCTTTTTCTCACCTGTGCCAACCGTCTTGTCTTACAGAAACGATTTTTCATTATTGCTCCCGTCGTACGGGCATAAAAACTACTTTTGGCCATAGTGCCGTTAAACGTTCGCGTGAGAAAATGCTGTTCACGATTGCAAACGACGCAGCAATTAAACAGTGATCACTGGACGATTGTATAGTAACAGTGGTATAGTAGATTTAACACTCCACAGATTTGGAAGATTACTTTAACATTTTTCCAAAGTCTCATGTTTCCTGACCCACTTTTCGTAACACGAAATATCAAAGTCGCAAAGTTTCAAGGTTCAAATTTTAAGATTACAATGTTCTAAAGTTCGAAGGCTCCAATTTTAAGATTTCGATGTCCTCAAAGTTTCAAGGTTCAAATTTTAAGATTGCAATATCCTCAAAGTTCCAAAACGCAAATTTTAAGATTTCCATGTCCTCAAAGTTCCAAGGCTCCAATTTTAAGATTTTAATGTCCCCAAAGTTTCAAGACCAAAATTTTACGATTTCACTGTCCTCGACGTTCCAAAACTTTAATTTTAAGATTGCAATATCCTCAAAGTTCCAAGATTCAAATTTTAAGATTTCACTATCCTCAAAGTTCCAAGGCTCTAATATTAAAATTTCAATGACCTCAAAGTTCCAAGGGCCAGATTTAAAAATTTCGATGTCGTCAAACTTTCGACCAGTTAATTCCTGCACATTCGATCTCTACATCGGAACTTTGTTGACTCTCGACCGTAGAACATTCATTTGGCATTCGATACGTCGATATACCTGGTTCCAGGAACGTTGTTCTCAACGTATCCCGTGCCTAGAGGGTAGCAGCTGACAGGGAATGGCACGCTTCCCGGAGCAGCCGAGCTTTTCAGGGGTTGGAGGGGAGGTCTTTATGTGTCAAAGCTATTGTACCGCGATCCTATGGGGTAGGATAAACGTAACACGACATGTGATTCCTGCACCTGAACCGGGATTCGCTCGCGACAATGCAAGGGCGTAGGAATTAAAAATTTCTACTAATATACACGACGATAAAATCATTGCACAATTTCTACGAAATCCCACTAATCATACGAATCACATTTACGGTGTCATCATTAACACGTTAACTGCCACACGAAAGAGATCGAAAATTGTGTCAGATAGTATCATCTTTTTTACCAAATTTTATTAAATATTTTCACAATACCTTCTTATTTATTTTCCGTACTTTTACGTAACTGATGAGACTATTTTCAGATAGAAAAGTGAACAAATTTTCAATAAAATAGCTGTAGCATCTGTGTAAAAATTCGAGTGTCACCCATATATGGCTTAAATGGCCATCAAAGTGTTAAAGAGTAGTGTTTGAACAACGGTTTCCACGATCCGATTTTTAAAACGGCATTCGAGCGACTAAATACTATATCTTCCGGCAGGCGAGATCGCGAGGAAATGATCCGGGACGGTGTCAGCCAGGTCGCCGGATGAATGACAAATTCGCCAAGGTGCACGGGCGAGGAGAAAAATCAAAAGTCTTCTTGCGCAGGTGTCCAGGAGCTGAAAGGTACGTACACGGAGGACGGCAGGTACCTTTCGGCTCGGCTGGCTTCATTGTGCTCGAGGCTCACAAAGTGCCTGCACGAGAAGAGATCCTGAATGGATCGAGTTAAGGCTCACGAGGTTACGTCTTTCACGAGGCCAAACCGTGTACCAGCCGAGCTACCCCGAAGACACGCGGGATCTACGTGTGCTCGGTGTGTACCAGCCGCTTTTAAACTTTAAAAGGAACGAGGGGAACCCAAGATTTTCGTCGCATGGACGACGACGTCCGTTTTCTAACGACGTATCCCTGCACTGTGACGCTTCTTCGCTTTCTTCAACGTACGGTTTCGACCTTTTTTTTTTCTTACCGTGTGCTCCGTTGTTTCAGTTACACCGTTACGGAGGCCTCGAATTTGTACACCCTTCGGGGTACAATTTTTTCGGCAAGTGCGTCACATGTAACGAAGTACGAACGCGTCGTTCACTGGTCACGAGTTAACTCGTGTTCGCGACTGTTTATGCTCCTCTCGTGGCTGTTCATAAGATCGTGGCGGTAATTTGGATATTTGGAGATGTAGGAACTGACAGGTTTGAGAACTCGGATATTTGATTTTTGTATTTGAGCACTTGAGCATTTGGGGATTTGAGAATTTGGAGATTTGAAAACTCAGGGATTTTGAAAATTGGGGATTTGAGAATTTGGGGATTTGAGAATTTGGCGACTTGGGAATTTGGGGAATTGGGAATTTGGGGAATTGGGAATTTGGGGAATTGGGAATTTGGGGATTTTGGAATTTGGGGATTTAGGAATTTGGGGATTTCGGAACTTGGGGATTTAGGAATTTGGGGATTTGGGAACTTGGGGATTTGAGAACTTGGGGATTTGGGAACTTGGAGATTTGAGAATTTGGGGATTTGGAAACTTGGGGTTTTGAGAACTTGGGCATTTGAGAATTTTGGATTTGATAAATTGGGGATTTGAGAATTTGGGGATTTGGGAATTTGGGGAATTGGGAATTCGGGGAATTGGGAATTTGGGGATTTTGAAATTTGGGGATTTGGGAACTTGGGGTTTTGAGAACTTGGGCATTTGAGAATTTGGGATTTGGAAACTTGAAGATTTAGAAACTTGAATATTTGAATACTCAAGATTAGAAACTTGAGGATTTGGAAAAATCATCTCAGCTCACAACAACTCTGGATCAAAAGATCAGCCATATAGGTGGTAGAAACTGATGAAATACGCCTGCCCTCGCAATTTCCGTGAAAATCGATCTGATCGAGATGGTCGGTTACATTTCAATTCGGTTACATCGTTTTCCAGGAGACTGCTGGTAGATCAGAATCAACGTCGATGCATCTTTCCGTGCTCTATCTCTCTCGCGATGTTCCTCTCGTATCTGTTCATAAGACCGCGTCGGTATCAGGTTCCCGAGGCCGACACACGGGCGGCCTCCTCTTCTTCTCGTCGTCTTCTTCCTCTTTGCACTTTGCATGGATGTCAGGTTGCGACAGGAGCGGCGAGCGCCATGACGCTAATACTATCGTGACGTCCATCAGGATTATCAATCCGCGGCAACGAAGACGAAGATGCCCGGAGGACGATGAAGCGGACTAAGAAGAAGAGATCGACGCGCCGCGAGCGATCTTTCCTCTTCTTGTACGCGTCGATCGTTGGGAAGTCATTGTGTATCGTCGACGATAAACGTGCACTGGAACAGGATCGATAAATCTAGCTCGGTTTCTCCGAAGAATGCGCGTCCCGGCGGTATGCAAATTAATTTGCCTGCTCGGCGCAAATGTGAATTTGTTAGCGGCCACTGACGACTGCTTGCCTCGTTGCTTTCCTCGTTATCCAACGATCGACTTCTTCTTCGTTCTCCGTTCTTTAAATCCGAACTTCTTCTCGAAATTCCTCGAATTTTTTTCTCGAAATCTTTCAAAATTTCTGCAAAATTTCGATGCGCTTTCGTGGATTCTATGTTAACCCTTTCGCTCCCATAGGATTCAAAACGCATGTTCAATAATTTGATCCTCAAATCCAAATGGTATTTGGTATCTGAGCAATTTTGCATGTGAAGTCAGGTTTGCATTGTCATTATTTATCCACTATTATCTTATGTTTGGATAATCACAAACATTCGCGAAAAGATGTAATCTTGATCGGCAAAGTATTAAGCGCAGAACGACTGAAAACTTGATAGGCAAATGATTCTGAGATACAGTTATTTTTCAAGAAATAACCGATGTTCATGTCAAAGGGAGTTGTTGAAGAATGCATCAATCAGCTACAAAAATCATAGCTGTTTGCGATTGCGCTTATTTTCTATGTGAAATCCGATTTGCATTGTCATCATTCATTCACTGTTAGCTTATATCAGGATAATTTCAAAAATCCACAAAAAATATGTAATTTTATAGTCAAAAAGTTAAGTGCAGAACGACTGAAGATTTGATAGGCAGATGAGATACAATTATTTTTGAAGAACTAACCGATGTTCATCTCAATGGGAGTTATTGAAGGAAGCAGCAAGCAACAAAAATTGTGACAGTTTGCGATCGCGGTGTAAGTCACGGTAGTGGTTGATCGGCACGCGATCCAATTGCATAACTGTGAAAATGCGTTAGCAGTCTTCTGGACCACCTTGATCTTTGTCGCGGGCCTGGAATGGAGGAGGTTCAGGGTCGACCTGCATTCTTCGCGTCGGTTACTCCCATTATGCGGAGATCGCGACCTCGCGCCGATATCAGCCCGTCGTCGTTCGTGTACAGGTATACGTGTCGGGTAATTACGATTCTTCCTGCACGACGTACAGCCTGACCTCGGCTGCCTTCTCTGTAAACCTTAGGATTTAACGGGGTTCCTTTATGCTTCGACGTAAATTCCCTTCTGTTCGCTGGTACAGCCGTATCTCGTGGCATCGGTTCAATATGGAGCATTATCCTTGATTGCGGGGATCGTTTTCAAGGTTCGTAGAATAATTTTTTCTCTTTTAACGGACACCGAGGAGCGAGTAATCCTTGATCAAGATCGTTCGGAAAGGGAATTTAATGTCGTTCGATGTTCGCAGTCTGATTGCCACCTTAAATTGGTTTCAATTTTCACTCAATAAATTATTGCGACGATATTTGCTCTTTCTTCATCGTTTATACTTTCAGACATTCTACAAGATCATAGGATGAACACAAGATTCTTTGTAAATGGACAAATTTTGATTGCGTTGTCGGCACAGTCGCGTCGAATTGAAAGAAAATCGAAGGTCTTCTCCTCGGGGTGCTTCCTATGACTAAAACAAAGACACCGAACCCGTGACGCGAATATCCGATTCTAACAGCACCCGGTTTCCTTTCCAGGGTCCTATCAGGTTCGTTTTCGATCAGGTTTTCCAGCTAGCCCGGGATATCGGGGCACGAGTTTCATTCAGACCGGCCCGATGTACCGTTTCTGGGCCTTCATTTTTATTCCGAGCCCGAAGGGTCGACCTTTGGGGTTGGAGGATGAAGCCCCTGTTCCAACTCGACCAGCTGGTTCAGACAGAGAAACGGGGATATCGCGCCGAAGAAAAAAGGAGACACCAGAGATCCACTGTTTGTTCAGATTTGGTTAATGTCGGCACATACGACGTTTTACCTTCGTCACCGGGCCCAGGCAACGAGACTTATTATGGCCGGGGATCACGTGTACCATGCGAGCTTCCGGCTACCTCGATCCTTCACCCCTTTTATTTCTATCGCGTGCCCTACGCCATTGACTCCGGGTCCAAACCCGGAGGGATTAGTCGGTTACGTACGCTTCGTCGCGGGACCTTACTCTTTCTCTCTTCGACTCGTCGTTATTTTAACGTACGTGGTCGTGTTTGATGTTCGGTAACTAATTCTTGATGCGACACTTGGTGTTCTTTGGCGATGTTCAGATTTACGGTTTCGGGAATTTGGGAATTTTGGTAAGTTGGAATAGTTGGCCTGGAATTTAGAGATATGGAGAATTGGACTTTTGGATGTTTGGGGATTTGAGAAATCGGGGATTTTGGAACTTGGAGACTCGAGAAGTTAAAGATTTTGCAACTTGAGAATTTGAGAACTTAGAAATTTGGTAATGTGGGGGTTTGAGAATTTGCGTACTAGGGTATTTGGATAATTGTGAATTTGGAAATTTGTGAATCTGGAGATCTGAGAATTTGGGAGTTTAGGAAATTGGGAATTTGAGAATTTGGGAATCTGGGAACCTGGGTATTTAGGAACTTGGGGATTTGAGAATTTGGAACTTTGGAATGTGGGGGTTTGAGAATTTGAGGACTAGGGTATTTGGGGTTTGAGAATTTGGAAATTTGTGAATCTGGATATTTAGAAATTCGGAGATTTCAAAATTGGGGAATATGAAAATTTGGGGGTTTAGGAAATTGGGAATTTGAGAATGTGTAGATCTGGGAACCTGAGGATTTAGGAACTTGGGGATTTGAAAACATAGAAATTTGGAAATAAATCCAACGGCAAACAGTAATAACGATCCCCACTAGCATACTTCTCCCCATTCCGTATGAAACAATGTCCGAAAATTCGGCCGCTAGCCGTAGACAGGCATGCAAGAGCGATCAAACACGATCGAATACCGAGAAATCGACAGAGAAATGCACAAAAATGGAGGAAAATCGCGCACGTCCCAGGTAGCGGACGATTCAGTGGAGAAGAACCAGGTGGTAGCGCGGGGCGCGTGTCCAGATTGGGGTAGGGGGCAGGTGGGCCCCCTGCATTGTCAATCTCTGCCTTTCTGTACCTCGTGCCTGCTTGCCTGGCTGCGTGTGTGATCGTGTTTCCGTGCGTCCCGACGAAGGGTTCTCCTGTCGACGCTCGTGTGTGCCACTCACACACCCGACCAGCCACGGGGTTTCAGAGGGTGCAGCTAACACATAATGAGGATGTATGCGGCAGAGGGGTGTTTGCCTCTCGGGATGGCAACGGGGATGCCGTACCTCGGCTTACCTAGACGAACGAGTGTACTCTCGCTCCTATTGTCCGCGGAAAAGGCAGGTGATGAGAACGGTCCGCACCACGCGACTCTGTACCGTGGTTCTCATTATGCGAAACGATTGGCGACAAATTTTTTACTTCGAACTAAAATCGACTTGTGACCGGTTAAAAACTTACAGCTACTGTGTACTTTGTACACTGGACTGTATGCTTAAAAATTGATGAATTTTTGCATGGCTAAAGCAAACGATGGATTGTTCTGCACCAAAAAGGAATGAGTAATCGGTATAAGAAAACAATAAGAACACTATGGATATTAGTAAAGTGTTTCGTTAAGGTGCATCTGAATTGGTTTGATCGATGAGAAATGTTCGACAAATTAGACGAAATCTGATCTAAGAATCAAGCTCTTAATGAATTATCGAACAACTGTCGGAGGACAAGCAACTAATGGAGTGTAATTAAAATTTCAAACTGTATTATCCCTCGTAGTGAGTGTAAAAATAAATATGCCTGTAGTAGTATCGTATATTGAAGGTGTTCCTATAATTCTCCTTATACCTCTTATAAAATAAATGATAACTTTAGACATCGTCAAATTACCCTGAATAACCTGATTTTGAAACAGACGATGTATGGACTTGATTGTATCTGACAATGTTGTCTGCAAGTCTGCCGATGTTGTCCGTAAGTCTGAAACGTAGTAGGTTGAGAACCTTGTAACATCGTCGGTCCAGTATTGCACCATTGCACCGGTGGCTGCAGTGTGCAAAAGCACTTCCCCCACCTGGTATCGATACTCGAGCAGAGCACGTGCCATCAGCTGTCTCCGGCGGACCACAGCTTCAGCTGTGGTGGAGGCGTAATGAATGCGTCTACAGCGATTCCGGTCAGCGACCAGTGTCTCCCGAAAACCAGCTGAGCCACCGGTACATCACCGGGTGAAAAAAGGAGAAAAGACAGAAAAGCACAAAAGCCGATCGGTGCAGAGAAATGTCCACCCGACCGAACTTCTAATTTCGCGATGCATCCAGACGCGGTAGGGAACTTGGGGATTTTGAAATTTCGGGGTTTGAGGATTTGGCAATTTGAGGACTTGGGAATATGGGGATTTGGGGATTTGGGAGCTGGGGATGTGAGAAATTGGGGATTTGAGAGTTGTGGAAATTGGGAATTTGGGGATTTGAGAAGTGGGGAGATTTGGGAACTTGGTCATTTGAGAATTTGGGATTCGAGAAATTGGGGATTTGGAAAATTGGGAATTTAGGAATTTGGAGATGTGGGAACTTGGGAATTTGGGGATTTAGGAATATGAGAATTTGGGAAGTAGTAGGATTTGGGAAATGGGGGATTTGGAAATTTAGGAACTTAGGATTTGGGAAGTTACAGGTTTGAGAATTTAGAACTTTGGGAACTTGGGAATTTGGGGGTTTGGGAATTTTGCGATTTAGCGATTTGGAAACTTGGGAATATGGAGATTCAAGAATTTTGTGATTTGTGGATTTGAAAATTTACGAATGAGAAAATTTGTGAATTTAGGCCTTACAGTATTTGGTGATTCAACGACCGAACTTCTAATTTCGTGATGCATCCAGACGCAGTAGAGAGAGACACCATGAATATTCAATTGTTCGATGTGACCCTGTTCGAGAAACTATGTCGCCCAACGACGATAAATACGACTTTCTTGCATCCGGAGCGGAACACGGGAGTAAACGCGATGCGACGAAAGAATAAAGGGGCGCGGGAAACGCGTGGAGAGTATACGGGGGTGGCCGCGAGGAATTACGAGCCGTGCGCGGGACGAAAATCGTAAATTCGAAAGAAAAAAACGCAGTAAATCTGCTGCTCGCGGACAATGCAGGTCGAGTCGGAAGCAACGCGATCAACGCGTGGATCAGTGAGACCGCCGTCCTGGCGTGGCCAATGAGATTATGTTCTTCTCGCGGCGAGAGCTTACGCTCGACTCTCTCGCATACGACTGGTTCTCGCGGCTTTGTTCCGGTTCTTGCGGTCGTCCAAGCTTGGAAAGTTCGCTCGGTACCTTGCGGAACTTTTACCGATTTAGCTAGATCAACGATACGCGCTTTCCAGGAAGTCTTTCCACCCTCCTGCACCCCTTCCTTCCTGATCGATTATGTCGAGAGAACGTTCACCAATCGAAACTCGCTATAAGTCGTCGTTTCTTTCATGATCCTAGCAGCTCATTTCGTAAATTATCGTCACACGTAAGTAATGACTGTATGTCACATCGGCAAACTGGCTGATGAAATTATGCTCGGGCATGGTGGACTCGTAAAATCTGCTCGTGCGACACTTTTTTCGCTACTTGAATAATTTTCAAGCGAAGTTGTTCGAATACGTTGAACAATCACAGAGATTTGCTTCCAACACGGTAGAATATTCATTCGAGTAATACAAGATAAGAAACTTGGTACAAATGTTCAGTTCTGAGCAACGCTGTCAACTCAGTAAACTGTTCTCTCTAAGTGCTAGTTGAATTAGAGAAGAAGTTGCACGGTCATTAAGATGATATTGTTGCTCAGAACAAAAGCATAACGAACCAGGAAGAAAGTCCGCAAGTAAAAAAAATCCATTCAATGTGAACTAACCTAATTGAACGTAATTCGTTCGACATTGAACGCAGCACGGGCATTTACTTTGTATCGTATTTCAAGAGGATCAGATGCTACCGCTAAAATTCTGAGAACAGCTCGACCAACGTTTGGACCTATCGTAACTATGCCGAAGAGTCTCACTTTTTCGTCATGTTAAAAGAACGCTATAACGGCACCTAACACGGTCAACAATCTCGATTTCCAGCACGGCGGAGTCAGTAGGATCGCGGTCGAAGCGGTTCGAGTTAGCTGAATCCTCATTAGCGAACGCTGGTGTCTTTCTTCTTCCTGGTGCGCTCGTAACTCACTAGCTTGCACAGTCAGCTTTTCTTCGTCGCTCGTTCACCGTCTCGCCTCTATCCATCTACCTTCTCCAGCGACTCGGTGTCTCCTCCGACTCTATCGCGCACTCTCCTGCCTAACCCGTTCCCCTCGTCAGCGAGAAACATAATAGCGCGGTCTTAAACACCTAGACAACACCGGGTAAGACAATCCTCCTATCAGCGCCGGCGTAATAGCCAGACAGGCAGTCAGCCAGCCGCTAAAGACAATTGCTTCGCGGCTCGATGTTGCGGCGTGGGCTCGAGCTCGTTCCTCAACGGCCTGCACCGTGATCGCATACCTAAGTGTCTAGCCGACAAACCGCCTTAATCGGAACCACGGAACTGAATCGTTCATCCTCCTTTTTGCCGCGATACATTTTTGCGATCGATCGCTTTCGTCGGTTTGATCAACGTGCGCAGGGGTTCATAGTTCCGGCGGAGTCATTTAAAATTAAATTTATCGAATTGAGAGTTGAGACCTTGCTGGTAGGTCGACTTTGACAATGGTATTTTGCAACTTAGGAGCTAGAAATTTCGGAAAAAGAGAGACAAATCAGGAGCTAAAGATTTTAGTAGCAAAATACCACAGACGTGGGAATTTGGCGACCTGAGAATTGGGGAGTTGAAAATTTGAAGGTTTGTGAATTTGAAGATTTGAGAATTTGGGGATTTCGGTATTAGAGGATGTAGGGTTTTGGGAATTTGAGAATTTGGGGATTTGAAAGCTGGGGGATTTAGGAACTTAGAATTTGGGAAGTTAGATGTTTGAGAATTTGAAAATTTAGGAACTTGGGATTTGGGAAGTTAGGGATGTGAGAATTTGGAAATTTAGGCCTTAGAATATTTGGTGATTTAGGAACTGGGGTCCAACGACTTCTGGATTTGAGAATTTGAAGATAGAAGAATTTCGGAGTTTGGAACCTTGTTGATTCTATAACGTGGAGACTTCAGAACTTAGTCTTGTAAAAACCGGATAAAATGACTCTCCTACAACCGAATGCACCTCACCCGACACGATCCCGAAGCTAACAAATTAACTATCATTCATCAAAATTTGTACCTCGCTGATTCGAGAACGATGAAAACTATCTTCGATCTAAGCACCGTGACATTACAAATTCCAGCGATAGATCCGCGAGTGCGAAATTCGATTGGGGGTTATCAGACAAAGTAAGTTAACACGAGTAGACCAGGTTTCGTACGCGTGTATCGAGCGGCGTTAAACATCGTCGCTTTCCTCCTACCGGTAAGCGTGAAAGCGTCGATTCGAGTGTCTGGTGTGACACCGAGTAAGCCGTAATAGACCGATCAATCGAGGATATCGGCACGTGTGCACGGTGCTTAACGTCGGCCAAAGTGACTGGCCACCGATTTGCAGCATTGCTTTCTCCGTGTTGCTCGCTGGCCGTTCTCGAAAGGGCTACCATGGTAGCGCACGTTGACCTAATACGCTTCCCGACTATCAATCATCCACGGGTTAGACGGCGAGCACCGGCTACGACGACTTTGCCTCCTTGCATAACGGCGACAAAGCACGGCCCGATCTGGATAAGAGGGACAAACAATTCAATCGAAACGACCGCGGACTTGCTTGAATGGCTTGCACGCACGATAACGCCGGGCAAAAATCCTTGTCGCTCGCAGTTAATTATCCACCCGACGCGTTCGGTAAAAGCGTTTTCACCGATCCTCCGAACGTTGCCCCGTTCTAGGAAGAAAGTTCCTGGACGCGACACACACGTGGGCTGACCTAATACGCTTCGCGACTATCAATCATGCGTACCCACACCTACGAAACCAGAGTAGATCGTGGAGTGTATCTTGCATAATCCTGCGCGTGAGCCGAGTTTCTCCGTGTTCGATCACGCGGGGAAATAGCGGGTAAATTGGATGATTCAATCAATGGTGGTTGGTGAAGTGATTGATGTGGCGGAAGGTGGTAACAGCGTCAGCTTGGGGAGTCTTCGATTGTTTCCACATTATAATTTTGGCGCAGAATTTCGTTGTTGAGAAAATATAAACTCGCTACTTCCTCATTCTATACAATGTTCGAGGTATTTGCATTGTCATGAAGTAATTCTAGCCTTCGAGTACAGAGAAATATATGGATACACCTCGGAGTTTGATAAAGGGTTGTGTAATCTTTGATTCTAATACGCTCCATCAGCATCAACCTGTCATCCTCGCGACAGAATGAAATCCCCGAATGCGAGCATCAAATGGTATCAAATACGGTGTCAACGATCGAGGAGCAGTTAGGGCACGTTGCTAGCCAGCTTCCACGTCTGTTCTATCGTCAGTCAGGTGAAACAATGGTTCAGGGATCGGAAGATTAGCGTGGCTCGGCCCGTAACGGAAATCTCGATTCCTTTGCACGGGCTGACCCCGAAGGGTGGTCACAAAAGGTAGCACCGGTGTAAACGGAGGTGATTGCAAATCTTTATGGTACTCTCGAGTGCCCAGGTGCACGATGAATAATGGCGAGTCCATGTACCGACGCCGATCTAGATACTTTAGAGTTCCGGCGCGATTTATACACATACGGGCCATGTGTTTTCTATCGCGACAAGAACCGGGGCAATAATTTCAATTCCAGAGAGAAGAAGAGGTGGAGAGGCTCCTTCTTGCCAGAAGAAGAATCGTTTCTCGAGTGCTCACTCACGCCAATCATCCTGTGATTCGTCGTCTAATAACGGCTAGTAGCTCTTTTCTTTCTCGTTTCGTGGCTGTGTATTACCTGTCGTCGTTACATCGAAAAGGGGTGAAAGAGTTTCTCGAGGAACGCTACTTCACGATCCGTGAGAATCGAAACGTAGAATTGAATTACTCGATCACGTTCGGGCTCGTTGCATCGCCCCGGGGGTAGCTCATTATTCCCTAGTTTCGAGCTGCTTTTTCTCATCGTTCCTTGAGACCACTCCAAGCGATTTCAACGACTACCAGAAGCATGACGTTTCAATTGTGCTATGGAATAATTATCGAACAATGCGAGAAAGGATTCGGGAAGGTACTAATTGAACACGAAGATCTGTTGGACCTTAAAACGTTATACGAACAAATATTCGCTAACGGGACATGTGGTCCTATGGGTCACACCCTTAAGTATATCTTCTAAATGATTCGTTAAATTGTGCATCGTTAAAGTCCATCGTGATGACAAATTAAAAATACAAATTGCGGGCATATGCTTTTATCTGATGCTTCGTTTCGTGATCTGCGGGTACAGTCTATTCGTTCAACCCCTTCATATAACGAGCTATTAATGGCTATAACATTAAGATAACTGAAGAATATTCGAACGTCAAGACTGTTTTGCATTCAGTGATACACGACTGTGCAAATTACAATTAGACCAAAATTGAACATTAGAGCGTATTAAAAATATAATAATAGTTTACCATATTCGAACTACGACTGCGTTACGAGTGCAGCTCGTAGTTACAACGCAAGGGATTAATGTTAATTGTATGGATCACGTGCTAGCACGGTACGCGATTAAAAAGGAAACAGATTACCGATGGTTCCAAACTAGCACCCCATTTAGACACCCTGTATCCTCGATTCCCAAAGGAATAAAAAAAAAGGCAAAACAGACAACACGATGTATCAAAAGTGCCGGCATGCGTGAAATTCCAAAAAACGCGCCCGGCACTGTTCCACCTAAACGTAAGCATCCATCAAAAGCGGTACATCGGGACCGTTAAAAGCCGATATTCGAGGAAGGACCGTACGGAGAGGGTGGCTTTTAGACACCGTTCTTAAAGCGGGGAGGTTGCACGAGGGGTGGTTCGCTGGGTGCCGATGCACGCAAAATGCGGACAGATGCATGTGCACCTTTTACCTCGGTCCATCGGCAGCCGGGACACATGTGTTTCCATCTTGCACGTACACGCGATTTCGTCGCCCGTGTGCACACATGTGTTGGCCGTTCCGTAGTATAAGATCGCGCGCGCGCGTGCACATACCTCGAGAACACAATGCCAATAATAACCTATCGCCCTCGTCGCATCCCTCGTCGCAGATTCCAGCAGATGCTGTAGATGGCTGGCTGGCTGCGCTAGTTGTCCCTACACGGGGGTCTAGTTTTGTCTAGGAGGGGTTGGCTGCCGAGTTTCGACGTACAATGAGCCGCAAAGGCAGGTGTGGACTCCCCTTAGTCCGTGGCGGGCGCGTGCCTCACACGAGCGGGGGCGGGGTACTCTTTCTCTGTTCCGCGAGTCGACCATCCTCTGTTCCTTCGCGTCGTTCCATTATTTTCTTCGGCAAAAGGAGAACGAGCGTCTTGAGACGAGCTTACCGTTAAGAGCGGCACACTCCTGCGCACCGGAAAACCAAGGCGAACGTCACCGCGCGGTACTTGCATCCGATTACCGGCTATGAATGAACCACGAGACTTTTTGCTCTCGAGGGGTTGAAGATCGTCGACGATATCTATTGAAAAAGTCCTCCGCGACGGAAGTTCCGCTGGATCGAGTTTCTATTATTCGGTGGGAGTTGGGCGTTGTTTCTGTAGGGTGGAACTGCGAGTCAATGGTATACCGTGCCTCGGGGGATGATCCGTTAAAGACTTACTATTCACGAGCGTTTACCTTCGTACGCAGAATCAACCCTCAACAGCGTACACGAGAACGTAATTAATATTTAAAAGACTATAGGCGAATACAAGCAACGCTTATAATTCCGTTAAAAAACAAGGATCACCGTGAATTCTTGGAAAATATGATACACGAGAAGATCTTAATAACGGAATGTGAAAGTTCTTATTTAGACAGGGGGTTGAATATCGCGTGTCTCGCAAGATGTTCTACGATATCATTTCAGAATCGACGGTGTCGGGTTTCCTTTCTGTCGGGGGCGTTGATTTCAAACCAGAGGCTCCTCCGGATGAAAGGTGTCGAAGTTGAATCAAAGTTCGGGAGACGTCGACGATTCGGATCGTGCACGCATCGCTAATAAAGATCGATTTTCGGGGGATGAAACGACGCGTATCGGGGGAAGCTCAACGGTCACCGTGAAGCCGAAGAGGGGTGGGAGCATGTGCGAGACAATAATAAGGACAGACGCGTGTGCGTTTCCGCGGGGCGTGTGCACTCGCCCCCTTGCAGCCTGGATTTCAAAACGGACGCGTGCCATCGGTGAAAGTTGGCCTGGACCCGGCGTAACACCGAGGGGCAACGATATGCACAAGGGTTGAATTCAGACGAAAATAGTTCACCGTCGCCGGGTTGAAAGGTTTCGCTTCTTCGTTGGCCAGCTTGCGTCGAAGCTCAAAGGGTTCATTGTTGCCTTTGCTTCTCTCGCCTTCGCCGGTAACGAGCCACCGTTTCCCTCATTTTGTTTTATCTGCTGTCCCTAATCCCCATACACCGAGGACCTAAATTAGAATACGAAGATGGAACGAGGTACCGGTGTTAGAAAGCAACAAAACGGTGTTCCTCGTCGATTTTTTATACTATTTTTTATTAAGTGGTACGTGATCATACAGAAAAAGATGATGGAGTACTTGTATTCTTTCGCAATAAATATTTTTTCATAATTAATGTATGTAATACATAAACAACCCCTACAAATTCAGCAATGAAACAAGGGAGCGTTTCAAAATGTTTATTAATCTCGATGAAATTTTGTAAATTTATTAATACATTTTAATCTGCAAAATCATCTCTTAAGAGGATCAAGAATTTTAAAATGTTAGAACGAGAAGTTTTATAATATTTAACAAAGTACGAACGAACAAATTCTTTATCAGAAATAAATCAAAAATGTAATATGCTTTTCTGTAACTTGTCATAATATTAATATCAATGGCAATAAATGTTGCGTTCATGGACAAATTTCGTCGGTTTCCTGGACGCCGAATATTGCAGACGATGGAGGCATGTTTGTCCAGTAAAGAAAAACAAAAGATGGAAGTTTCCTGCAGTCAAGTGCAGCCGTCCTCGAGCACTTTGCTAATAAGCGTGCTCCGAAAGGCGAAACAGGCTGAGACCCAAGATCGTGTTACATCGCCGTTGAAAAGTTCAAGAATGCCACTCTCCGCCTTTTTAAACAACCCGGTCTTATGCTCTCTGCGATTCCACAAGATTCGTTCAGGTTGCACGTGGGTTTCACGAATGCTTCCTTCTTGAACTCGCAACTGTCGAGACCAATTTTCACTGTATCAACAATTGCCGAAGAATTGCCACCGAACGAAACGCGCGAATATTTTAAATTGTAAATAAACGAGTTTATTTTCTAATGGTCGCGCTACCTCGACAAACAATGCCAGGCAGAAACAGATGTCGTTTTTATCAAGAGACGCATCTAGCATTTAGCAACCCTTCTTTTAAGACACGAAAAACTCGCCAGAAAGGAGATCAACATAATCCGTGAAAGAACAAAGCTGAACCGAAGGCGTACTCGATCGGACAGGACGAGGAGGACCGTTTCAGATGTCTGCATCCGGTTGGTCACTTCCGGCACGCGCTAAGACACGTGGCCTCGCTTGCCCCTTGCATCTAGCCCCTTATCCTTGCTGGGGGGAGTAGTATTTTCTTTTTAAGAGCCCACTGAAATTAGGACCCATCTAGGCCAAGGGTCGGTCTCTAAACATCGAGTAGGAAGTATCTTTCGTGCTTGTCAGATGCAGGGTGCTTCAAATGTAAATGCCCCGATCGCTCTTAAACCTTTCTTTTAAACCCTATATTTACATCACCATTGTGCCCCTCGCTTCGAGCCAGAACCATGGCTATGCACTACATTTTTGGTCGAATCACAGCAGGCAATCGAAGATCAATTATGTTTCACAAGATATAGACTCGAATAGTGTCGGAACAAATAATGGAATCTCTGCGGTAATAAAAAATATTTCCGTCACTGTGGATCTTTTTTCGTACTCGATTTATCAAGATAAATTAAATGAAAATGATTATTATTTGACAAGATTGCGGCTTTGAAACTGTGCTATAAATTTTCTCATAGTGGTTTGCGGGTGCAAAAACACACCCACGAATTTAAAAGCAATAATTAGACAACGTTCAACAGCAATTCAACTAATGCCTAAATCACCGTTCCAAATATGGAAGTATTTAACTCTAAGTCCAGCCGAGTTTAAAGTCCATCGTGGGCGGATTTTAAAAGCTCCTTCTTTAGCCCAGATCCACAGAAGCTGGTCCTGTCGGTACACTTGTGCGCCGTTTACGCAAGCCAGCGCGCACTTGCTGCGTCTCGTTCTTGGCCGGCGTGGCATGAATGGTCCACGCTCCTGAATAGAGGAAGAATTCACAAAGAACCGGGCAAAGGAACCGACAAAGGAACCCGGGACTTCTTTTGTCAGAGGGTCTAGCAGTCGAGGTGACACAGGCACGGAATCGAGCCCTTGGGCCCTTGGCAAACTCCAGATCCGATGTAGATCATGGCAAGGTTCTGAACGATCATCTTGAACCTGCAGGATGCGGTCCTGAGCTTCTCTTTCGAGATGCATCCAGTGGAGGACCAAGAAGAAGGAGAAGTGTGTGGACAGGTGAGGCAGCAGCGCAGTGATTCTCCTATGAATTTTTGCATCTGTCGGTAGGTTGATCTTGGGACCTAGTTTCCGAGAAGCGTGCCCGAGAGCTACCCTCCCCTTCACGCTTCTTCAAATCTTTTCCTCTTTGGCTGGGTGTCTAGTCAGGACACCGCAATGAAAGGAAAACCGCAATGTCGTCTGCCTCGTGGACCGGAAAGATCTCGTCTCGAGAAGCTTGCCATCGAATCGTTGCCGAGGAATCGCTCGCTTTCAGATTGGACTCGACGAAACGATCACTGGAAATCTACCTTCATCCCTTATGATACTTTTTGGGACTTTAAACTTTTCTTCGGACATCCAACGTTAAATAGTAAATATAATACCTTTAATAACCAAATAATAATCAGTATAATAAGTTTAATAACCAAACTATCAGACCTGGAAAACCCAAGAGGGCCGTATACTTAGAGAAAATCGAAATTTGACGTAAAGTACATTTAACAAAAATCTGTACCGAGGAGAAACATTGACCTAAGAAGACCTGCACTCGGGCGAAACTGCAACTAGAGAAAATCTAGATCTACGCAAGATTCATATCTAGGAAATATGCGAATCTAAGGATAATGTAGATTCGAGGAGAACGGGGTTCTTTATAGAAAGGATATGCGGTTGTGTTCGCTATATTCTCATTAAAGAACACGCATTCCTTCGAGTCCTTAGTAGTTACTTCCTCCGACGGATTCCGGAAGTGGAGCAAGGTCCTCGACCGTGACACCCCTTTTGCTTGGCTCCGGCGGCCAAGACATGAATGAAGTTTCGCGACAATGCGAATTCACCCTTGAGAAAGGGTTGCAATTAGACCGCACGCGCATTGCCCGAGCTTGTTCATCGGTCGCGCGTGCATCTGCTCCGCATCTGCGGACAGATGCGTGGCTGGCTCGTCTCTCTCTCGTACGAGAAGACTCCGGAGGCTAGCCCGAATGCCCGGAAATGAAATTCTAAACACCCTCTCCTCCCGCCAGTCTGTCCACCCTTTTTCTTCGTCGTTCCACCTCGCCCTCCGCGAACAATGACGCCACGAACGTTGATTGTGACCCGGTAAAACGTGCGTCGGGAATCATGGGCGGCGCGAATATATATATATCACTTATTCGCCGGGGATGAAGTTACAACCTCTTTTCTCTCGCCCCCTTTTTGCTTTCCGCTTTCTTTTCTCGAGTCGCGATTTTTTGAATTCGCAGAATGCAACGGAAGGCTGGCCAAGCTGTCGTTGAAAAAACATGGCGCTTCCTGTCGCTAACGGATTTTATGTGGAAGCTGAATCGAATATTGTGTTAGGTGCGTTCCGAGTGCTGCTGACTTATGGTCTTTAATTTATATCGCGAGAGCTCGATGAGTTACGACGACATAACTGCTTCTGGTGTTTAGCCTGGTAATTTTTAGAGTTCGAATCTTATATCATTAATCATATATCCTAGATCTTTGTACTCATGTACTCCTACATGGCTAGATCCATAACTCCGAATAACCCATATACTCAAATATCAACATCAACATTTTTATGCTTATACGGTACAATTTTGTATGTAACCAGATTTTTATATCCTTGAATTCCTGTATTCTCAATTTCGTACATCTTCGGCCTTACACATCCCTATTTAAATGTCATGATGGTCAGTGACGTTTCTGAATGAAGTAACAGACGAGGTGCTCGCGATTTCCATTAACAGAGATCGTACCTCGTGCGAGGATTTCTGGTAGTATTTTTGGAAAACCCCCGTCACCCTTTTGTCACGGGGGTGACACTATACTTGCCAGTTTTACACCGACGAATCGGGGAATTTCGACAAAACATCAACACTCTTTGTTTGCGTTTGGTGACGCTTTAAGGCGCCGACACTTACGAAGCACGTAATTCAACGACGTTCAGAAATAGAAGCAGGAAAGGTTCTCCAAGAACCGGGAAACGGGGCACGAGCCCCGACACTTCCTGCTTTCCAGAAAACCTCGTCTCTCCGTTCTATTTTTCCTCCGGAGATCTCCCTGCGGAGTTGTAAACTGACGAACGTGTTTCTAATTGTTGTTAATGTTCGGTCCTAAAATATATCACCGGATTTTTTTTATCCAAATCTAATGGTTTCCAAGACAGTCGATCAGCTGGCTTTTCGATTCGAAGAAGTTCTATAATTTTGTTCTTATTCTGTTTATTCCGTCGATGAATTCGGAAAGAACGTTAAGGGTTGAAACGATAAGGATACTTTCCAGGCGATCAACGTTAATCGGTATTAAAAGAAGCTCGTATTTCCTAACAATCCAACGAGCTAACCTCAAAATCCGAACACCTTTCATTCCCACCCTGTCGTACTTCCACCGCCATTTGTCCTATTAATTTCTTAACCGTGTCTTCTTCGATCATCCATCGCCCCCACAAAGGTATTTATCAAACACACCACACCTATCGCGGTCCAAAGCTTCCGAGGCAGATGGCACAAAAGTACCTACTCACTCAGAAAACACATGCTCCTCGGCCACGTGGTCGTTCGGTTACACCCATGGTCACGGTTCTACCCCATCTTACGTATGCTTATATGACGTAGATAAACACATTCGCCCCTTCTTCGCCGGTCCGCACGAGTCGAACCGATTCAATCTCCCTAATGGCATCGTGTTCCTTGCCACGAGCTAATACGATGTATCATGCACTCTAATGGGCCAATAGACTCGTACCTGATTATTTCGAGCCACCATCGTACGTCGCCCGACAGGTGGTACTTACCTCGATGAACTATTTTAAGGAGGGTCACGTTATCCTTCTGTTTGTGACACGCGAGCCAAGCGATTGGTTATCGATGCCACTACGAAAAATTGAAACGGTGTTTAGAACCACCTTTGACTCCATGAAACGCACGAAATAATGGATCAACCTTCGTTTACGCGATCGAGCAAACGAAACGAGCCTGACTTATGGCTCGAAACGAAGGAATTTAAATCTTTGGACAAGAATTTTGAGGACAAAAATGTTCACAATTTTAAAACGACGTTAAATGATTCTGAAGTTGCTCGTTACTGAACTCGAATTTTATATCTGGTATTAGAAAGATTATACTGTTACCCGATGATGTTTTAATAGTTCTGAGTTTTCGAACACTTTCAAATAGAACGAGAACAGAAGATTTCTAGGCGGGATCAGCCTCTCGGTCGGAGTTTCGCCCTCGGGTGAAAGAACTCGAAGAAAGAAGACGTGGAATCAATAAGATTTGATTTACAAGATCCAACAAAGTGACCGCAGGCATTTTTCACGGTCGATCACGCCTCCGAGCAGAGGGCCTAATTGACACCGACGTAACCGACACCTTGACTACCCCGAAGAACTCCGTAGCCCTTCTTTTCGTGGATCCCAGCAAAGACTGTGAGACTAAAGACCGGTTTGGTAATGGTTTTAAAGGCGATTCCGACCCTCCTCTGTGCGAACCGTTTGTGTTTCCTACGAGAAGTAGATTATTTAGAGGACCACTTTGAATTGTCCGGAATGAAGTCAAAGTATACTTTCATCCCTTACACCGTATCTTTCATTCTTCTTACACATTCGTTGCATTTTTCGTATGATTACGAAAATTAAACAAATTGCTTATCATATCAGAAATGTATTAATCGAAGTCCTTATTATATCAGGAATGATCTAATCAAATTACATATTATATTAGAAATGTTTTAATTGAAATGCTTATTATATAAAAAATGATCATTATCCCGCTGATCCTAACCCGATCACCGATCTAAAAACTGAATGTTCTAATCGGGAGTAAAAGTAAATCAAACTATGTTACACTAGATTTACGGACGTATAATGACAATTTATATTCAAATTAAAACTAAAACTGAAAAGAAAATAAATATGGTACGTAAACTGGCTTACACAATGATCCCTTCTCTCGACAAAAGTTCACGTACATTTTGATAAAAACCTCTTGATAGTTCATGTAATATAAAATAAGAAATATTTGAATGATTATCTGCGAGTCGCAAGGAAACGCAGTTTCATGGTAGAAGAATCGAAACGAAATCCTGCAGGACCGCGGTCAAAGAAGAAGAGACAGATGCAGGAAATCGATGAAAGACGGTGACGCATCGTGCATCGTCGACTGGAACACGTGTAGCAAAGATAAAAAAGAAGCAGCCCCTTGGTGGTTCCTGGTGATGAAGGGAACGCGACCGACCTGCGGTTACGAATCATCCTTGCGGGATCTCGGTCGTATCGCTTTTAAACAGCGGTTAATCCGAAGGCACGACAAACGACGCGATAAAACACGTCCTGCCTCGGTTCCGTGGAATGCGGCTCATCGTCCTTCGTCGGTGAACACGGTATGATAACGGCCAAACAAAACCGAGTCCCGATAAACCAGGTCGCGACAGGTCGGTGGAATCCTCGGCAAACATCGGAAAAGATCGATTCTTCCGGTTCGTGAGAAGAATTCGAGTGATTCGATCGCGCGGGAACGCTCGATAAGTGAACGCCGCGTTTCTGATCGAGCTTCGAGCATTCGCGTATCCCACCGTGAATCCCGAGGGAAAGTAAACGGGGCTGGGCTCCTGTTTGATCATCGAACGTGTTCGCACGGAATCGCGGGACTGGCGGAATTTCCTGATACAGGTATAATTGGAAAAAGTGGGACATTATCGTCCACGGAGAGTGACGGTTTTCGTGCCGGCCCCCGATAACACTGTTTGCCAATTTGGCAGGTGACGGACCGTAACACGTTCGTGACGATGCACGGTGAAGACGCACCTTGTGGCAAACGCAAATATGGAGCGGATCCCATGGAATCGGCATAGATAGAGAAGGAAATTCTCTGTGCACACACTTGCTGCACACGCGTGTACGTGTTCGCCTGCGATCTTTACCTTCCTTCCGATATCGCTCGGTTATTGGAAGGTGACTGATAACGCGAGAGATAGCTGGCTATAGGCAATACACCGGAGGTATTTCACGCGAGGGAAAATTTGACTCGAAGTTTTCCACGAAACGATCACGCGCGACCATGTATGAAAAATATATATGTACCCGTTGTTTGAGAATATTATTATATTATTGTATTCAATTATGTATAAATATGAACATATATCCAATCATAATATTATGATAAATGTATAATTGAATATAAATATAAATATGTATTCAATCATAATATTATAATAAATGTATAATTGAAAATAAATATAAAGATATATTCAATTATGATATTATACTTAATGTATAGTTGAACACGAATGTAAATATATATTCAATTACAATGTTATAATAAATGTATAGTTGAATATAAATATAAATATATATTCAGTTATAATATTATAGTAAATGTACAATTGAATATAAACATAAATATATGTATATCCAATTATAATTTAATATGTTGAAATTTTTTAAATATTGAAGATTCATGTTTCGGAGAGAAATCCTGCGCAGAGAAAATATTCTGTTCCAGATTTTTAACTGTACGCTAGTTTCCATTTATGATTTATAAACGACAGTACACTCACGATCGAAACTAACATATGTAGCGTGCGGTATTAGAAATTGATTTATCGTAGACCCTCAAGTGATTCAGACTTGTTAAAGGTAAAACAGTGGCGTAGCGAGGCTTAATAACGAGACCAAGGGCAATAATCGTAGGAATATTTTTGAAGGAATCCTCCCCGATAAACCAAGGGAAATGGACGCTGGTCCTAACGAAGCTTACGAAACGACCTTATTGTCCCTGCCGGTAGTTCAGGATAAGACGGAAGTAGTCTCGATGAAATGGACGTTGGATTCAACGAAACGGTTCCATTTGCCGATCGGATAACCGCGAGTGCCCCTTATCGAAAGCTCGATCGTCTAATACTCGCATTAGTTAAATGCTCGAAACCGGTTATTAGCAACATTTAGCCATTATACGGGGCCTAGCATATCTTACAGCGGTGTCTCGCTGTCCGAGGATTATTAAGGCTTTTTCCAAACGGAACGTTTAATATAATACCGTGCCACGGGACCCGTGCATAATAATTGCGTTATGGTACCCGATCTCGGTACGGCGACAATTTTCAAACATTTACGTCGTGTTAATCGTCCTGCCTGCCTGACGAAATTACACTTAACAACTTCTATTAATAGCAGGTTAGCAGAAACGATTTTACCGATTGCTCGTAGTCTTGTTTAACACTTCGATATCAGACGGGTTACATTGCAGATTCAGATTATTACAAATTGCATTTTGCTAGATTGTCTTATATAATCCTTAACGATACCCGTACGATTCAATTTACACATACGCGGGATTGTGTACATATTAACCTTTAATTCTCAACCGCCTTTGGTATAATGTAACAATTTTAAATTAATAAGATTTAATTAAATTTAATAATGAAATTATTGATTTTCTGATTTTTTTTTAATAATGAAACAGGCGACATTGATAACAATTATTGGCAATATATCGGTGCATAATTAATAATAAAAATACTTTCGAGTACAAAGGGTTATCACACGCCATTCGAATTCATATGAAATTCTTCTACTATGCACACAGTGCACATTGCACGGTGAGCACTGGCGTAAGCAACGAATACATCCTTTTGGATATCTCGCTAGAAATATCAACCGTGCGATCGATATTGTTAAAATTAATCAAAAACTTTATGGTTATACAATCGATCTAATATGTTCGCCCGTTTCAACGAGTTCTTTTTCTGGAATATGGTAGCAATTCACATTTTATATGAAGTGCCGAATTTGCGGTGAGCCCTAGCCGGTTACGCCTATGCTCGCAATACTCGTAAAAGGCGACAACCGAAACCGCAAGTTTTATTGCCACGAAGCTTTGTGATTTCAGCCGCAACCGGCTTACCCATCTCTTCATCGCCTATCCTACCTCGTTCTCGCTGTTTACGCTAAAACCGCAAGATTAAACACGCTAATACGCGTCCACGTTCCGTGTTCTATCGGCGGGCGCAGCTTGTTGGTCGAGCATCGACGATAAATTCTGCATTAAGAGGAAAGCAAAGACGAGGGTAAACGCGTCATAAGACGTCTGACCGTCGCGTCGTCCGTTTGCATCACCAACGCTAATCCTAATCCCTCCGTACAGGTACGAGAGACCGTGAAAACAAGCTCGTTTGTCCGCAAAACCGCAGCCTTAATATTTACCCTGACCGTTTTTACAACCCGGCCATCATCTCACCGGCCACCGTATATTTAATTTCTCTAATCGGCCACGTGAAAACCTAATCTCACCGCCGGCACTCATCCGGGGATCTCTTCTAATACCACCTTTCGTGCGTTAGATGATTTCGTTTTCGATCGTTGTCCAACGACGGCAAATTGAACAGCACGATCACGTAAAGACTCTGAAACGTAATTGGGGCCTATTTACGTCTCGATCCTTGCGAAATCGAGCATCGACCGGTGTTCGATTCGTTGAAACGGGGCCACGATATGAAAATTAAAGGCGCGACTATCGCGGAACGGTGAGCATGTGCGAAGAGGTCGTTATTCGAAGGTACAAGGTACTATTCACCCTTTCCCGTGGCCAGACTGACGGCAATAAAAAGTCGGGCTTCTATCTTTATCGGCGACAACGTACCGATGATTTCCCATGGCTCATTGTGCCGGCATTTATCGATCGTTCGATAACGGGAACGTGCGCGTGAATTTCAATAGGATGTATTTTTTCTCTTTATCGCGCGGGCATGTGGTTAACGGGACACAAAAATACTACTGTTCTACAGCCCCGCACTCGGGGGCATAAAAGCGCCTCTGTTGGATCACGTTCGACCCGATCGGTTACAACGGGCCATCCTTGTTTGCGTCGTCGTCGCTTCACGGTGTTTCGATTCTTTGAGGGTTTCTTTGGTTCCGTGGGTCAACGAGCGGGTGGACTCGTACGGCTTTTGCTGTACAAAGGAATCGCTCTTTTAATTCGGTTATCGAACGCACTACCATTTTACATAGATAAATCGTTATTCCCCGAGTCAACAACGATCGACGAATATCGAGGAAAGGTGATATTTTCGTGGGAAAAAATTCGTGTCACCGATACATGAACGTGTTTTTCTATATTACACAATTCGTTGTTAGTATTTCTGTTAATATTGTCGTTCCGTTAGCAAGAAAATTAGCGACTCCTTTAAAAATCAATACACAATACTTTTCAATGTATTCGCGATTGTATATAGATATTTTATTGTACGAACGTTTTTAAGAAGAGAGATCAGTAAACGTGTCAGTGCGCAACGAAATTGGCGACGTGAGTTGTAAATTTACATGTCAGTCATTTGTATAAGTTCGGTGACATCGAAATACGAAATAATTTTGGAAACTATAATGGAAGTGTTCGCCGAATACACATTTGATTTGAAATGCTCCTATTGCAAGTAACAAAACAAGAATATGTATAAAAATATATATTGAATTCTCCATTTGGGGATCGTGGTAGCAAATGGGTTAAGAATCAATAGCTAATAATTTTCAAAGTATTCGCGATGGTATACGGATATTTTATTGTACGAACGTCTCGGTGAAGAGAGATGAGTGGAACGTGTGAGCGCGCGATCGTCACGCTCCATTTTTAGCATTAAATCCGAAACCGGAGATCATCGGATTAATTAGGAGCCGTTTGTTCGTGGTCACGACGCTAAGAACCACGAAGAAAACCACGTTACGTTATTCAGAACGTCTCAAGTTGTCCGAGGTCGGTACCAGCAGCTCCGCCAAAGGAGGATGATGGATCGCTGGCATTAGATAGGATGTTGGGCTTTCATGAGAATGCCGGTACACGAAGCGCGACTTAATAACGCCATTGAGGCTCCTATACTGGCCTCCCGAACACGACGTCTTTGGGTTAATCCAGGAAATGAGCGCTTCCGGAGAACGCCTATAAAAGCTACTGTTCCCTCGTTTTCTTGCTCGACATCTTTCTTTCGTTTTAATTTCTTCTAAAACGGGAAGTGTTCTCGATGCATCGTGGCTCGAAGATAGATGCTGCGAAAGTACAATCATTTTTGTCCCCTTTCGTCGTTTCTCAAACGCCAAACAACAGTTGCTGTACTTTTTATTTGACAATTACAATCGAATGAAAAATTTTATTTAAACGTACCTGTAAACGAGTATGTCGACTTTTTAAAAAAAATCAAAGATCAAATTGAGTCTTCTATTATTAATTTGCACTATCAGCTGTTTCACTATGTTTATACGTAATATGTGTACCATTATTGATTCAATTAAAAAATGCCTATTCCCAATTGCTGTAAACAAAATGGTGAGCGTAAGTCATCTTTGGAGTGCAAAGGGTTAAATAAATTTCAGTTTCAATCTCTCTTCCAGCCGAGAACAAAGAATCGGAATCTAATCACGAATTCGCATCCGAAACGTTGCAACAGTCGCATCGGTCCCATAAATCGTTGGAAGAAGTACCATCGAGCGAACTATATTACCGCGTTCCCTTGGAAACCTGTTCGCTCGAGAGTACCGAGCAGCGAAACAACGCGAGAAAAAAGAACACGGAAAATATTTCAAACGATAAAACTGCAAGACACCCCAAACGAATCTCCCCTGTCAGACACGATGAACCCTGCCCATCGAGCTTCAACAATCATCCACCGCTGCGACCGCTAAAAGAGTACCGAGAACGGAACCACCCCACGGTCCTCGAAGTAGCCAGGGATCCTATCTCAGGACCTGCAGCGGTCTTATAAATCAAATCGAAATGGTAACACGCAGTGGTCCGTCGAGTAAACAATAATTTCACACAGAAAGGAGACGCGGCTGATCGTCGGAGAACGCGTTCAGGGAGAGAGAGAACTGGTCATGGATCTCAACCAGTCGTGTCAACACAACCGTCCACAAAACTGACTGTTTCTGTCGCATCCCGTTCCTCCCCGTCTCGGCCTCGAAAACGACGAAATTAAGATTGTCCCGTAACTCACTGGGGTCCCATCGTCTCACCCCGTTGGCTAACCCCTCCTCCGCGAGGGTAGGCCTCATTCTCCCTGGCTCCTCGAGGAGATTAGCATTTCAAGCTCGGTGCGCGACCGCGAGCCGGGGATCATCCTTTTGTCTCGAACGGGCAAGGTGTCGCCGTCGTCGCGAGAAGAAATCAGCGAGTGAGGAGAAACGAGGCAACCGGTAGCGAGAGTAGTCGAGGGATAACGCGCATTAGGGATCGTTACAATGGGCCAACGAGTGTCTTCGACGGCACAGGTGACTGTGGGAATGACCGTTGAAAGCCGGACAGGTTGAGGAGAGGCCGGTCCCGACCGGCAACCGTTGGACGTGTGAAAAACCACGACGTTGCTGCTGCAGAAAATCTCCTGCCCCGGGTGAAATCGCTTTTTTCCGGCATACGGAACAAGGAAGCGAGGAAAGATTATGGGAAGAGACACTCGGATGGGGTCCTTCGGCGGGTTTCTCTTGCGAGATGCTAGGTTTACTGGTCGTCGACGTTGCTGGGACCCCTGAACGCAGGGGCACGATCGAGTCTCAACTTCTTTTTCTCTTTTCAAATTTCTTGCATCCCGAAACCTGGCTACTTTCGCCATTAAATTTGTAAAAAATGCTGTTGAACGAAGCAGAAGATTGTAAACGTACGCGTCGCCAAGGGGCTGTAGTCATTATGATGATGCATGTGTGGTATTAAAAAAAAAATTAAAGTATTGTAAATAGAAATATTTATAAATCGATGTTGTATATACGAAAATCCGGTAATTCGGAAGTTACAAATTTGACCATCCTTATAATTCATATATGTTATGAGTATATGTTATACGTACATGTCATACCGTATATGTTATGTGTATACGTTATGTGCATATGTTATCTGTATATCCTATATGTACATGTTATATACACATGCTATATGAATATTCTATATGCATATACTATAGTATATTATATGTATATCCTATATATATATGCTATATGTATACATATGTTATATGTTATATGTATAGATGTGACAGGATATTATTTGCACCCAAATTGAACGTAGACGCATAATCAGTGTTAGAAACCGAATAAAAGACAGCGGGGTAACGACGGAGCATATTCTAAGAATATTCTAGGAAGCCAAAGAAAAATCACGGAGCCGATCGATCGAAGAATCGATGGAATCGCATCTGCTCGTGCCGCAGAGGGGGTCTTTGGCCAGGTGGCAGGAACTTTTCCGAGGCATCGTCATCGTATAGGACCTTATGCGGCACGACTAAGATCAATAGCTTGTTAATTGATCGGTCGCGCCGGCGATCGAACGTTAAAAAGGGTCTGGCGCCTTGGGTAGCTCGAGCCAATTCGATAAATCGATGTTCTCGTCGCGGGTGGAATTCGTTCGACCTCGTTAAGGCGCCGTGGACCGTGAACACGGCTTCTTGTTCTCCGTTCCACTTCAATTTAATTTAATATCGTTTTTACTGTAACTGCGTGAAGAAAATGGCGATTTTTATACTCGCTTGTATGCGAAGGGCGACGCTCGTGATATATCTAGAATGCTCTGTTACGAACGTGAGACAATTTCTAAGAAACGTTTGACACGAAGTTATCGATACCAGGAATTATGTTGATACAGGGAAACGAGTTACTATGTGACTTTCATTAACTCTTCCATTAATGTAGTTTTAATTTATCGCAATTAGTATACATGTAAAAATAAATATATATTCAACCAACCTATTTATCCGAATTATTTATGATTCAAGAAAAATGCGACGTTGAGTCACGATCGACTTAGATGTGACAAGGTATGAAGACTGGGAAGAGATTGACCTAACTGAGTCTTAGATGTTACTTCAGAAGTGAACAATTTGTAACATTTCTTATTTTTTTCCACATATTCAGTTTAAGAAAGATAATGGGATGACAATGATCAAAACTGCCGTCGCCAGGCCACTCGTTCGCAACTTTTAATGAAAGACTCAACACGATTATAACACCTTGGGGGTTTTACGAGATTAGCTAAAATTGCACCTGGCCTCAGGGAACGGGGTGAGACACGATCGATAAGACACCGCGATTAGAGGTTCCAGCAGGTCGCGTTTCAATGAGCTGGAACCGACGTATTGTCGCCTGTAAATTACGCGATTTCCGTGCGATTATGCCCTACGGCACGTATCGAGACACTGGGTCGTTCTGGCTCTGGTATCACGGCGCCACCTGACGATCGTTTCACCAGGTAACTGTCTCCCAGGCAGGTACTAAATCGAGACACTGCATGGTTTCCGGAATACGTAAATAGGCAACGATTATATGAAGTACTTTCAGAGGGAACGAGGCATTTTATAGCCTAGGATTTATGGCAATAGTAGCAATTGATGTACTTTGTGGGAGAGGTTAATAACTTTTCCAGATTTATTGCGAAGCTCTGAAACTAGGCAATTTAGGAATTCGAGGTATTCAGGGAACTTGAAAACTTGGTGACAATTAGGAATAAAAATTCATTCGAAAGCTCAAAGACCAATATAACAAAGTAACATTATATAACGAACACTGTCACAAAGTAACATTATACTTGTAGCGGCCAATATAACAAACTGAATCTAATGAAAGGAAGCTTCGCGTTAATAAAATGACGGAGAATCGGCAAACGTATCGTGTTCATTAATACGTCATTATGACCAGTAACGTATCGCAATAAATGGCAGACATGTTGGGTTCGTTAAGAACGCATTCCACCAAGTGTCATTGAGTATACTTATCTTACCGTGTTCTCATGGCGGCGCACAATGAAACGAGACACACCCCCGTCAAAGAACCGACATGTACGCAAGTATCACGCATTTTTACGGCGTTTCACTATGATGCAGTCTCTCGTTGAATCTCCAGCGAGCTTGTGCGTATGCGAATAATCGAAGTCACTTTCGCTGTATGTTCTCATGGCACGAAATCGAACTTCTCGATTACTAGTAAAAACATTGCGAACGAATTCTACAAACGGATGTGGAACGATGCAACGTGAACAGACATTGGAAAGCGAAAAGACACTCGGTGCGAGCATGTCGGCAAGTTGAGTGTTAAAATTGGGTAAAGTCTGAAAAATGGTGGTCCGTTTGATCGCAGGTTCGCGGTTTTAGAGAAAGGAGCCGGTCACTCGTGTTTATACGAGTGGGTGCGATGGCGCGTGCTGATTGGAGCGCCACGATTCCTCTAATCATTCCCTCGGCTATTAGGGTCACACTTTCTCCAAGCGGCAGAGACAATGGCTCCTAGACCCGATCATGCGAGTGCGCGCGAGTTGCGTGCGTACGCGCGTGCGTTTCATGGTGAAATTGTCGATTGCGAAAATTGGACCGGAGAGAAATAAACCGAGTGAAAAACAACGGGGGAGCAGTGACTAACGGGCAACGTCAGATCAGAGATTCGAATCTGGAATCTCGACGCCTGAAACGGATCTCTCGGTTTACATCATCGCCGACGCCGTTCGCGGAGTTGTTCCTCGGACGCACCCCTGTACTCTACGTTTTTTTTTCGCTAGCGACTTTAATCGCATCAATTTGTAACGCGTTCGTTTCGAACGAGTACAAAAAGACTGTACGAGATTAACCGAAGTCCACTGTGCTCCCGAATATACGCGATAAATATCGTGGTTCGATATTGGAATAAAATTAAGTTAATCCTTTATTTGTAAATTTTTTGTAACGATCCTCGTATCTGTAAAAATTCTTCGACTTCTCTTGGACAATATTTAGAAAGTTTTAATCCCTTGCCGTATATTGACGAGACTAACTCGTGACGCATTCATAGTTAAATTTCGATAAATCTTACTAAAATTTTGAATACACTCGTATGTAAAATTCATATCCAACAGTTCATACGTATAATATTTCAACTTCTTTTCTTTGCATTAATATTGTAATCAATATATCAATATATGTAAACTAACTATCAATAACAACAATTTATAATTATTCATATTATTAAAAATATTACAATTATTCAAAAAAAAATTTTATAATAAAACATTTCATTTTTTCTCTCTTTTTGTTTGCTTAAAGAAATAAGTGTTTTGCTTAAAATTTTTTAATTTTGATATTTGGTCCGGCCCATGAAAACGTTTTGTCAAATGCGGCGTAGGAGTAAAAACAGTTAGCCACGCCTAAGTTAACGCAATGTCGCATCTGTGAAAAATACAAAAGTCCGAAGTCGAAGATGGTTTCGATCCTCCGATTAACCGCGGGATTTAAAATTAATAGCCACAAAAGCTCGAATATTTCACTTTTGATCTCGGGTTAAAAATGACCGCGGTACGCGCTGGAAGCTACTAATATACCTCGCTGAAAGGAGCATAACTCATCGAACTCTCGCGTACCCGTCGTGAATTAAAAACCACCGGGTTTCATCTCCATAAGTCAGACAGTGGTCGAGACTCGGGCAAGAATCGAGAGGAAAACGAGTCGCTGTCTCGGACGGTCAGTCGGTTAAATCGAAAGCGGGCAGGTCTCGTGGTGATATCGCGAAATGAAAACTGCCCCGTTTCCGTCCAATTAATCCCACGGTAACATGTATCCCCGTTGATACGTCCGAAAATGAAATTAGTGCTCGTGCACGCGGGCGGGTAGCCGGGTACGCCCCACTGATCCTGCCGGTCGGTGGTCCCTGACGGGCATACATTAAATAAATAATCTCTCCCGATCCTCCTCTCGATACAACGCTAGAACACACCGGCGCGAGGGCTACCGGCTGGCCCTCCTCCTTGCGCAACTGTCCGCCGGTCGTTTCAATTAATTAGCATCGCGGCATAAAAGACGAGTCTCATCATCGTTTCCTTTGCTTCTTCTTCTTGCTGGCGCTCGCGCGCACGCCGCATCCGCTAGATTATTCAAAACTACTCGCGGCGAGAGCAACGGTGCGCGACCGCTCCGCGTTATTCATCCGCCCGTATCGTGCGTGTTTCTCGTCCCACGAAACTTATTAGTACGTAATTCATGCGTTGTCCACTAGGTAGATTTTATGCGATGCGCTCGTTCGGCCATTAACGTAATTACTGTACCGATTCCTAGTTAGCGACGGGGTGGGTTACGCTGGGGAGGGTGGATTTCCTCGTTTAGCACGAAGGACATAGAGTGTATAGCCGGTCACTGAAGAAGTACTACGGCTATCTCCATCGTGAACCGGAGATCAACTAATGTGCGTTATCGCGCGAACCGACAGATCCAACCGCCGAAGATACGTGATGTACGTCCATATTTTTATTCCAACCAATTAGTGCCGTAGCACACGGGACGCTAGGGTGAACCCCCACGCGCCAATTCCTGGTTGTAGAAACCGTATTTGTAAATTTGTAATGAAACGGCATGCTCCACTAGATCTCCCGCCCCATACAATTTCGACCCCGCCTAACATAATTCGGTAGCCAACCCCTACGCGAAAGGGTGGCAGTGCAGCTACCTGTTGCCTCGATGAACCTCGATACGCACGCGAACGCGTCTCGGTTGGGGGTGAATCATCGAGCAGGAAGGAAGAGCATCCCGGGCGAGGGTGATACAGGAAGAGACAGAGAGTCGAGAGGATGGTAGCCCATAAACGGGCAGGGACGAGCAGTCGATCCGCGGAGGATGGGTAGCACAGTAGTTGGCGGGTCGCGTTGACGGCAGCATTTTTTAAGGCAGATGATATCGGCCCCCGGGGGACCAAAGACTAATGCGTCGAGATAGCGGCAGTAAATCAAACAGGAATTCCAGGTCGTACGCGTACGGATGTTTATGCTCGGTTGCGACCTCGCGCGCAGCCTCTACTCTCGAGCGCGAGATTTACTTTCTACCGAGCCTCGAATCGAAGAGATAAGTGTTCGGTCCGGCTACGCGCGATAATATATTAACGGCCGTTTGCGTGGATGCTCTACTTTTTTTCTCCGCGAACGTCCGCGGGGACAGAGAGGGCTCAGATTGATCGCTTGATCGTGTGATTAAGCCCGAATGCTCTTTCGATCGACGCCAGCGTAATTTCAGAAGCTAAATCTTGCTGAAACGACCGATCGACCATGCACGTCTTTCTCGTGGTTCATTCGTTTGTATTTCAGAACCTAATCGGAATCATTTGATCGGTTCGTACAGGGGACGATTAATTTGTTCCAGTGCCTCTGCGTTGATTTAGGCACCCAAGTTCTGACTTCGACCCTTTGTACTGGAAGGGAGACTCATATTCGCCATTTGGTCTAACAGGACAATTTGAATAAATATTTTTTAACTAAATCTATAGTGTTATACGTGTGATGTTTAGATACAATTAAGTGGATACCAGTGGCAATTCATAATAGAAAATAATAATGTTTATACAATTGATAAACTTTTTAGTAAATTTGGCAATGACAAAAATCTGGCTGAGCACTAAGGGTTACTTCGATATTATTCGCAATGCACATAAATTTTGTATTTATAGTAAGTAGTAATTGTATTTATAGATAATAATTTCATGGTCTCTTCGGTGTGTCCCAACTTCATATTTTTTGCGTACAATTTGTTTCGTCTAAAAATGAGCGAACTTCAAGAACACGCTCCGACGGGGGTTAAATCTGTATCATCGCGGCACGGATCCAAAGGAGCGAAAACCTGACGACAAGCGTTTCCAACAGTTTTACAAAAACCAAACGGTATTTTCCCTACAAATAAACCTCGACAATGGATAAACGCTTTCGTTTCACGTCGTCTGCGGCCTTTTGTGCCGCCGCGAGCGAGCTTGATAGCCGACGAGCCGCGTCGAAAGCAAAAGGGGATCGTCCACCCTCACCCTTTAAGTTCTTATTTCTGAAACAGCTCTCGCGCGACGGGCGGACAGAATCGTTTGAGAACGTGCTCGTCCGGTCGACGATCGTCTTATGCTCGCGATTATGTGAGAAAACTGTCGGCGGTGGCCTATCCTTTCACACGAATCCAGAGGGAAGATTTCCAGTCTTCTTTTTCATCGGCCGAGCGTCAACCGGGATTCCTAACTTGCTCGAGGCGTTCCTGAATCGGGATCCAGGTCCGGTTTCCTTATCCTCACCCTCTGAATCCTGCGCTCGATCCAGAATATCCTCCTCCGCCTCCTCCGCTTCTTTCTTCTTTCGCTTCGTCTTCGTCTTTCCTCGTTGCCGTTGCTTCGTCTTCGCGGAGGGAAAAGGGCTCATTGTACCATTGACGAGATGCGTGTACGCCTTGTCGACGCTGATTATGAACGCACCCGTAAGCTTCGCTGACTGCGTGCTAACACGACGGCCAGAAGATGTCTAGGGTCGTTCAACCCTGACTCGATTCGGTTTTTTCTTTTGAATGGGGTGGACTTGCGAGGGAGCGGACGAGTAAATGTGCCACGTGTTAAGGGTGTATCATGTGTAATTGGAAATTATCCGTCGCGTCGCGAACGTTTCACGTGGGCGTAGGTGATATGTGGACAAGTGGACGACACCTTGCTGCTTCACGAAACCTCTTACAGCCTGTGCACTTTTCTTACGAGCTTCTAGGATCGGGATCGAAGTTGAATTACCTGCTGGAAATATTGAAACGAGGAGAGAAAAACGAACTCCGATCGTTGATCCACTTGCCGTGCAAATAAATACAGGGTATTAACGAAGAGATCAAGGATGTTTTATATAATATTGGAGAAATCACGTGCCACAGTAATGAGATCCTTAAATAAGTTGTTCGTTCTAAATTGCTCCGCACGATAATACTGGGCCCAATATAATTTAACAACTTAAAATTGGAGCTGTCAGAAAGAAGATTCTTTCTTTTGAAACCTGCAACATACTTACGAACAAAAAATGGATATCGAATAAAATTACATAACTGTAAAATTGATGCTCACGGACATAGAATTTTTCGAACCGTCTCATTATTGTAATTATAAATAGCTGTCATTAGCTGGAGGTAAGAAAAAGTGTAGCTCTCAAATACCTACATATTTCTGTGACTTAAGCCACTTTCAAACTAAACGGCACATATATCATCCGGTTGCTAGCAACCCTATGTGTCATTCCGGAAGAAGCTATGCGGGGAAGCATTAAACTCCGACCATAAGTTAGAACGATGTAAATTCGTCTCCGGCTGGCGAATGTTGACCAAACGGACTGTCTAGGCTTGACAAAGCGTGTCGCTCAAAATGGCCAAGTGGAATTGTATTACCGGCAACGAATCGAGCAAGATCATATTTTTAAATTTTATCCAACACATACCCTTTAATATCTCAGTTCGAACATAAATGAACATGTGCCACTTTCAAGGTAAAAACAACCCTCATTGCGGAAGAAGCTATACGGGGAAACGTTAAACTTCGACCATAAGTTAGAACGATGTAAATTCGTCTCCAGGACACGAATGTTGACCAAACGGACTGTCTAGGCTTGACAAAGCGTGTCGCTCAAAATGGCCAAGCGCAATTGCATTACCCGGCAACGAATCGAGTAAGATCACCAAGGCGATAGTCGATCGGTCGCGTTCCAGTTCGTGTCGATAAATCGTTGAAATTTCGAAGCGCGACGCGTAACAGCCAACCGGTGTGTTCGCAATGGTCCAAGCGGGCAACACACGTATTGGCGAGCGTGTGTTAACGCACACACCGTTGCACCCACGATCGCCCCGGGGCATCCAGATATTGTTATCAAGAGCGGCGTACCTGTATCAGATTGAGATAGCCGATCCAGGGCGGCGGCTGTCGCAACACGGTGAAAGTGTATCGGACCCGATACAAGAGCCCAATTGAAATTAATTTAATTAAGCAAGCCCCGTGGACGTCGAGCGTACAACCGCCGGACCTGTGCTACAGAAGGCGCCTTACCGGTGCGCTACACGCTGCTTTCGATCATAATCGAGAGTGGTACGCGGTCGGTGGCCGCTGAAAAATCGACGCTTGGCCAACGAGACACTGAACGAAAGATTTTTTTCGACGTTCGATTGGGAAATTACAAATTTTTCGGCGACGGAAAAGTTGCCTCGTCGGGATTTAGATTGATACACATTCTATTTTCTTACACATGTGATTCGGAGTATACAGTTGCATACGTAATACAGTCTTGCTATATGGCCGTGGTATCTTTAACCCTTTCGCACCCATCGCTTTCACCGTTAAACCGTATATGCGATAATTTGTTTCTCAAATCCAAATGGTACTTGTATTCTATTTAGTGAAACCATCATGATTTTTTAAAGACGAGTAATTTTCCATGTAAAATCAATTTTGTATTATGATTATTTATTCATTTTTACCATATATTCAGATCATCACCAAAATTCACTAAAAATGTAATTTTGGTAGTCAAAGGGACAAGGTTTAACCCCTTACATTTTTAATGTTGGCAAATAGTAACTGTAAAATTTTCTAGTTCAAAAGTTTGATAACTTTTTTTGAACTTATTACTTCTTTATTATTAATCGCCCGTATCGTCTATTTTACTATGTTCAAACACCGCCCGTATAATACTATAAACTTAAATAGAAATTATTTATCTAATTAAAGTAGTTGTATCATATTAAATGGCGAATGTGAGTCGTCTTTCCAGTGCAAAGGATTAAGAGCGAAGAAAATTGTAGAGCGAACGATACGGACGTATCGTAGTAAAAATGAATCTATTATTAGTTATTCCGATCGGTTCAAGAAAATAACACGTTAGGCGTAATAAATACTGTTGCAAAGTATCTAGGTTAATTTTCTGTATGGAAGAGAAGAAGTCAGTCGACGCACGGATGCTGCTAATGCACAGCGTGATTAAATCGAGATCGCGTTTAATATTTACGAACCGATGAGCACCGTCATTGATCGTCGGTGTTAATTTGCTTTTTTAAACACCGTGAAAGAGGCATGTTAGCGGCTCTGCAGCGTTGTCGGGACGAGTTTGATCTATCGTTGATTTTCTGAACATTCACAGCCATGTAATCATCGATAAACTCGACGCGAGTATCAATCGATGTGAGATAATAACGGAGCAATACAAAGAACTTAACTATCCTTCCCATATTCCACTCTTCTTTCATCGCACCTTTTTTTTTATCTCACGTGGAATAATTATTAACCGGTTAACTGCGGAATTCGATTTAAAAAGTACCTCAATTAAAATAAAGAAACGAGTATACGCATCGAACGTAATAGTATTTCCATTACCAATAATGAATTATTTTTTAAACGAACTTGTTTACGCATCAAATATTCGCGTTAATCGCGTCCAAATAAACTTTCAGTTTAAAGATTAAATATATTACACATACACGTATCATATTTTGTAAAGAATGTTTCTAAGGTCAATTAACCCGTTGAGTGCTAATAAAACGAGAAGGAATTTGGTACACCGTTAATGACACTTTAATTATTCAAAGCAGAACGCAAAGCTGTTCGTATGAGTCATACGTAATTGGAATTTCACGTTAAAATAAACAAAATACAGCGGGCTCGAACGAATCCCGTGTCCAACGGGGCATATATGCCACGTCAGTCGTCAATTAAGATGGGTCACAGTCAACCTCTCTGTTCTCGTTCCAAACACTTTAGCGTGCTCCTCTCTTTCAGTCCGCACGTTTACCAAATCGTCCAGTCCCTATAATGACATCACAGGACACGTCCCAGGGTGTGAGAGCGTGCGAACGCGATATGATCTCCTGAAGGACCACCGGACAAGGAGGCCTTATCTGATCGGCCATTAGGGTGAGACACAAACCACGAACCATGCATCACAAACTCCTTGACTTTTATATTTTTTCCTCCCTTCTAACATTCGTTCGAGTGACACGTCGATCGTTATTGTTTCGAAGTTTCGATGAACTAGATCTCGTCGTTGCGACGAGACCTCACGTGGTTCGTTTTATCTGATATTTGGGAAACACCCTCTGCGGTTATTTCAGAGATACAACGCGACAAAATTCGTGTATTTGCTTCCAAACAAATTTTAATAAAAAAACATAAGAATAAATGACTTTATACTCAACAAGGTATAATTTCCAGCTTAATGTAATAATTAATCGCGTCAGAAAATTTGATGTTTCTTCGATCGACAGGTTTTAACGAAATAAATCTTCTTTCGTAAAGAATCGTTTCGTAGAAGAATTTTGTCGTAAAAAATGATTGGTCCTCGTAGACGAAGTCGAGTCGAAATTTTATGTAGCAATTACCCGGAGATTAATGCTTTTCTGTTGGAGATAACGAGATCCTCAGGTGAGTCGGTTGTAGGTCAGTTTCACCGGACGAAAATTTGACAGAGCTTTGGTCATCTGGTCCATTCCGTCATCTGCCCGCCCATAAACGAACCCCCGATGGGCACGCGTCCCTCTGCCAAAAAGAAAATCGCCTGGCAAAGTGACCATATGCCGTGGTTCCTGGAAAAACGATCTGCGGCATTCTTATCGACCTAGATTACTGAAATTCTCGTTTTTCATCTCAGACACGTGGCTCTTCGGTTTACACCTTCCGTTCGTCCCGGTCCTCGCGCTGACCTAAAACTAGATCCGTTTCCGAGTCCAAGACCTTAAAAAATGTAATACAATCATTACCAATTTAATACAATGGTTACAAATCCTCGATATAAACGGTGACAACATCGTGAAAAATACGAACAGTAAAAACTCGTCAAAATCCAAGCCTCGAAGATCAAAATGAGTAACCGAGATTTAAGTAGGAAAATATGAACGGTCGAAGATTATTATTCGGAGATTCGCGAAGAGGAGCGAAATTCGAGCAACGAAAGTAACGTATATTTCTGTTCATATTTGCGTTCAACATGCATCGACGTATCACAATTTCACGATTCTGCCTCCGTTCAAGGATGTACTGGTCCTCGAAGATATCGATTTTCCAGTGTCCCCTTTGCCTGTTCGAACCTGCTCGGAACGGCGTTCACCTGCGTACACGGGTCAGGAAAAATCGACGTTTGAAAGGAGCCGAACTGGGCGCGAATCTTTGGAGCAACGAACGCGAATGTAGCGACGCGAGCAACATCTGTCCTGGCTCCAGGACAGCTGATCCCGGTTGGGCGCGTGGCAACTTTCCGTTTTCCAGAAACGCATGGGGGTCCCCCCGGAAAGCTAAACGATCTTCCGACCGGACGTTTCATTGCGTTTGGTCTATTATTAGCGCCTTAAATAAAACGTTTCGCTATCCGTATGTCGTGGGTCACGCGTCTCTGTTTGCACCGCCATTTTGTGCCTTCCTCCGACATCAGCGGGCTAATATTCAAATCGGAAAACGTATGGTTTTCAATTATATCAAGAAATGCACATTCTATAACGACCTCTTTGTGTGTTTCCATAATATGGCGATTTGGGAGAATTGTTAGAATACGTAGGTCTAATTAGCATGAAACTCTACTAATTGCTCTTAAATGAATTATTGTATGACACGATAAAATATCAACTCGTCGACTTAATTATTATTATAAAGATCAAAGGGTTGACGGTTCGTAAACACCGTTGAAGAACTATGATTATATCGGTGGCGACTATAGAAGCGGATCGATGTAGAAAAGACTTTCCAGAAAATGATTGCAGCAGGTCCCCAGCCTCGAGGCACACAAAGAACAAGTACTGGATTTTACGTCCCTGGCCGAGCAAGCGGACTTAAGGAGAGCCAGTGATTCTTTGAGAATTCGGCACAATGGAGAGGACTTACGTGCCGCCACGTCTATTCATAGCGACGAAGAAAAAGGAAAGAAAATAAGAGGAAAAACTTCGACCACGCTACTCCATTCACGATCAACGGAATTATCCGTCGTCTTGTAGCCAGTGGTTCACAAATCCGCAAAGATGGAGCTCGTCGATCTTGTATTATCGATTAGAGTCTCATGAGAGACGCTGATCAGATTAGGAACTTCTGCGCGACGGATGGTTGAGGAAAATGGCGATTTGGAGATGATTTAAATTTACGAATATACAAATTGTCTTTGGTAGTTTATTGATTTTTAAATTCTTCGAATTCCGAAGTTCCTAATTAGCCAAGTTTACAAAATTCTTAATTCCCAAATTTTCATGTCCTGAAGTTCTCAAATTCCGAAATTCCCAAATTCCCAAGTTCCCAAATTTATAAATTCCCAAATTTTCAAAATTCTCATGTTCTCAAGTTCTCCAATTCCAAAAATTTCCAGGGTTTCCAAATTCTAAATTTTCCCATTACCATAATATTCGATTCTCAAATTTTCCAACTTCCAAATATCCCAAATCCTAAATTTACGATTTCCACATTCTTCAATTCTCAAACATGCCAAATGCTACATTTCCCGATTGCCAAATTGCCAAATTCCCAAATTACCGAATTCTCAAATTACTGAATTCCGAAATTCCCAAATATTTCAAGTTCTCAAATCCTCCAATTTCCCAAATTCGCATACCTTCAATTTTTCAAACCCTGAAATTTCCAAACACCCAAATTAACCTATACACTTATCAATTTTTTCCACTGTGGAGCTTATTTCTCCTTCAGGGAAAGATCTTGAATCGTAATGATCACGAATCGACTGGTACTACAAATAGCTTTGTGTATCGAGAAGTCTGCACCTGTACCGGCCAGTTATGCATTTTCACGATGAATGGAAGAGGATCGCAGGGAAGAGGCAGAAACTGTGCCTTAAAAACACTTTAAGCATCTTCCGGAAAAGGACAGTACTGGGACCCCTGCGAAGAAGTCCGTTCGTCATTCGTCACGGGCAGTTTTCGCGGGACCTGCAATGGTAAATCTTCAATGAAACCTTTTATTCTTTGAAAAGCTACCATTCTTGAGAATTTTACGATAACTGAAGAACTTCGAAGTGAAAGAATGAGGTATCACTTTGGAGAACGGTGAACCGTTGTCTGAATGGTTCGCATCTCGGGTCTGTTTCAATATCACTGGAACTATTGTTGGTTCGATTTCTGAATCACGATGTGAAACTCGAAGGACACGAATGAAGCCGATGTCTACGAGAATAATAAAGAATAAACGATCAATTGATGCAGTGTTTATATTCACCTGATTCAGACGACGTTCACGTTTCGATTGAATCATTTTTAAATGGCGGTTCAAGTACGTTTTGCTTTTCTACCTTCTCATCGTCGTAGACACCTTCCATGGTAGAAGGAAGGTTAATTTGTTTTTTTTCGATGTTGATGTTTCGTCGACAGAAATTGTCGCTAGTACGTTAGACGGACAACAGCTATGTTGTCCGTGACGAAAAGACACAACGAGCCAGAAGTAAAAAAATAAACGCTAGAAGAGCTCTCGAAACAGTTGGACGAAGGCTTGCAGGACAAAAGGATTCACATGGGCCAGGTACGCAATGTGGGACAATAGGCCAGCGGGATCTCGAAGGACCCGGAGCTGCGTCTTTACCCGGCGGGTTGCTCAGGTACATTGTTTGCAACCTGATTATCTTAGTTGTTAATAACCTTGTAAACAAGCCCGGGAAAACAAGTCCGAGTGCTACGTTAGATATGAGACGTTTCATAAAAACAACGACCGAAGATGTTTGGTTTCCTCGTGTGTCATACACATCTGCCTTTCCTGCATTTCGATGTTTTCCTGCATTCTTAAATCTAGGTAACAGGAGTGACAAAATTAACATTTCAGATTGTAAGATTAAACGTCCTCGTTGTTTTCTTTTTAATTCAACACCATAGCTGTATAATTATGCTCGATTTGAAATTATCAGTCACTGTTTCTGAATCTTATATGGCAATTGTTTCGAAAAGAATAATAATGATCGATTTCGTAATCTCGAAATACATAATCGTGTTTTTCTATCTGCACGCGAACACTACCGAGCTGTAAGAACAATAAAAGGTAGTCATCGGTGGAAAATTCGAAAGTTTCTGCCGGTCAACAAAAGACGGTGAAATGACGCATCACAGAGAGTGTACCAGACGTAGGTATGCAGATAAGCGATAGGTAGAATAACAAATCCGTAACGCGCGTCATAGAGATAAAGCAACCTGGTGACTTGCCCGGTGATTTTGTAGCGCCAACGTCAAATAAGTGGACCTTCGACGTTACACAATGGACAAACAAGGCATTACTCACGCCGAAGCGTCCCTGCGAATATCCAATAAATCGTTATTGAAAATAAATCCGCGTGTTGGATGCAATTGATGCGATATCCATGGAAGAACGTACACGCTGATGTCACCCGTTCGTCCGGTGAATCAGTGAATGAGCAAACAGCCCATTCATACCGTACAGTACCTGCATGATTGCTTCTAATTAGCCAACAGCCGTGAGCCTTGAGGCAGGGCCAGAGAGCGCAGGTGTTTGCCCATTGTTACCTTGCCAATTTCCCGCTGCTTAAGTTGTTGGCCAAAGGTGGAACCCTCGGTTTTCGAGGTAAACGACTGGTGTCACAGAACCAGTGCTCCCTGGCAACGAGTCTCGTTGAACATTCCCTTCATTCAGTGGCTCGAATACGCAGGAAGAAAGACAAAAAAGAAAGAAATAAAGGAAAAAAAAGGAACGGAAAGGAGCCAGTGAACTCTACGAACCGACGGAGAACACCGGACGAGAAAAAATGGCGAATAGTCACGATGTTATCGCGACGAAACGAGATGACAAAGGTCATTCGACGACTGCAATTCACCGTTCCGTGAGTCACCCGGAGGATCTGCTCGCCGCACTGTCATCAAACGTTCGCTAGCGACGGCCGAAGTCAATATTGATTCGCCTGTAAAACTACCGATTAGTCCGTTTAGATTAAGATAAAGGGGACCTTGAGTCGCGCGTTTCGACTTGCTCCTTTCGTTCTGACATTCGAGCGTCTTGGAGTTGAACCATTCCGAGTGTGTTACGAATTCAAAACGTTTCACGTTTGAAGCTCTCCAAATTCGAAAGATTCGAGGTTCGATACATTTCGAGCTTAAATTATCATGAATTCGGTGCATTAGAACTTTGAGGCAATTCTAGCTTGAAGCACCCGTGATGTTGTAAATTATAAGAATTCTAAATTCAAACGCATAAATTTGAAGCATTTCAACTTGAGACGGCCTGAATTTGAAGTTTTACAATCTTTACATATTTCAAGTTTGATACAAATTTGAATCACTCTTGCATTGAAAAGTTTAAAGCCCGAATAGTCTCCAGGTTGAATCATATTTAGTTTGAAGCATCTGAATATGTTTGAATCGTTTCAAATTTAACATTGTGACTGCCACTCTAACGCAGTTGAAAATTTGACTAGATTGTATTTTTATGATCAATAAATCCTACCAAATATGTTCAGAATATTTTGCTTTATTTATTACTCATAGGTCCGCGTAATTACTATTACTGTTTCCAATTAGACAAATGAACAAATACTTACTAAATAGACGTTAAAAACACGTAAATTTGAAGTGTTTTATATTTTGAAATATTCTACGTCCAAACCGTTTCAAATTTAAAGCGCGCGAATTTGAAGTGTTCCAACTTCGAAAAAACACTTCAGAAGCAAAGCAGGCTCGATTTTTTATGAAACGAACTTGCATCGTTTCGAATTTGGAGCATCGCTCTCGACATCCCCGATACTCGCACATGTCCGTGGATCCACTGGGCCCAAAAAATGGGTCCGCTAGTCTCGGTGGGGCCAGTCGCATATGGCGGCGTACACACACATATCCACGCGTCGTATATATAAAACATCGAGCGGTAATAGCCAGGTGTTTCAAAGGTGAGGCTATGGGGCGCCCCTCGTTCCTCGAGGCGGCACAACAAAAAAATAAACCAGCTTCCTTCCGATGGGGCTACCTTCCACCAGAATCGGGGTGGGGGCCACCCGTTACACACGTACACACCGTAATAATTATACAGATTTATTCGACCGGGCGAAATCACGACCGGTAAAACGCGTACGTGTGTCTATGTATGCGTACATGGACTGGTTAAGAGTTTCGGATTGAACGCGTAACGCGTTTACGATGATATTGTAGGGTTCGACCGGTCACACCTTTCGTTACCTCCGCCTTGCCGTGTAATTTACTGTTTCGACCAGTTTTCGAGGGGAAAATATGTATGTTGAAATTGACGGTGAACGCGGCTCGCGTCGACGGATTTTTAACACGGACGATTTCATTGATCTCTTCGGGGGTTACTTTGCGGGGGTGATGCAAGAACCATTCACATTCTTCTACGTATTAAATAGGCAATATTGCAAGTATTTGAGTTTACAATATCGGCAATAACAGGTAACATTGATAGCCACACACATGTACACGTATGTCGGTAATTGAACGCGTCGTTACTAAACGTAAACGAATAAGCACGTGTTTAACTCGTTGGTCGCAATAAAAATTGTGACTCCAGCAGAAAGAGAATACACACACAATTATCATACCACGAGTGCAAATATTTAACGGAAAATTATGCGACGTAATAACGATCGCAATTACACGAGGAAGTGAACCGTACAGCTATCAAAGTGTCAATAAAACAGCTGTTCCCGGCGCGGTCGAATCGACTCCGAAACGATTATGACACCGATAAAATTATTCGCGTTTCTACAGAAGCGGCCGAACGAACGATCGTTCGAGCGTTTCCGTGCCGCGAAAATCTCCACCTAAATATCCCGATAATTAAGCTTCTGCCGGGACTTCCACGTTTTTTTTTACAGCGATTCCTCCTCAAGACGGTCCCTATGGACACGGTAGGCCGCCTCGTATACCTGCCGCCCGGGTTTGGCCCATATTTTATTAAAGCCGCAATCCTATTCCGTCGCCTGTAAATATGCGCACGGAAGGGTGCATCGATATATACAGCCGGTCCACGGCTATGATTCCCCGTAATCCACCGACCGACTACGAAAACCTACGGTTACACGATCTTTCTCTATGTGATCCGCAACACACATTGAACCGATGAATCGTGCACCGGTCGTCGGCCAAAATAATCTACCTGCGTTAGAGAAGTGCGCTTTTGAACGCTACGTTAGACCGGCTATCTGTCTCCGACGAAGAAGCTTAACCCTTTTTCTTTTTTTCTTTTTTCATCCAGTCGGTTTTCGCGGGACGAATGAAGCACGGTAGGAAGACCTGCATCCCGGGGCCGGTTATTCCGGTAGTTACCGGTGGTTCCGGTACGGTGTGTCGCTTCGTTCGGTCGTTGCCGGCCTCGATGATGTTCATGAAAAACGACGCTAAATTATATCAAATACTGGACGCCGCTTTTGTTTGTCGGGGATGATGGTGCGTGTGAAACCAAGGGGAACGCGCGCGTCGACGTGGAGTCTCGCAGGTTGTACGAAAAATCGCGATTTTTATTCCGGGGATCGGAACGGGTCTTATATCCTTGATACGAGTCTCGGTCCCGTTCGTTCGTTACTCGTGGCGTTTATTTAATGCCTTGTTTTTCTTTCCCTTTTGTGTAAAATAAACTCGTGGAAACGTGTTTCGGGTCGCAGGGACGAATCAGCCGGGTATTTTCGTTTCTTATTTGCTCTCTTTTGTGCGTGGAACAATTCCTCGTTCTATATCGTAATACTTCTTCAACTACAATCCGTACCTCATATAATAAGCATAAAGTGGAATGAAGAATATTATGGTACACAATAGTGTACTAATGTAATCCGCAACAATAGTACGAGTTTAATAGTATGCGCACAGTATTTACTCGTATAGTACTTGAATTAGCCGAGAGTCGAGAAATATCGATATAAAAAATTTATGTCGAATCTATCATCGATATTAAAGCGAAAATTTTGATACCGGTTAATACCTCCTGTTTCGTACTTTCGATATAATCAATATGTATCGGTATCGGTTTGATCGGTATCTATTTGTAACCGGGCAGCGGTTTCGCGATTTCCTTCTGTTTCTTCACAGTCAGCATTTCGACAGTTTCCTTTCCATTGCACGCTTACGAATTCGCATAAACGTTTGGACAAACTTTGCGCCGCAAAATTGAAAGTCAATGAGTTAGCGAAGCATAAATCACGAGTGCCATGGGAACGGGAGGTGGCCGACAAATCGGATGCTCGAAACGAATCCGAATGTCCAAATGCAGAATTCTTATTCTTCGTGTATGCATATATTTTTTAAACGTTTAATCATGTATAAACTATGCAACCGCTCGATATCAGATAAAATCGCATTCTCATCATCGGCTTGTCAACGTTCGTATCAAGTTAAATAAGATTCACGAATATATAATAATCTTTTAAGTCGTTCGATTTCGAGGTAAATTATTTCTGTTAAGCGATCATACGAATATAGTCATATATAAACTATACAACTGCTCGATATTTGGTAAGATTACATTTTCATCGTCGTTTTGTCAACTTTTGTGTTGGAAATAGGCGGTAGAATAAAATGAGAATATAATAAATAATTTTAAATTAGACTATATTTAACACGGAATAGAAACACGGAAAGGAACGTTTACGATCTGTTCTGTTCAAGAGCTCAATCGTAATGAAAGATTCGGTAGCGTCATGTAACAAAAGACTGCGGCTATACATGTCTGAACATGCATACGAGGTTCTTTTGTCTTGACCGTTATTTCGTTCAAAGAAGAAGATAATTTTTGTAGAAGAAACACAATTAATTGTGTTAAATAAATCCAACATTTTGCATAAGGTAAATAACATTCACGAATATGCAATAGTCTTTTAAATCATACGATTTCGAGGTGATTTATTTCTGTCAAGCGATACTAGAAATATAATTTCAGAAACGATCGCGAAGAATCCTTCGATGGTTTATAAATGTGGTGAAAAGGACGTATATTTTTGTCGTGGGTCGTGTATTCGATTGTTGGGAATCGATCGAACCCACCCTCGAAGAACGCATCGTGGCCGTTGTATAAGAAGACACTTCGCGTGTACGGACAGCGTTGTACTCCGGTTCGTGGGTGCCGACGAGATAAGCGAGTCGGCGAAGAAGCAAGGCGAGTAGACGCGAGAAAATGGAGCAACGAGGTTTCTGTGCTACGAAACACAAGTCCGGCAGACTGATTCAAATCGTCCTCGTGCCGCCGCGACTTCTCCTCGAGGAGTTCGTCGTTTATCGCCACGCGAATCGAACTCTCTGTCGCTTTTAACGATCGGATAAATTTATAACGTGGCTGGAGTTTGCCGACGGAGGCGATTTCGAGTAATACATCCTGTCTAAACGTCAGCGGACTTGAATCTTTGAAGCACGGTGTTTACGAATGCGTTCTACGTTTTCAAACGAACATAAATATGCCTTCATAACATATACGTTATATAACACATAACATACCTTTTATGCTTCCAGGTGTGCACAAAAATATAAATATGAAATATTCATGTTCAGGTGTACGACATTCTTGAACGCCGTTTTAGGATCGTGACAATTTTATTTGCCGTATAAAATGGTGCTCATTAAGCGATAAACCTCTATAAAGATTTATGTCGATCACATGTGGTTGACGCGACACTCAAACGTTAATTATGTTTTTCAGTCCAGGACGAAACAACACATGGTGTTTAAGGTTCTAAAGAATGTATTCAGAAACGTATTCACGGTTCGGGGGTTAATTTGAAACGATTAAACAGCCTTTACGTTTATGGTTTATGGCGCCATGAAAAGGGAGACAATGGAGAAATATGGATCGCGATTCCCGAAAGAAACCATAAAGTAAACTATCTACCTCTTCGGAATGGACAATTTGAAATGCAATACGAAATGCAAAAGAATAAAAAAGCTTGAATACAATTTCTCACTAATCTCATGTTCCCTTGAATCATCGCATGAACTCGGTGTTACATTTCACGCTGATTCTGCACCGCACAAACATGCGAGCATCTCGAAAGCAAAACATCAGATACAAGTATACGATACAACAGCTGACTCCAAATTGATAGTCACATGGAAGAAAGATGGTAGTAGAAAATAAAGATCGTTGCCTCCGTGTCTCCGTTACGAAACAATTCGACGGAACGGTCGGCTAGCGTGCACACAGGTAACTAAACCGAAGAATAAAGCGTTACGCGAACGAGCTGTTTACGACGGCAAGTACAAGGGTCCTTCGTCAAAAATCATTATACCGGTCTCCGGCCACGTTGTTATCGTTTCTCAATCGACCGATTCGAACGATCCCGTCGTGCCGTGATAACCTGATTTAGCGCCGGTGACACATCGTCGAACGAAACGGAAAATCGATCGAGCGGAATGCTCGAGTGTTCCTTTGTCTCGTAAATTCAACGACTAATCCATGTGTTGTAGATCAAAGCGTTTCTCTTTCACCGATTTTCGGCGCGTATTATTGCCGGAGCAATTTCGCGCTCGCAAACATGTTGGTTTCCCTTTTACGATGGGTCATCAACTATGCGTAGACAATGCAACCGCATTAGCATAATTAAGTAGGGATCGCGGTAGGCCCTCTCCCTCTTAAAATATGGACTGCTATTCTCTACATAGGGCTGTAAATACCTCACATACCTCGTAATAGAAATTTTTATAGCAACGAACTACTGCACTATAAACATTTCTTGTTTACTACAATTTTTAATTCCGAAACTACGAATTTCGAACGGTCGTCGACGTTGTAAGTAAAGTCGGATCATCTGGCTACAATGGATGAAAATAATAATGTGTCAATAATTATATCAAACAATAACATTCGTAACACGTTCAGGTAGTACGGTCGAAATTAAAATTGAACTCGAGCCCGCGCGCAATTCACCGGGGACTTCAATGCATGGTGAGGGCTTTCTTTCCCGAATTCCGCGCGGAGAAGAGATACAATAGCGAGTTGTCCCATTTTCCCGTAACAATACTGATAGTCCCGCAACGAATTACACGAGCCGACTCTCGGAATAAAATTACGTTAACGGCGAACGAAGAAAGTGGTCGTCGTTTCCTCGGTCCATTTACGAGAAATCAGAAAACCGCAACGAGCTGGCTGATCTGGTCGACAAGAGGTCACGTGGCGGGATCATTAACGGAGCATGCATCTCCGGTGTTCGTCGCTCTCTCTCCGGGCAAAAATACCGGGCAAAGTTCATGAATCCCGATGCTCTAGGGTAGGGAGAAGAGAGAGGGTGGGTGTGCACGCACACGGTCGAGCGGTCCCTCGTGTTCGCACGCACGTGCGTGTGTGGGTACCAGCACGCGTGGGCGATGCTGTGGCACGCGACACGACCGTTACGTTCGAAACCCGTGGCCTGCGGGGAAAGGCGGGGGTTGCACAGAGAGAAAGGGAGGGGCAGAGGGGGGTCAGGCGAGAAAGGAACGAGGGGTAAAATTCAGAAGGGGAACCGGGCGGATTGCGGCGCGCACACGTACGCGCTCCTACTCGTCGGTGCGCACGTGAAAAGGCGGCTGACGCGTAGAAAAAAAACGGCGCAGCAGCCAATGCGACACTCGAGAGCGTGTATAGGGTCTCGCGCGCGCGGAAAGCGACTCGCCGAGGTAGGGAGCAAGAGAGAAGATTCAGGTAGACCGGAACGGAAATTCGAATAGAAAAATGCGAACCGAAGAGCACTGGAGGGGAAGCGTTCGCGCTCGAATCGGCGGTGTACGTGCACCGACGACAGCGAAGAGGTGACGGGTCGTTGGGCCAGGTCTCGAACGGCGAGGGGTGGCAACGGAGACCCAAGAGGAAGGAGGAGGGCGAACGCTACGTAGGGGCCCAGCATCTGCTCCGTACAACAACGCAACGCACGGTGTAACAGAGCGCGAACGGAGAGAGACGGGAGCGATCGAGATCCATCGGGATCGAGAGAGACGGCAGACCGAAAAAGGGGAAAGAGGCGAAAAAAGGGGAGAGAAAAGGAGAGAGGGAGAGAGAAGGTAGCGCAAAACGGAGCGCAGCAGGACAATCGCGTCGCACTCACGAACAACATCCTGCACCTCCTGTTGTTGCATAGAGGCGGAGAGGGGATACGCGAGCCGGCGGAACAGATGCCCGCGTTCTCATTGGACGATGGCCCGTGACCGGGCGTCCCCTATTGGTGGGTAGCGCGGGGCCCACGGGCCTGCATTGGTCGGGCAGCACGTGCGGGCCACCTGCACCTGGCCGGTGGGGTGACCCGTTATAAAAGGACTTGGCGCACCCCCCTGCCAGTCAGAGACCGGCCTGCAGCCGAACAGTTAGCAGAGTCGTACACACTATCGTAGGTTCCTTCAAACGTATTCGTGTTCAGTCTTTTCGTTCTTTCCTCTTCCTCCACTTCGACTTAACCCTGGTGCCGGTTCGACACACGGTTCAGTTCAGTCTCGACGAGCGTACGGTGAGGATCGACACTCTTTTTGCCGGAAATCTCACGAGTGTTCGTACAACGATCAGAAAGTGAATTTCACCGAAAAAGGAGCGAGGACCGTTGTTTGCATACATGTGTGACACAGTGCAGTGACAACATCGCTTAGGATTATCTTGACAGTTTTGTTGTTCCTCGCGTACGAGGGAACATTATTGTGGTCAGTGAGAACACGAGAACAATTGGATTATAATCGCGGTGCAGCGCCTTCGCGGTGTCCAGTACCTGCGAAGAGCCGACTCGGATCTTGGAATCGTGAAGTCGTCAGCCAAGCAACGTCAAGATGCTGGTCGAAGAAGTTCCGCGAAGCTTCGTCAAGAAGAACAACAGCTACAGCCACTGTCCGCTTAAAAAGCGGCCAGTACATGTAGTACCTACCGAAGAGGTTCCCGAAGTGATCAAAGGTAAGTTTCGATTATTTCGATACAATTACCCATTCCGTAATAACGATTAGAAGATCCGTAACTTTTTGCGAACAAGAGCATTTATCGTATAAAATCTTCGAGTAGTCGCTTATACGCGAAGAGTTAAAAAATCGTGTCGTATAAAGATTTCGAGTAATTACTTGTACGCGAATAGAAACATTCTGACACAACAGTTTCATTCGAGTCACAGTACCCTCTCTTAATCGATTCGACGATCTCGTGTCTAACACAAAGTTTCCTTTTCTCCTCTCCAGAAGAAATAATCGACGTGGTGATGGACGATATTCCCGAGCCCGAGAATCTCAGTACAAAACCCGAAGATCTGAGCAGAACGGCCGAACGCCATCAACAGCAACAAGAGCCGGAGCAACACGCTCGCGCGTCCAGGTCTCCGTCACCGGTCGTCAAAGTCTCTCCGTCACCACCGTTGGCACCTAGACCGACTTCCCCCGTGGTGCACCAACACGTAAACCCCGTGCACCACGTTCATCATCATCATCATTACCCAACGAAGGCGATCACGCCGCCGGTGGGTATCGCGCCGATTCATCCAGTGGCGAAGAAAGCGCGCGTGGAGGTGATCCTGCACGACAACTCGTCGTCGACGAGCGCGGTGACGGCCACGTCGGCGCCGTTGCACTTCATGGCAAGCAAGGCGCCTCTGGAACCGCTGAATCTCAACACCCCCGTCGAGCCATTGGCGCACTACGCGACTCCGGCGTGGGCGAGAGCCGCCCCGCTATACCCGCCTCACTATTTGCCCTATCCGGCGGCTTATCACCGTTATCACCACGCGGGAGCGGAGCTGTATCCGTCCTATCCGATGCCGGCGTATCCTCACTCCTCCCCGGAGCATCATCCGTCAGTTTCGCCGCCGCCGCACAGCGCTCTCACTTGCCCAACGATTCAGCGACCCATCGCCAGGAGTTACGCTCACTGGGCGAGTCCCGACCATTGCGGTCTATCACCGACGAGTTCCTTGGGATCCGGATCGTTGAGGTCGCCTCCTCCGGTCACGCCGGAAGATCTCTCGTCCCCCGGCAGTGACAGCGGAAGATCGTCGGCCGGAAGCACGTCGGTCGGCTCGACGATCGTGAACCCGAAAATCGAGAAGACCGGAGTGACCAATGGTTCCACGGCATCTCTCTCCTCCACGTCGTCCACGTCCTCCTCGTCGCCCAGGTATCAATGCCCGGATTGCGGGAAATCCTACTCGACGTACTCCGGTCTGTCGAAACATCAACAGTTCCATTGCGCCGCGGCCGAAGGTCAGGCGAAGAAATCTTTCTCGTGCAAGTACTGCGAGAAGGTATACGTCAGTCTGGGCGCCCTGAAGATGCACATCAGAACGCACACGCTGCCCTGCAAGTGCCATCTTTGCGGCAAGGCGTTCTCGAGGCCCTGGCTGCTCCAGGGACACATCAGGACGCACACGGGAGAGAAACCGTTCAGCTGTCAGCACTGCAATCGCGCTTTCGCCGACAGGAGTAACCTGAGGGCGCATCTCCAGACGCACAGTGACGTGAAGAAGTACTCGTGCACATCGTGCAGCAAAACCTTCAGCAGGATGTCGTTGCTGACGAAACACCAGGAGGGCGGTTGCCCGGGAGTTCCCGTCCCGATGGCATACGCGTGTTGAGGAGATCCGATTAGGATCCCTCGAAGAGAACCGCGACGACCTGATCGCGTCGCGTGTGTGATTGCCCGATACGTTCCTTATTACTTTGTTACGGTTCGAAAAAGATGAAGTGCCTTACGTTGATCGGAGTACAAAACGAATAATGATAATAGTAGAAGTAGGAGAAGATCAGGGGGTTCAGTTTCTCGACGAGGACCAAGTTTTCGCGAGATCTATGCGGTCGTAGTATCGAGTACCTGGCTCTCGATTGAAATTCGCGCTTTTTCCACGCTCGAATTTTAAACGAGATCATTATAGAATCCTGTCGTCGGTAAATTGAGCCCATAGATCGAACCCCATCCGATGGTTGTGCATTTTTCTCCGCGTTCGAATCGCGCCCTTTCGTCCCGTTGTATATAGTTCGGTGTGTGCGTGTGCGTGTGACAAACAGCGAGAATGAGCGCGTAACGTCTCTGTACTTAAAGGATACGATAGTCGACGTATGCCCTTCGAGAAGAGGCAGAAAGGACGAGTCGTTGTAACCGCTTGACGCGGTCCCGTGAAACTGCCGTGCCATTTTCGTATCTTTCATTTTCCCACTTTTTTTTTTTTTTTTTTTTTTTTTTTTTCGTTTTCTTCCTCTTGTATTCCTTGCCATTCTCGTTCAATTAGAACGGACGTGCACGCGACTGACGGTGATGATATTTTCGTCGATCGTGTTTAAGTTTTTCAACGAAAAGATGAATATTCTTGAATCGAATATCGCGTGTACCGTGCACCAAAGTGCCATCTTTTTTTTCTTTTAATTAAATTGTGCCACGTGTTTATGTACTATTGTAAATAAGAGCGATTAGCTGTCAGGGCACGCACGAGAAACAAAGTATTATTGTAAGTCGCCATAGATGGACGAAGATACAGAGATATAGAGGGAAAAGTATTTAAATGATTGTCCGGTGCCTGAGTGGTTTATTTTTTTTTTTTTTTTTTGTACTTTGGTAACTCGGGATCGAGCGAGAGAATGAGAGCGAAAGAACTTAATTATTTTATTTTTCCTTTGCCTTTTGCGTTTTTGTACTTTTTCTTTTGCGTTTGTAAATCACTGTAAGTTACTCGAACAAACTAGTCATTGTACAATAACTATAAACGTGCGAGGAGAAATGCGAGAGACTCGCCGCGAGGAGGATTCCTCCGACTGGTCTTATTTGGCGTTCCTCGCGGTGAGATCGCTCGAAAAAAAGAGATATAATAATTAATAGAGTCGTCACGCCCGAGTTTTATTAATGTCCGTGTAAAGAGAGAGCGAGTGACAATAACGGCGAAACGACTCAGGGCGAGTACCACTTTTTCTAGTTTTTGTAAAGAAAGTAAACTACTATTTGAGATACAGATATCACCTATATATAGAGATATTTTATACGAAATAAATTACTTGGATTTTAAACCTTACACGAGTCTTCTGCGATTCTTCTTCACCCCTCTCCTAAACCAACACTTCCATGTTAATTTTTTTTTTATAAAAATTTGTCAAAGTTATAATAAGAAAAGTTGATAGATATTCTTCTAATATCGTTCGATGAAAACTTTTACATTCTAACTTCGAAGCTCTATAACATAGTAAAGACGAAAAAAGTAATTTTTTGAACTAGCTTCTTCTCTTCGTTGCATTTTCAAATTTTGCCAGGAAATAAATAGATTCTCTTGAACACCGAAAATATTCTCTTTGCCGAAAAGGAAATGACAATCAAAACCATTCCGCGTTAACAAACTTGTATGATATTGTATATCATTTTGAGAACGTTCAACAGGAAGCTGTAATTGTAAACGACGATAAACATTTCCTACAATTTTATTAAACGCGGAACGTGAGACTGCGGTGTTTCATTGCTGAAAAAGAATAACAGCCTTCGTAAAGAATCAATCTCAGCGAAGCGTGAGCATAATTCGCGTTGCGAAATTCAGAAGGTCGTAGATGCGATCAACAGACACCTTAAATATAGGAACTGGCTCGTTATCGCTCGAGCACGGAACAACGCATAACTTTCGTCGACGTGTGTAATAACGCGCTTTGTCTTTCGACAAACAACGAACTCACGGCTGTTTTATCTCTCCATTGGAACGATCGTTGTAGCTGTTGGTCGAGGACCCTCGGGGCCCCCTGCTCGATAAAAGTAATTGTTGGTGGCCAGCCCCCGGTTCGAGACGAATCGATTCGATTCGAGTCGAGATCCGACGGACAGCCGACCCCACGGCCACGTTTAAGTGTCTAGCACGAGCGCGAAACCTTCCGGTACTTCTACTCGGCCGACTCCGCGACAGATTTGCCGCGTTAAAGATAAATTCATCTACCTCGGTTAACTCATCGAACGGTTTTTCATTGAAATCTCGCTGACTTGTTGGTGTTTCCGTACTGTTTGGACACGTGCATGACATATTAGCTATAGAACCGTACAATGATTAATGCGTGACAACCGTTTGAACTTAGCGCGTCACGAGTACGATACCGTGAGTAATATTTAACCTCGAAACGGTCTTATTTGTAACGTCGGCAAATATGTACCGTCCTTTTTTAAATATCTTGCGTACATGAGAGTAGATTCTATAATTCAATTAACGCTAAACCTAACGGTGAATAATGCAAGTTTATTCTGAAATTAAAAACAAAGTCGAAGATCAACGGACGATGAAACACAAATTAACGTTCACATTGATTCTTTATTCTGACGACATTTAATTGGAATATGAGAAAAGCCATCTTAATATACATTGCGACTTAGAATTAAAAATTTGATAAACTTTGAGTTCAGCGTTAACTCTTTGATCGCCGCGTCATCCTTATATGGGTGACGCTTTTTCCATATGAATCATCTATTTAGTAAGAACTTGTTTATTTATCTAATTGGAAACACTAGTAGTAATTGTGTGGACCTATGAATAATAAATAAAGCAAAATATTGTGAACATATTTGGTACAATTTATTAATCACAAAAATACTATCGAATAAAATTTTCGACCGAGCTAGTGTGGCAGTCAACGTGTTAAATTATCATAGGTGCTATCGGAAAATTGAATACGCGACTCGGTGTAATTATTGTTTAATAATGTTCCGATGGAAGAAACGTTTCAAGGCGGCACGAGCCATCTCGTTGTTTCTCCCGCGGGCTCATTCACGCGTTCATTCATGGGCGCGTTAGCAGAACGCCGGGCACAAAGGTCTTTTAGCGAGGCAAACAACATATGGCGTGCAAACGCGTGTTCAATTCATTGGCCAGCAATGGGCTACCTGCGCCGCGTATTAAATCCCACGCGCTTTTGCCACGTACTAGCGATTCAATCGACACAGCCAGCGTTCGATCGGGCTTTTTGTTCGTGCCTCTCGCCCATATGGGTGTTCCGAATCGCGCAAACCATTCCGGATTCTCCCCTCGATGTCGCCCCGTTAAATATTTGGATTCGGTTACTCGTTAAACGCCCGTTTAATCCCCGGTGCTTTTCCATTCGTCGGCTAACGGATCGATTCGTCGGACGATCTCGCTTCCACCACGCGGATGATTCTCTCTAATTCTTTCAAATACCAGGCGAAACCGCCTCGACACGGCGCCCGATAGGCGCCTAAATAGTCAGTGAAAGTCAAAGGTGGGCGGAAGTGACTTGGCCGCGCGAGTATTTCGCGGCCGTACGAAAATTTCGCTATATCGTGGACAGTTCGGGAAACCGCCGGAACCTTTTGATCCTCGATTCATTAAAAATCGCGTGGCAACGCGCGAAAATCGCGTGCCATGAATCGAACGGTTAATCGAATTCGTTTGACGCCCCGATTTTATGACCACGCTGGTTATAAAACGTGTTCACGGGTTATATGGATCTTGTACTCTTTTTTGGGAACTCATTCGTGACATCGATACGGCCGCTACGAATTTCTAATGGAAAGTTGACATTTATTGATATCTCGAATACGTAAATCGAAATTCGTAGCTGCCTTTTCAATTGTAAATAAGAAATTTGAATATGTAGGAGAATCCATAGAGATAGGAGAGTATGAGACGTTCGAGGAAGACTATGTCACTTTTTTTGGTGTTGTTCGAGATCCACGAGTGGGATTGATCTATGAGCTGCACATGACTCGGTTATTTAAAATCGAGTATCTGATTCCGATCAAAATATTTGATGAACGCAAGTAGAAGAGCGTATTTAATCGTACGCTCTTTTGCTCTCTTAACTGTTCCTCTCTATTCCCCACCAGTTCGTGCGCATCGATTTAATCGACTTCGAAATTGTCGAATCATGCGTGTATATCGTCCATGTATCATTCGATGTATATTGTCGATTCTACCTCGTACACACACGTACTCTTAGCCTCCTTCGGTCGAATTCGCAGAAGTTACTTCTCTATTTAAGCGACCATATTCGGTCTCAACCACGAACGCTCAAATGTGCGTTTCTTGTCCGAGTACCAGACGCTATGGAAGATCGGTTAGTGTGCAACGTATAGAAAATAAGATAGTGTTACAGAAAATGTAGCAGGGCCAGTTTGCAAAATTTCTTTTGTTCGCATACTATCACCGAGTCGTCAAGGATGTTGCAAAGATTTTATAGGTCTTTACAACATCTTACAAGTCTTTACATGGATATGGGCGAAACCAAGCAACGGTGGTTCTTCCGCAGAAATCTGGTCACCCCGAGTGTCCGCCGGATGACGGGCCCGATTCGACAGGAAATTTCTCGTTCACCTGGACAGGTGCTCGTTCACTTTCAAGCACGGCCCTCGGTACACGCGGTACGCACGCGTGTGTATCGCGCAAGAAAGTGTGGAAGCAAAAGCTACCTTGGCCCCTGGGCTTTTATGGCGACTGGTCCGATCGAACAGGTGCGCCCTGTTGCTGCGTGTGTATACTCGGGTAAGAGGTTCCATTATTCCGCGACGTTGTGTGTATCGCACGAAGTATGGCGTGCAAAGAGTCTTCACGGTCCAAGGAAACGGACCGTACCGTCGATGTAACGCGAAGCTGCCCACCGACAAAAGGTCGCTACGTCGCAGGTTTTGGGTCGGGGAATAGGAAAGAATGAGACCCCGAAGCCACGAACTTCTCTTTTATCGTCACAAAAGGAACGGGGTCGCGATGGTCGACCTTCCTCCGAGAAAATTCTCTTTTACCTCGAACGAGGAAGCACAGGTCAACGACTCTGGGCTCGCCCGTCCCTGTTGGACACTTTTGGAGCACTCTCAATTATTCCTGGATGGGTATCGATTACGTTTTCGGTGAGCAACGGTGTAGAAATATTCGAACTGTGACGTGTTTCTTGTGCATGAGTTAGGTTACATTTTTGAATGCTTTGCGGTCCACTTGTGGATCTTGTATTCCGTGGCCGATGACAATGACGAGGAAAATTTGAAAATTGAAATTGGTATATTTGTAAATTTCATGTTAGCGAAATTCCGAGATTTTTGAATTTACAATTACCTAAAACAAGAAATTTTTAAATGTTTAAATTTTCATATCTATAAATTCCCACATGACTATATTTCCAAATTCATAAACACTCAAATGACTAAATTAACGAATTCATACATTTCTAAATGCTTAAATTTCCAAGTACACAAATTCCCAAATTTCCAACCTCACGAATTCTCCGATTCCTGAAATTCTCGAATGACCGAATTCCGAAAAATTCGAACGACCCGCTTATCGTTCGGAACCGAGTGACAATTTGAGAGAAGAAGGAGCAAAAACCGCATAGGCCACGTTGACCCGGGACACAAAACTGGTCGGCGGTGTTGAGAACGGCCTCCAATGAGGATCGAGGCTCTTTCATCGCTTCCCGGAAGACTCTCGTCTTCTTGCAACCCTTTACTCCGTGCCGGTACGTGTCCCATTGTGCGAGCGGAGTGGAGATCGTCGGTTCCGGCTTGGAACCAGGTGCGAGCCGGCGTATCTCTTCGATTCTCGACGCTGAGAGCGTGATTCTCGATAACGCGACGATCGTGTGCTCCGCAATTACCGTTTCATCGAATTCGACCGTGATACGCTCGTCATTTGTGACGGTCGGGAAGGTGACGAGTCATCTGGAGATCCGGGGGACGAAACGAGAGGAGACACGCGAGTTAGCTTTGTAGCGAGGTGGCGAGGCTGAAAGGAACACGAAGTTGGGTCGGTTAGGTTCAATATATCGAGGGAATGATTCATTAGACCGTGGACGATCTTCGAGGGAACGGACAAAACAATCTCCGCCGCGAAAGGTACGAACAACCTGTTACCCGGCCCTTAAGGCGGCGTGCACAACAGATGGTCCTCGGTCGGACCCTGCAGATTTCACCTGCTGCTGCGCGGACCTTTTCGCCAGATTCGCTAGATTCTTTCGTTGTGAATTTCGGTCTGGACGACGCTTTTGTGAAGACAGGTAGCTGCGTGTTTGGATCTATACAACCGACTGCGGCATTCGAATCGATTACTTTTTATTATAAAGGAGACGCATTCGTTTTGAGTTCGGGTTAAGTCGATCAAATTCTGATTGGAATCAAATCTGGGATCCTTTAACGGCTTTAGAAAGCTAGGATGTATTAATGTTTTGTTGAAGGAATCTTTTGGAAACGCGTGTTTAAACAATAATCTTCGATAGTAACAATATTTGGGTATTCGTCCAAAACACAGCATGGTAATGATGCTGCTTTCTCCGAACAACATTTGGAGAAACAGGAATGCCAGAGGAAATGGAAAAATTCTCATTCGGTTTTCACTGATGCATCATTTTACGCTCGATTACGAGTCCAGTGTGGGAAAGCCGAGTGAACCGGAGACGACACGTGCACGCCATCTTCTTTACAAATGCCCGCGTATCCATCACCTTGGAACAAGCCGCGCTTCGGGCAACGGAAAGCAATTAATTCGGACTCTGATTAATCTGTGAAAATTGCCGGCTTCACCTAGGATGAACCTCGGATGACTAATATACGTTCTGTTAGTCGCTTTTTCTAACGACAGGTAACCGACTCACCCTTTCACGGAGCCAGTCCTTTTCGTATCAGTAACGCTTGTCCCTATCTTTACGAACGCGTCAGATGGCTACCGTTCGAAACTTTCGGAAGCTTTCTGGCCGACCGTCAGAGCTAATTTTGTATTTCACTTGAAACGTGTAATTTACCTTTGCTTTTATACGTCATTAATAATCATTTTTTTTTTCGAGAACCTTGTGATGCAGTTCTCACGAGCAAACTCAGAGTTTCATTATTAACCCTTTGCACTCGAGAGGCGACTCGCCATTCGCCATTTGATTGCATGTAATTTTAAGTAAATAACTTTTAAATTTACAGTATTATACTCGCAAAGTTTGAACACAGTGGAACGAACAATATTAGCGACTATTAATAAAAAATAATAATTGCAACGTAATTCATCGTACTTTTCTACTGGAAAGTTATACAGATGCCATTTGCTAACTATAATAGTTTTAATGTTCGTATTAGTTGAAGATCGAATAAAGAAAATATTCTGTTCCACGACACTGCGAAAGACATGGTACCCCTAAAAATCGTGAACCAAAGGATGGTTCACACGTGGTAGTTTGCAATCAGGCGACCACCCAGCCATCGGCCTGGACGTTGCCACACCTTGGATAATGACGCGAGGAGAATTACTCGAATTTGCTGACTCCATTTGATGACTGGTTAGCATAATAACGACTGGGAATCGCTGAACGCTCACGCACTGTCGCATTTGTTTCTTTCTGAAATTCAAACGTTCCCCCACCGCGACATTCATCGTCGTTTCATTCGTCAAATTAAAAAAATTGAAGCATTATTATGTTAAAAAATTCAGCATTAATACTAGTCATTCACAATATGTATACTCTTTGACGTAATAGTGAACTATTCGTGTATTGTTTGCTAGCATCGTTAGTTTGTATTGCTATTGTGTTCATTTATACTTGTTATCAACGTCTCACGCGTATGAAGCTGTTAATTTACAATTCTATGTAACCTTTAATTACGCGAAAGAAGGTCTACAGGAAATAGGACAGGTGATATCGGACATCGTGTTACAGATTCATTAGCATTTTTATCCACATCACTATTACGAAGACGAATTGTCTATGAAGTTCTTTCGAAATGATTTTTCAACAAGTATTGGTAGAGTTCGTAGGTTTTGGTGAATAGCATGTGTTCTGGCAGAGAGAAGGTTAATCTCCGTTTGAATTGCTTCGTGTTTTGCCTCCGTTATCGGGAAGAACATTCGTTGCTACTTTCCAGTAGCAACGCGCGTGCTCATCTCGTTATTGTCCTCTTTGAAAATGACACGAGCACAGAGACTCCGCTATTCGTTTATCGGTAAAAGCAGAGAAGGAGCAATTAAAGCGAGCACTCTTGCCAAGGGTAACCTGGAAAGTGTTCCTTTCACGCCCTTCATCACCGACACGATTATTTCGTGCAGCACATGGCTACGGACAAGTGTTACACTGTACCATCCATTTCCCGTGCATTCCACGCATTCTAAATTCCCTGACATCCGCCCGGTGTGCGGCTCGCAGGAATTCCAGGCACCACCTCCGATACCACCGGCCGAAATTTATACTCTATCGATCGACACACGTTCGTAACAGAAAATCACGGAGTTTCGAATTAATTAACCGTCCAGTTATACCCGATTTCCAGTGTCTCGACGAAGATTTAGACGTAGCCAGTAACAAGCCTCTAACGACCTTACGACTCGATAGACATCGATTAAGAGTGTCACAATGTTGGAACATCGTGCCTAGAGGCCGACCGTGTGTAGGTGTTACGGGCATTAATTTCTCGCGCCACGGGCACTCGAACTTTCTTCCTGTTCCGATCACGATAGAACGGTTCACCTCTGATTTATCTGTGCATTTAACCCCTGGATGGTACGGTGCGGCTTTATCAGAGTTCAACAATGTGTTCGTTCGAAAAATATATCTTGACCGCTCGAACAGTTTTAAAACAATACTATCTTAACAAATACGGATAGAGGTAGGGACCTAATTACGATGCAGATGATCTACGTATGAGAACCAGAAAAAAAACAGTCAAATAAAAGTTTATCGAATAGGCAGAAAATAATCCTTGTGTTTATAATAATAGTCCACTGGTTCGTCTATGATTTATCTGTGCATTTAACTACTGGAATGGTGAGGCTTTATTAGAATTCCACAATGTGTTCGATTTAAAGGTATATCTTGACCACTCGAGTAGTTCTCGAATAAAACAATAATATTTTAGCTGTTCAAGTATAGATTCAGGACCCTCTAGTTACGAACCAAATGATCTTTGTATGAGAACCAGAAAAAAACAATCAATTTAACAGTCAAATAAAAATTCATCGAATGGGCACAAAATAATCCTCCTTGTCTTTAAAATAATAGACCATGCATTTTAGCATTTCGTGTTTCGGGTCCACCAAAGTATATTTGGCCAAATAAATGATCTTAGGAGTGTAACACGAAACGCAGCCTACCAAAAAACACTGGAACCAGTTTCCGATGTTTCGGTTCGTCGAAACGGCCGAGTCATTGTCGGTCAACGGCCACGCTGAACCGTGACACCGTGACACCTTACGAAATTACGTAACCGGTCGATCGCTACGTCGATTCGAATCGGCCGTTCCGATTTTAATTACCGTCCGACGTTCGATCGTGTCGGCTGGCGACGTTTCGTCTGCTAACGAGCCATCGTCATCGTCCCTTACATCGCATAGTTCCGGCGAGGCATAGTTGGCATACTGTACGGCCGGTGGTCCTGATCGGCCGCTACACCGTCGCCTGTACGGGGGAGCCTGTATTGGCCCATGCCATCGGTAATTAAAGCGAGTCACGGTGATTGTTCGTGCCTGATCTTGTCATCGATCGAATCGCGCTGGACGTTCGATCTATCGATCGGAACCCTCGCCTCCTCGCTTCGCGCCCTACGTCGCCTCTTCTGGTTGCAGCTTCCTGGGCAGCAATTAAGATAATGCTTTCGTAATCTGCCACCGATATCTCGTTCGATCGACGCTCGAGACGCTTCGGGGAGAGCTTCTCGTTGTCTTGACGGTGCAGCTTGTTTGACCTTGGGTGCAATGCCACTGCAAAGGATTTTGCACCTGCGACGCGAACACCACGGACCAGCTGTGCGTCTAGAGTTACGACGATCGAGTCCTGCTCGAGGAAGCGCTATCGGCTCGACGTAATTAATGACTCATTGAATCGGCGGGGTTTTGTTCCTTCGCACTTCGACTGGCAGGTTACGTTCATCGAAAGTTGTTGCTCGAGAAGAAAAAGGATATCGCGACGAGATACGGTAGCCTTTCGTTAAGGACATGTTACGTAACTCACCGGCAGGCTTCTGTTCGCGCGTATCGTTCACGCAGGTGTGCGGTATCCCGCCTCTGTTACATGGAATTCAATTTCGGAACTTTGGAACGTTCAGGAGCTCGGAATTTAAGATTTTAGAATTACGAGACTCGGAACTTTGTGGACTTGAGAGATTTCGAGACTTTGCAATTGGCTTTTTATTGTACCTCGTATTGCGAACAAATGGGTGGAGAAAAATGATCTCTGTCAAAAGTGTACTATACGATAAAAGTTTGGGAAGGTCTGGGTTAATCGAAATAAATCGCGAAACCTTTTCTCCACCCGCGGATGAAGAACCGTTTCCTTTCCATCGGGTCGAAGCACGCGATTACCATTGTAACGTGATTAATTATCTCTACTTGTGAATAACACTGTAGCGAACGTGAGAAGAATCGAGGTAATGAGAATTCTCAGGGTTACAATCATCGATCAACGCGTGTCCGCTAATTGCCGATCGAATAACGATCCTCCCCGTTCGTGTGATTGCTTGCCAGGTACCAGGGCGTAGTTCTCGTAATTTATCGCGATTCGATATTTTATTGTCGGCCTGGTTTCTTTTCTTCACGCCGATAACGCAGCTCGCGTTCGACGTGGTTGACACGAGTTTCGCGGTGTTTGTCGGCCGACCGGCTCGCGGAACCTATCGATCGATCGATTGATCGATAAACACCGCGGCTGCAACGGTCGGAGGATTGAAAAGTTCCGTCGAACAGCGGTCTGTGCCACCCTGCGTGTCGTAATCGCGAAACAGTCACGGAAACACCTGTTACTACGTTCGCGTGACGCGAATGCAGACCATCGCGATAAGCAAAGACACCACGCCGAACTTTTCAACGCTCGTAGATCGATGTTGATCGATCCGACGCGATTTAACCGATCGTTGGGACACCTACTGGTTCGTGATACGGCAACCGAAATGTTCGATCGAATTTTTCTAGTGGACCAGTTTTCTCCGTTGCTTTAAAACCAAGGTGTGGCATTTAACCCCCTGTTCTTTGGGTGTTGATGACTGTTGCGATGTTTCTCGAATACGAACGATTACTAAGAAGGGATATCTTGTTGGTTATCGTGCAACCGTACATTATCCTTTTATAGTTATATCTAGTTTGATAGTTTGATCGTGTTTGTTTCGAGTTTGACCATAATGAATTGTAGAGAGTATGCAATGCATTTTTACGTTCGTCAAATGTGAAAGGAATTTATGGTTTAACGAAAATTTGTGGAAGAAAATTGTTCGATGTATAATACTCTTCTATATAAATGTTCATTTTTCGATTTTGATTATCATCGTATCACCAGTAGTGATAATTCACAAAATGATATATCTTATTCTTACTTCAAAAACATGTGTCACGACAACGAGTAGATCGCGTAACATGAATCAAACGAACATCTCAAAATGGTGCTAACGAAGAGAAAGTACCAATGAAACTACCCCCCGAGACTTCGGTAACTGTTCGATCGTGGTCCAGTCAGCTGTATGGTTCAATCTACGGTGGTCCAGTCACTCCATGAGTCATTCATGACCAATTCCATCGAACTAGACCATTGGAAAGCACCATAAAACACGGAATTGTATAGAAAACGACAAATTTTTCTGAGGCAATGTCGGTGCACGTGGTCGGTCGTCGAAGACCGTGTTGGTCTCCAAGTTGCGACGTTCACCGTTTCCCTCTCCACGATATTCGCACTGTGGTTTCTGTAGGACGAAAGGACGGCACACGATTGGTTCGTACCTCCACCGGCCACTTCCTGTAGCCGTAACAGCGTGCGTGTGGTGCGCGCGCGCGATCTCGATGCGCGTGAGGAGACGCCCAAGTGGGTTAACACCGACAATTACGCGCCTTGTGCGTCCGCCCATACACGCGAATTCCTCTTAATTCCGTTAGTTGTAGTTCGATTCCTCTCCATCTTTCATTCCGTTCCAAATTCAGAAACTTTATCAGAAAATTTCGTTAACGAATCGAATTTTTCGAAGATTCGAAGCGAAATTTGGATCTGTATCGAAACAGAAATTAAATTTTAGCTGAAAAATAAAGTTGACTTCTAAATTTAAGGTAAATATATAAAAAATCGAGTTAAGCTCTGGAAATAAAAGCAGGTTTAGTAAATAGAACGAAAAATTTGTCGCTGGTTGCGGACGAGTTGGATGAATCCCTCTTTCGACGATAAGACGCGGTGATTTCAATGCGCGGTCAAGAAAGATGTGGTTCTGAAATGGATGACGTATTCCTTACGAAACTGAGCCTGTCTGCACAATTTATAATTAGTCATTTTTAGGGAAATTCGGAAAGTTGAAGGTTTGATAAATTCGTGAAAAGTATTCAGTTTGTAAGTATGCCGACTGCGGCACCGATTGTAAACCACGAGTCGGCGACGAATGATCGTCCGCCTCTCAAAGGCAACCCTTTGAACCCACGACTTTCTTCATCGTCGTTCACCATTGTCCACTCGATCCACCCACGGTTCCATAATTACTTGTCACCCTCGATTCGATATCCCTAATCGACCCCGCGACACTTCCGGCCGATACATCATCGACAATGACCGAAGAAATTTCTACCGTTGAATTAACGCACGGCTATATATCGAGGAGGTTAGAAGTCGCCCGAGGCATTGACTAATAGCGAGCTAATTTCAATCGAGGTCTCGATCGTGACGAATCGAGGGATCCAGGAAACGGGCAAACGAGACGCGGATGAAAAGAATCTCGATACCAGTCAACGAGTGCACGGTCGCCAACAATCGAACCCACGGGCTTCAATTTTTCCGGTAGATCCGGACAGCCGAGTTATGGTAGGACCTTGATCGTTGATTTATACGATTCAACCTCATTGTACGGTGGACGTCCCACTTATCTGCGTCATGGGGCACGCGAAAAGTTCAGCATGAATTGAGGCGCCTGCTCGACAGACGGCGTACAACCGCGGAGAATTATGGTGGTCAGCATTTATTCACGTCGTCGATAGGCGCCTTGGTGACCTGTCCGTGACTCTAATGATTCATTGACTTGACAGGACCACTAATGCTGCACCCACGTAGCCGCGCTACCGTTTCCACGGAGGACGAGATCCGACGTTGGTAACGAACGTGGATTAGCTTCCAGGAGTCTGGTAGAAAAGCCTTTTCAAACCGCTCCGGACGAGATGTCTGATCGCTCCTGAATTTGCATAAGTAGGCAGCAGCGTCGTGGTAGAAATTCTACCGGAGGTTTTCTTCGTTCCGACTCTGGATAAATTTTCACCGAGGATGATTTAAGCGAATTTCATGTTTCCTTACTCAATTGTATATCCTATGGTACATGCTATTTAATTTAATTTTTATAATTGTATGCAGTATTCAATTTCATTTTTATAATTGTATGCAGTATTTAATTTCATTTGTATAGTTGTATGCAGTATTTAATTTAATTTGTATAGTTGTATGCAGTATTTAATTTAATTTGTATAACAGTATGCTAAATTTAATTTAATGTACATAATTATGAACAGTATGTAATTTCTGTTTATACAATTGAATACGATATCTAATATCAGTTAATGCAACTGTGTACAGTGTTCAATTTTAATTTATATAATTGTCTATCGGAATAAGAAGTTATCGCGCAAAGTCAACAATGAGGTATAAAATTTTCAACTTAACGCATCAAAGGGGAAGTAGCTCGAAGCAAGTGCAGTGTACATAATACTAATTACAAGCTTTCACTATTCACGATTTAAAGCGCTCCTTCTGCTCGTTTTGTTCGCTTGCGAAACCCCCCCGGGCGTTATTTCACCGTTATCGTTACGGCCGTAAGAATCCCGGTAAAGCAGAAAACTTCAATTTTCGCTGTTTTAACTACCATTCTCCACTATCATTAAATAAATATCTGATCTAACTCAAACACGATACTTCCTGGAGACCTTTCAGGTATTAAACGTCAACGTTTATCGTCGCACTTTCATCGGCGCACATGACCGATAAACAGTGAACGCTATTGAAACGGAGAGGAATCAATTTTTCCGAACTGTACAGATTGACGTCCGTTTATCGCAATCGGCGAACGTACAATAACGCCAACCGTTTGCAGTTTATATTAATTTATATACTAACGTTGCCACCGCGTGGTACGCAAATGGTCGTTCTAAATCTTCCCCGCTGAATTTATTACTTTTCACTCTACCTGTATTCCCACACGTTACATTGTCTCCCGTTCAATCTCATAAATCAGTGCAGCTCCCGCGCACGATTTATCAACGAACACCACCGACTCAATACGGTCTATGCCTATCGCCTTCGAACGGTGAAAACGTGAACCCGGGAGAAGCTCACTGGAGGGCATCTACCCTCATCCTGAAGAGAACTTTACGAATGTGTTCAAAAAAATAATTAAACAATAAATAATAAATATTAACACGTTCGTAACAGCGTGGTTCGGCTGAGTTTCTCGCCGGGACAAAATCCATACTTATATTTCTATACATATTTATATTTATACTTTTATTTTAATATTCTTGTTTTATGTATTTTATATTTATACTTCAGTGCCTATCCCAATAAATTGTATTATTAATTATGTAGGATTATGACAGTCGTTAATCGAGCGATACTGCACTTTCCAGTAACGAGAAAAGTAATTCACCCGGTAGAGACACATTCCGCGGTAGAATCGGAAAAAATCATCTCAGCCTCCCAACAAGGTAAACAACGCGGAAGCGTTTAACGATCGGCGATCTTTGAGCGCGAAATATGGCACGATCGGCGAGGATCGCATCAAACCCCGCAGATCGGACAGGTTGGGTCACGAGCAACACTCGCGTCACGGAGGGGCCTTGCCGGGTTAACAGTTTGCACCGATAGGTCCACTTAAACGCCCCCAGTTATGCAACCGTGCCGTCTAATAAGCTTCTTCCAGTCTAAGAACTTGTCCGAGCTGCGACATGTCTTCCAGTATAGATGGGCCTGCGATCTTTTAAGAAATCTACAGTGGACTCGTTTCATTGATCACGATCGATCGTGTCCTTTGTTTTGATAGGACTGTCGACGTGACTGCATAGCTGACCTCGAATAAATTGATCGTATTAGTTTAATTAGATTTTGAAATAATTTATTGTTGGGTATTTTATTAAAAAAATAGATGTTCGTTGCTTTGTGTCGGAGGGTTGTATGTATGAGTCAAGTTATATTTGTATTCGATGAAAGAATTCCTATTAGTTTAATCAGATTTTGAAGTACTTTATTGTTGTAAACTTTGTTAGAAGTTGATTATTTTGTATCGGAGAAGTGCATGAGACAGGGTCGAGTTACGTTCGTATTCGATGAAGGAATTAATAAAACGAGTACCGATTTAATGGTACCGTAAAACGTTGAAGAGCGAAGATTTTCTCTGAACGCGACAGAAATTTCGTGTCGACGAGTCGGATTTTCAGGACACAAGTTTATCAGTTCTCCCGCTGAGAGGACTCGGTTTCCACGTCTGCGAGAGTACTCGTCCTCGACGCCAACGACTTCGAGTATGTTTGAACAGTCTGGAGAGCCGGCGTCTCGAGGTTTCGCATCCAAAAGGTCTTCGTATTTTTGCGAAGTAACTCGCCTCTCGAAAAGCCATTACAAATTTAACAACGAGGAGAAGTATCGTCGGCTGTCTCCGATCGCGATCGCGCGAAACAGATAAACTCGAACGTTGCGTTTTTGATGAAAGAAGATGTGTACCGCGCGAATCGTGTACGCGAATGGTATACGTACACGGGCGAATTAAAAAGAAGAAGAATGAAAAATCCGGTACAAAGAGATACGGTGTACGTGACAAAAACGTGTGTCGTTGTTTCTATATTAAGCGACTCGATTGTAATCCCAACAATGCTTTTTTCGCCGTCTGGAGCTGGCCACGAAATGAAACGAAACGAGTCGTTCCACCGGTACTTGAATTCTTTCGTTCCTTTTTTGCGGAGGAGGAGTACCAGTCGGAATTGGACGAGGAAGAGGAGGAGGCACAAGAGGGCGGGAAGGCGGACGGTACGACCGACAGCGGGACGATATTAAAAATCACAATGCGGCATATTAACTTGACCCACTATCGGCGCGCACCAGGAAGAGCACGCTCGTTTAAGAGTCCCGTCCGCGGGTCCAACTCTGAAACGTACGTGTCCTCGGCGCATGAAATAACGTGCACGTGGGTGCCCGTCGACGTGTACGCGCTCTCCTGTACATAAACAACAGTACCGAATAATGAGATGCGGACGTCGTGAAATTAAATCCACCAGGAAATCACTTATATTCATATATTAAATTCGAATGATCCTTTCGTGATCGGTCATGTCAGATCTCTGCGTGTCTGCGTGTCGCAGTGCGATTGATCTCGAATTTTTTATCATATGCCACAACAAATTGGACCTCACTGGTTTTATTGTAAATAGACATCGATGATACCGCGAGTATAGGAGTTTCAGGATATAGAGACATAGGGACATTTTGTATGGAGACATTGTCTCGTGTCTCATAGAGATGTTCTAAATCAAAATATAGGATTTTGAGAGTAATAGAGAGTCGGGAACATATAAAAAAGTATGAAATATAAAATTAAGATTTAAACTAGGATATAAACCTTTCTTGAAATTTCAAGACATAGGAATCTCGGTACGCAGGGATCTCAGAATATAAGAAAATTGAGACAGAGATCTAAAAATATCGGGGAATTGAGACCTAGAAATTAAAAAAATCGGGAAATCGAGACATAAAGATTTCAAAATATAGGAATATCAATCTTGGAGTATAAAGACCCAGCGATAATCCACGGATGTTGAGATCCAGAGATGTAGCGATTCAGGGATCGAATGCGGAAATTCGTTATCGCGATGACTGAACGAAATTCGTAAAAGTCGAAGACGGAGTTAAATTGCGACAATGGTCCAGGGTACCAAAGAGTATTGTTCCATCAGTGACACAAGCGGGCGTAATTACGCGAATCCGTGTCAGAGTAAGGAGAATAGCCCTCGCTTTTAGGACGGTCGAACTTTACTGCGGTTAAGAGCAACCGCAACGGGGAAATTAGCAATTGTAATGTTATAAGGCACAGCTGGATGAACGGAGAGGCGAGAACGTCGGAGGGAACGAGACGATGGGGTGGAGAACACGAGTCAGAAGGTGGATGGAGGACGAAGAGCAAGAAAGAAGAGAAGCCCGGGCGAAGGATAAAGAATGCAGAAGCCAAAGGGTCACGAGGATTTCATTTGACGGAATAACGTGGCGTTTAAGAGTCGGTACCGTTATCAGGCTCGTTGTATATAGGTAAGAAGCAGCAGGATCGGACGACCTCCCACCTTCTTCGGTGCATTATACATATTTCGAAGAATCGAAGGTACTGAACGTGCAGCCACTTTCGGTACCATCGGCAGCCGCCTCTGCTCCGGACATCGCGTGATTTATTTCACGTAATTATCGTGGATCATGACCGATAATTAACTTCTGCCCTTTGTTCACCGTACTCTTCCCTCGATATGCCGTTGCTTCCGTGGCCGTGGAAGATTAATTAAAAAGACCCGAGCGCGAGGAAACGTCGATTATCTTTCGCGGTGATTTCGATGTTTGGATAGAAAGGTGCGCCGCGAGTCAACCTGATCTTTAATTAAGGATATACGTTAAATTTTAAACCTTATCAACGCGACACCGTAACGAGGCGTTATAACCACGTCATCGATCTTTAAAATATTACTCGATAAGAAAGTAATGTCTACGCTAAAAAAAATGGCGAGACACGTTATATTCGATCGTACGATCCGAGGATTAATAACTGTACTTTTTAGTTAGGATCGTGTTCATCCTTTTATCGTTACGAATCAAAATCATTCACCATTCAACATCTCCTTCATCCTCGATATTTACTTCATCCTGCAAGAGGAACCTTACAACTTGACTGTTTAATTAATTCGACCAGCGTATCGTCGTGGTTCTTATTAACCTGACACGGAATTCTACGAAAGCCCGTGTACTTGACACCAATATCCTCGCACGACGTCTGACAGTTATGGACACAGAAACGGTACTCGGATTCAGAAGCTCGTTCGCCGTGGAGGGAAAGCCGGCATCGCCTGGCAAAAAGTTAAACGGCTCGACGAATAATTATCCCTGGGCAAAAGGATGCTGAGATGTAAGCCAACGGTACCGCGATTTCCTAATAAACCCCGGTGAACCGGCTAAAAATTTAATACCGTCGCGTTTCCCACCGCGAACGCCTTCTTTTTAACGGACGAACACGCCGTTGCGAACAGGACACCCTTCTCGGGATCATCAAAGTGTACCATAATGAGCGGCTCGCGCTCTTGGGTCGAAGGTCACACGGTAATGAATTGTTTTGCACCTCGCGGGCAAACTCGCCTCGGTGAACCTACCGTAAGACGAGTCCTTGTGTGACGTGCGATGCAGATGCACAATTTACATGAACCGGTGGAGGACTAATGTCCGTGGAAGACACTCCGGGCGACAGGGTGGGATCACTCGGAAAGGGAAATCAAAGGACGATTCTGCGTTGACCTCGTTGAGAAAAATGTCGGAAGGCTGGGAAAATTAATACGTAACTTGTATGCTTAGGTCAATTGAGATTTTACGATTTTGAATGTTGGAAGTTTGTTGGCAAATGGCAACTGTAAAACTTTCTAGCTAAAAAGTTTCATGAACTTCTTTGAAATTATTATTTTTAATCGCGAATATTGTCCCTTTCGCTATGTTCAAACGTCAGGTTTAAATATATAAATATATGTATTTTATTTATATTTTATAAGTGTGATACTATAAATTCAGTTTGAAGTTATTTATTTAAAATTATTTTATTAAGTCCAATAAAAAATGTGAGTCGCCTCGGGAGGGTGCAAAGGGTTGAAACCTGCGAATATTGTTTTTTTTTAATTTTGAGACTTTACGATTCTGGAATGTTGGGATTTCGAGGCTGTGGCATTTTAGGATAGCAGGACTTACAATTTTATGGCTTGAAAACTATAGAAACTTAGCACCCTAGAATTTCTGAAAGAAATGCATTTTACCCATTGAGAGAGGATTTACCCCAACAGTTGGGAAAACCCTGATCTGAAACAGTGATAGATCATATGGAATACCTCGACCATATTTACATTTACGACGCACGCAGCAATACTGCATATTTTCAATGTAATTCAATATATTACGTACATTATCAGTATACCGTGTAAAAATTTTGTAAATGTTAAATATTAGAAAATTTAAGTACTTCATCAGTATATAAAGTATATCCAGTATATTTTCAGTACCGCATAAAAATTCGTAAATCTTTTAAATATTATAAAATGTAAAAAAAAAATGTAAAATTGTACAGGATTCGGTGCACAATAGAGCGGAATCGAGGCTCTCTTTCTAGCTTCCAGTGTTCCCATCCGTCAAACATTATGCGTGTGCCTTCGAGGCTCGTCCACGCGAAGAGTGACTTAACGACCCTATCGATCGATCGATCCCGTCGTTCCCTGGACTCGCTGACGTCTAACAAATCGGCCGCAGTGCTGGCGCCATCGGATTGCCAGGGATATCGAAAAAACGAGCCCCTCGAGGGACAATTAACCGCGTCCACGGCTGCGAGCTTTTCCGTGGCGCAACGTCGGTGGCTGATAGCGTCTTCTTCGCGAAGAAGGAAGCGAAGGCGATGAGAGAACCGAGCGCAAGAGTTGGAAGAAAAAAAAAAACGAGAAACGACCGATGGTAACAAATGACACTCATCAATAAGGAATTAACATGCTTACCGGAGAACCAGGAGAGCACGAGAGGTCTGGCCGGTGTTGTGGGAAGCGTATTACACGATCTACGAGCGAATCAGCTCGTATTTGTTTAGAGGTAAACCGGAAGAGGCGTAATCACCGTATTGTGCCGGAAAAAAATCGCGCCACGAACGAATAAGAAACATTTTTCAGTTATAACTTACAAAGTTGCATCATCCTCGCGTTACGACATATTATGTCCTGCCGGTGGTATCCTCGATCGTAAAAGTGTAATATATTGAACGGCGAGGCAAAGGGTGATAATGTCTTCTTTAAACTTACATAAACGTCCGGCGTACTCGTGGAAACTGTGGTATTTTAATTTCCATAAATTGCCTAACGTTTTCGAATCTCGTCGAAGATCTACCGGGAGACCGAGTGGATCCAAGAAGAAAGAAAGAAAGATTTCTCTGGAAGAAAGACGACACCCATCGCCGTAAACACCGCGACATAAAACAGAGAGGGAAAGGTCCTTTCCAGAAGCGACCGCATAAAATAACACTATGTCATACGAAATGTAGAATTTTCGAGTCGCTTCCCGCGGACCAGCCACAATGGCTAACCAAAAGGAGTTTCGTAGCTAGAAAATTACTCGTCTGCCCTTGAGTGGTTGCATTCTTCGAGTTCTTCCCTCGTCTCGTCCTTTTTTCTACGGTCGTTCTATCGCAACGCGCTACGGCCCTCTACTTTTTACCTCTTCTACCATTTTTTCTTTTTTTCGTCTCTTATTACCCGTATTCGATGGAAGGCCCATTACGGTGTCGGTAATGCGGCATTAATTCGTCCGTGGACCACCATCGAGCTAGGGAAGAAGAACGGTACTAACTGGTAATCCCTTTCGTCGTGAATGCCTCCCTTCTCACGCGCGGCAAAGATAATCGAACGTCGGTTCGTTCTGGCTCGTGCCCACGCTTCGACGAATCCAACTGTCGGGCCCGTTTGCCAGCCTGTCGACTCTGGATAACCTTCTTTTCTTAACGGCACCCGAATTTAATGGACCGATACGCACGCCACACGGAAGCTTCCTTTTCGACGATGATCATTCATCGTTCACACTTGTTTCCGACCAGTTTCACGACCTTCCTCAACGACCACACCGATCAATTTCGTGTATTAAACTTGTCGCCCGTCTATCAACCCTTTCGGACCCTCTACGCATCCTATTTGTCTCGTTTCACATTCTGAGATGCGCGATAAAACGCATGGTTCATCTACCAGCTCCTTAATTAATATACAACATACATCAGGAAATGAGTTTTGAATAAAATGTATTACCGTAGTGCACGGTGTGTAACAAGTATATTTTTAATTTATTTTAAGTAGTAAACAAATGAATCTGTATATACAATAAATTATATATTCAACATGAGTTCAATCATAATATTCAATATATCAGTGTATCAATACTTCAATATGATTGATAATACTGACAATAATTCAAAACATAATATGTTCAACTATTTATTAGAATTAGTTCGGCATAGGTGTGATAAGTGTTAATGCACCCTTTTACCCTCATAATTTTACAAATGCATTCATATTCGTACATTATTCGCAAACAAAGTATGAAGCAGAACTACCAACCAGTCAAAACGACTGGTTTCGAGGTTGACAATTTATGTCATAAAATTTTATGGCCGACCTTTTGTCAAAATATCTGTCATGTTTTATTGAGCTAATGAATGGTTGTATATGTTAGATGATGCTGCAATCTTTATTTATTTATTTTTCTACTTCATTTTCAATTCTAAAGTATTAGATATTTTACACAAACAATTAAGATAAAGTTCTTTCTTTGTTACACCTGACTCT